>JAQJVL010000296.1:62500-417500 GCA_035578905.1 Stictocephala bisonia
TTTTAGGTGAAATGAGAAGGAAAATGCGTTTACTCGCTGATCCCAAAGTTAAGAAACAGTAATTGTATTGCACTATACGCTAAAAGCTTGGTACTACATGTTTAACATCATAATAGCAAAGACATCTTCTATTAAAAACGCCTGTAATATGAAATTTTTTTATGAACTTCAAGTTGTTTATTTTAGTCATAACAATAGAAAACTTCAATCTTATCTTATAATTGGTCAAACTGATTATAAGATAAGATTGAAATTTAAGTTTAAGTCTTAAATAACGAACTCAGAAGTTCCTATTTTTATTTAAAACACGCAATTTTTCATATTCAGAGAATTATTAATTATATCACAATGAGGTGAAAGCTGTGTAGGAATAAAAAACAGAAATGACTTAGTCATGTTTTTACTTATTTGCTTATGTAGATATAAAGATGAACAACAATTTAGAATTCTTAAATTCAAATTATTCAATTCCCCACCTGTCCACCCATACAAGTACAGAGGTATTGACCCACCCGTCCAACCATACACGTAGAAATGTATTCGCCTACCTTATCGCCTATACACGTATGTTAATATTGACTCACTCATCAAAAAATGGCTACACGAAGAGTGGTATTGACCTAGCTGCTACCGATACATGTAGATTGATACACGTAAAGTGGGAATAACTCTCTCAAAGTCATTTGATATAATCACTTAAACGCACTAAATTAACACCCACCAACCCACACATGATCAATGGATTGACCCACCCAACTGATACTTACAATGGTATTGACCTACCCTCCCATGCAAACATGCATTGGTACTGATTTACCCTCTCTAGCACATATAACGTTGAATGACCATTGTTGTAATCTAAAAATTGTAAATAATTGTTGGCCATCAAAAAAATAGTAGTTTGACAAGTTTATTTGTATTCAAAAAGAGTACAACTTGTCAGACAAACTGCTGTGCAGTCCACCATTGCATGTATATTATATCTCATATAGGTCCACATAGGTTATTTGTTTGAGACAAATACAAATTTTAAAATGCTCAGAAAAGAATGAAATTTACGAAAATGAATTATAAATGTTCATTATGTCCTCCATTTGCAGTTCGGATGACATCTAGTCGATAGCTAAATATATGATAGACACATTATACATACAGTTTGGGATGAATTCAGCTATCGACTAGATTCCATCGTACTGCAAATGGAGGACATATTGAACATTTATAATTCATTTTCGTAAATTTCATTCTTTTGTATTTTAATGTCAATATGGTTGGGTAAATCCCTTATTACATATAAATATATTTATTAAATTCGAGCCATTCTTTTGAAACATCTTGTACATTATATTAGCTTAGACGTATTAAACAACACATATTGTTAGATGGAACTAAAAAAACATGCAAACTTCTAATCACTATTCTCCATTAAAAGGGAGAAAAATAAAGACATTTATTTAAGGCAAACGACATTTGTAAAGAGCCGGTGCCATTTCCTTCTCCAAACCGGATGAGACAGTAATAAAGGAGTAAAGTTTGACAAGCTTTAAGTAATCTTGTCGTTTTCACTGTCAAGTATTTAGAAATTCGATGGAATGGCTCTTGTAGAAATATATTTCCGTAATTTGAAAACTCTGAAATGAAAAGAAATTGTAAAGTTTGTTTCCTAAACTACCTATTCATCAATACTCAGTAAGAATTCATATTTAATATTTCAATCTGACTAGAAAAAGAAACTTATTTTTAGAACTTGAAATTATGTTTTGAACTTGATTAGCGTATTATATGATTAGTTTCAACAATTTTTGTGTTTAATAAGCAGATTAAGTTGGTTTAAAAGCAAATTTTAAAGTAAGCAAACATATGTTGAAACCAATTGACTCATTTACAAGATGAAATGTTCAAGTTTTAAAGTAAGCAAACATATGTTGAAACCAATTCACTCATATACAAGATGAAATGTTCAAGTTTTAAAGTAAGCAAACATATGTTGAAACCAATTCACTCATATACAAGATGAAATGTTCAAGTTTTAAAGTAAGCAAACATATGTTGAAACCAATTCACTCATTTACAATATGAAATGTTCAAGTTTTCTAAACATTGTATGAGTGTTTGGTTAATTTATTAAAGTTCTTGTGTATATAGGTAGAAAGTTTAGGTGTTATCAGGCACATACACCATTCAAGATTGTGTTTAGCTTCTTATTTATTCTATTATATGTTTTTGTCAAATTTAAGTTATCAAAAGCTACTAACATACTATGTACATATCAGAAAACATATACTTATAATATTCCCCTAATGTCAAAGGCAAGCCTACATAGGATAGGGGCTTAAGTATGGATGGGGCTTTAAGCAGTGATCATTAGAAGGTTTGTTCTAATTGAGATTATATGACGTAAGCAATTACTTACAAAATAGTGTTATTAGAATTACTATTACCAAATTTATATTTAAATAAAATAACATTTATTTAGTTGTTCTAATTTGTTATTTTATTTTAAAACAATAGTAAAATAATTAATCGAAGCGTTAAGCGTTAAGGGGACCCCGAATGCCATTTAAACGTAATGTTAGCTATAAAGCAGATATCTCTGTAAAAACGTGACCTAGAGCTCTAATTTTTTTTATTTGAAAGAATGACCTTTTATCTAGGCCCATACACAGGGGATTTTTTTATATTTTTAAGAAAAAAATAGTAGTTCTAAGTATAAAATGTTGAATACAAAAATATTTTTTGTTTGTTTGTAACACAAGTAAATCAAAATTCCTGTGTATAGACCTAGAATTTGGTCTTATGTATGAGCCCTGAAAATTTGGTAAGGATATCTCAAATGGTTACCAAGATATTTGCTGTCAAAAATGAAAAAACCCAACTTTCGGAAAATGCAAAAAAACTAAAAAATTACCAACATAGTAACTTTTACTTAAAACTAGTGAAGCCCAGCACCATAAGAAGGGTTGTCTGGGTTTTCCTCTGCCTCATACATATCTTCTAGCTTCCTCTTAGCAAGGTTTCTTTGTTGGCAGATTTTTTTTCCAATTCCATCGCTGCCTTGTCAGACTGTCGGATACGCTCAGAGTCTTCTCGTTTCATGGATTCTATACAATATTGGCCTACCTTCAATCCTAAATGCTCTAATAGTTTGCATTTACTCACGTAACCATCACTGAAGGACAAAACTGCCTCATATGTTCCAAATTTCAGGATTTGCAGGGTTACAAATGTCCGTTTGGGAACCGAGTCCAGATCAAATTGTTCAGTGATTCATTTGGATTCTGTGACTTGCCTGACAAACATTTCTTTAGTAAGTCTGGGTGTGATAAACTCTGGAATATGTGTTTGATTTCCAACATGATTGGTTCTGGTAGATGGAAGTGCTTAGTATGGTCATAGTCTTCTATGGTCATAGAAACTCTATACTATATGAGTTGGTGAACCGGAATGTCATTTCCATGGAAACTAAATCATGTGTAACCTTAATAAATAAACATTTTTTTCGTTTATTTGCAAATAATTAACCCTATAGTGGCATATATCAGTGGATAGAGGAGATTCTAAGGTTTAATTTATAATAAAAATCCCAAAAATGTAAAAAAACTTTTTTTTGCATTTAGGGTCCCCTTTTAAGTAAAAAACATAACATAATATAAAAACTGATAAAATATAATGCAAGTTTTTATTTAGATATTAGTTTACTAAATGTAAACAACTTTTTATATTTTTTATTCCGTAAAAGTTTTTGTTTTTAAGAACAACAATCATCACGGTGGAGAATTCATCGTAAGTACGAAACTCAGTTGTTGAGGTGACAGTTCATTCTCTGTTATAATCTACAATTACGTACTTGATCGGTCTATTGTTGTATTGGACTGCCATTGCCTGGCAGCCAACCGTCAGAGTTGTTGAGGTGACATTTCATTATCTTTTATAACCTACAATTACGTACTTGATCGGTTTATTGTTGTACTTGACTGTCATTGCCTGGCAGCCAGCCGTCAGAGTTGTTGAGGTGACAGTTCATTCTCTGTTATAATCTACAATTACGTACCTGATCGTTTTATTGTTGTATTATTGGACTGTTATTGCCTGGCAGCCAGCCGTCAGAGTTGTTGAACAAGTTCTGTTTCGGAAATTAACACGTTATTATAGCATAACAATTACAATCCATCTTCTTAGATTACATATCGTAACACATTCAACTGATAAATATATAATCAGTTCCAATTAGACCTAAGGTAATAGCATAACAATTACAACCCATCTTCTTATATTACATATCGTAACACATTCAACTGATAAATATATAATCAGTTCCAATTAGACCTAAGGTAATAGCATAACAATTACAACCCATCTTCTTATATTACATTTCGTAACACATTCAACTGATAAATATATAATCAGTTCCAATTAGACCTAAGGTAATAGCATAACAATTACAACCCATCTTCTTATATTACATATCGTAACACATTCAACTGATAAATATATAATCAGTTCCAATTAGACCTAAGGTAATAGCATAACAATTACAACCCATCCTCTTATATTACATATCGTAACACATTCAACTGATAAATATATAATCAGTTCCAATTAGACCTAAGGTAATAGCATAAAAATTACAACCCATTGTCTTATATTACATTTCGTAACACATTCAACTGATAAATATATAATCAGTTCCAATTAGACCTAAGGTAATAGCATAACAATTACAACCCATCTTCTTATATTACATATCGTAACACATTCAACTGATAAATATATAATCAGTTCCAATTAGACCTAAGGTAATTATACTATTGACGAAGTTAAATACATTTGGACTTTAAGAAGCCTTTATGTGTTGAAAGTACCGAAACCAATAAATAATGTATTAAGTCCAAGGCATGATGTGAATTAGATAAGGCTTTTACAGCTAAGAGACCTTTGCCTGCTTATTGTATTACTAATCCTACACATACGAGTAACCTAAAAAATGTAATATCTATCAATATGTGTAATATTTTTATAAATATTATAAAAATGTAAAACACATTCAATTTAAATTTAATAAATTTAAATCCAATGTATATTTCATGAAATGTGCCAATTAGTATTATCACATATGAAAGTGAAAACATCTATTCACTTTCACAACCTGCTTAGTGAACTAAAAAATTAGTCAAGGTCAGATGTGAAGAGAAGAGAACTGATTGGCAGACTTATCAGTTAGCTGAAAATCAGACCAACACTACATGGTTCGGATTCTACGTAAAGCTGTAGGTTCCATGGTTGACCTATTGAGCTATTAATAAATAGTCCTTTCTGAGCTAAGTCGAACTCAGATAGTAACAATGACTACACTCGTTCATCTTGACTCATCACACTCATTCGAAATCCATATTCGCCCAAATATTGACGATCGGCGTCTTAAGAAGAAATAAATAAATATCTTTTATAGAAAATTATAATCTTAACCGTTATAAACGTTTGTATTATTTTAACACTTATCTACACATTGTATTAGGGAATAGTTACATTATGCTACGGAGAAATGAATGTGTCAGCACTTAAAGTAAAGTGGCTGGTGGGCGAGTGGTCTTAGTGATAGTGTAGGCCTTGACATGAAGTATTTATCTATCTTTGATACTGAGCTTGTACTGTACTGGTTCCCCCTTATTCTGTCTGAATAAGTTACCCGCACTGATCATTGGGGAACGGGCAGAGTAAGGCTAAAAAGGAGCTCGGCATCTCCTTTTAAATAATAAAAGTCGAATTTTTTTTATTATTAAGTCTTATGAAGAGTTTCCGATTTGATTGTTACAATCTAATTTTAATATAAATACATATTTAGCGACACTTACATATCTCTATTGTTGTAAGTTTTGAAGCATTATGTATGCTCTATTACATAGTTTTGAACCATATCTCTTATTGTTAACATTTGTATCAATCATTAATATCCTATCATTTACCAACCAGTCATAAATGTTGTTCATTTATGACTGTTTTAGCTGACATGTCAACATATCATTCATGTAACTTATTAATAATTTTCTCTTAAACATAATATAATTTATGACGTAATTTGAAAGTATTTAATAGGTCCTTCCTTCAGGACTCCCTGAGGTAAACTTTAGTAACTTTATGTTGTAGTTAAGAAGAAATATGAGAATCCTGTCAGGTTGTAAACTGATAACCGTAGATAACAAGAGGCAACTCTGGAGAGGCTTCTGAGTGTCAGCCAATGTATATTTTATCACATTTGACCACATATGAAAGTGAAAATATGTCACTTGTATTCTATCAGAACTTTCTTGATAAAAAGTATGTTTGCATCAACAAAATAATGAAATGCGATATTTCATAACTATCATAAGACATTTTCCAGTGTCATACACCTTATTTAAATTTAAGTTCCCCTGTATGAGCAAATTTAAGTTTTATATATCACCAGTTATTGAAATAGGTGTAATCTCATATTTTTGTCTGAGTTTAATCTCATATTGTACACACGATATATGTCTGCAACAAATGGATTACAACTGCCAGTCTGTTAAAGAGTTTTAGATAAGTGTACGAACTTTAGAGTAACTGAAATGAGGTACCTAAGATCGGTCATATTTATATACCTAAGTACTAATTAGAAAATATAACTTTACATATTAATTACTCTCTATTTACATTTTTTACGTACTCAGCAACTGTCGGCATCCAGCTACATAGTGTGAGGAGATTGTAAATGAGTTCACGTTCACTCAGTGGCTGCTCATTATGACGACTCATTCACACAGCACAGAGATCCCTACATCTGTGTACTTCATATGTGGTTTCTGTACTGCCAACCGACATTGTACAACGTTTTTCCCCCGATCTCACTTCGCACACAATACACACTTCGCACAGAATGTATACATTAATACTGTTTAATTATCAATAAAGCCTGTAATGAAATGAATTAATTATCAGTAAACAAATCTTAGGTGTTTATCTTATGTGTTAAAACGCTCGTTTTAACATTAAAAGAGTAATATAATAAAACTAATATGTTCAGAATAGGAAGGTTTGTGAAACTGTGACGAAGTACTCTTTTGACTTCATTACACATTTTAGATACGGATTCAAACACCAATATTTATTAAAATACATACGTATATTGAAGCCAACTTATTGTTATTGGCACAAATAAACAATATGTGTGTTTGGAATGCTGTAATCTTTACTTTTATAAAGTAACAGTGCCGCCATGCTGCTATTTCATATTATTAGTAAAGATTGTTATTACCTTTACGAAAGTAAAGCCATATCTTACTAATTTCTTTGATGATATTCTTTAAAAATTAAGTATTTTAAATGCATGATAATGAAGAAATCTTTACTATAGATTTTCATAATGCTTTTATACACTAGCCTATTTATAAACTATTAATAAACATAATACAGGTAATGTTAATATAAAACATTTCGAACTATTATGTCCATCTTATTTATATTTTGTTATCTAATATTATTGATTTATTGGTTTACTAATAGTTTAATGTCGAGCCAGAAACTTAGGTAATGTAATAATGTAAAGGTGTAATGAAGGCGTGCTGAAACACCCATAAAAACTATACTTAGTTAAGAAAATTAGTGTAAAATAATTCCAGTTTTTAATTATGCGTTTGATTAATTAGAAGTAAGCCAGTTCATTTTGTGTATTTTATTTAGTAACAGAAACCCAATTTAATCGTAGCAATCTCCAAAGCAATTCACTTGAAGTTAGAGACCCAAACGAGAAGGTACTGGCAGCTAATGTTCTGTTATTATCTATAACAGCGTACTTGAATTCGTTCATTAGTGTACTCGGTTGTTGAAGCTTGAGAGTGGTTGCTTACCCGAGTTGTGGCAATTCGTTCATTAGTGTACTTGGTTGTTGAAGCTTGAGAGTGGTTGCTTGCCCGAGTTGTGGCAATTCGTTCATTAGTGTACTTGGTTGTTGAAGCTTGAGAGTGGTTGCTTGCCCGAGTTGTGGCAATTAGTTCATTAGTGTATTTGGTTGTTGTAGCTTGAGAGTGGTTGCTTGCCCGAGTTGTGGCAATTCGTTCATTAGTGTACTTGGTTTTTGAAGCTTGAGAGTGGTTGCTTGCCCGAGTTGTGGCAATTCGTTCATTAGTGTACTTGGTTATTGAAGCTTGAGAGTGGTTGCTTGCCCAAGTTGTGGCAATTAGTTCATTAGTGTATTTGGTTGTTGTAGCTTGAGAGTGGTTGCTTGCCCGAGTTGTGGCAATTTGTTCATTAGTGTACTTGGTTGTTGAAGCTTGAGAGTGGTTGCTTGCCCGAGTTGTGGCAATTAGTTCATTAGTGTATTTGGTTGTTGAAGCTTGAGATTGGTTGCTTGCCCGAGTTGTGGCAATTAGTTCATTAGTGTATTTGGTTGTTGTAGCTTGAGAGTGGTTGCTTGCCCGAGTTGTAGCAATTAGTTCATTAGTGTATTTGGTTGTTGTAGCTTGAGAGTGGTTGCTTGCCCGAGTTGTGGCAATTCATTCATTAGTGTACTTGGTTGTTGAAGCTTGAGAGTGGTTGCTTGCCCGAGTTGTGGCAATTCGTTCATTAGTGTATTTGGTTGTTGAAGCTTGAGAGTGGTTGCTTGCCCGAGTTGTGGCAATTTGTTCATTAGTGTACTTGGTTGTTGAAGCTTGAGAGTGGTTGCTTGCCCGAGTTGTGGCAATTAGTTCATTAGTGTATTTGGTTGTTGAAGCTTGAGATTGGTTGCTTGCCCGAGTTGTGGCAATTAGTTCATTAGTGTATTTGGTTGTTGTAGCTTGAGAGTGGTTGCTTGCCCGAGTTGTAGCAATTAGTTCATTAGGGTATTTGGTTGTTGTAGCTTGAGAGTGGTTGCTTGCCCGAGTTGTGGCAATTCATTCATTAGTGTACTTGGTTGTTGAAGCTTGAGAGTGGTTGCTTGCCCGAGTTGTGGCAATTCGTTCATTAGTGTATTTGGTTGTTGAAGCTTGAGAGTGGTTGCTTGCCCGAGTTGTGGCAATTAGTTCATTAGTGTATTTGGTTGTTGAAGCTTGAGAGTGGTTGCTTGCCCGCGTTGTGGCAATTCTGACATCGGAAAATTATTCGTCTAACTATATTTCGCTTATATATATCGAGTTCACTTAGTAGTAACTTGACTTATATTTTATGTATATGACCTGAACAAAGCCTTTAATAGTTCGTAATCGAGGTTTGTTGTGTAAAATATTTGTTGTAAATGATAAATACCATGTTCATAATTTTATCATTATTATTTATTATTCCTGGCCTCACTTTGAATGCCAATCCCAAATTATAACGTATCGTATTTGAATATATTTTAGGTAAATAAATACGATTAACTATTATATTAAACTTTAGCCTCCCTAGTAAATAAAATATTTATTTAGGAAAGCGAAAGAATCGTGTTTGGGTTTAAAAACTAATATTCGTATAAGCACTATATACATATATCTGAAATGTACGTAACGCGAACTACGTGAGTGCGGCTCCCAGGCACAGTGTCCACCAGTGCAACCAAAAATATTTCACTGTATTTACTCTACGCACAGTTCATTAGGTAAACATTAACGTTTTCCCTTACAATGTTTTTATTTACATTTAGAGATATAAATTGTAATATACAAGGGGCTTAAATATCATCCCCTGAGATGAACTCTCTGCACTCACGTCCTAACAAATATATTCCAAAAAAACTGAAATGTCACCGTATTTCCAGAAATTGTTTTTTCTACGAAGATTTCTTTTATTTATTGTAATGTACCGGGTCTTGGACCGGTACAGTTTAAGTTTTTTTTCGTCGTTGTCTACCGGGCTGCCTGAGATCGCTCATGCCCTGCGTTTCGTGTACTTGGTAGCCGTTGGCCCAGTTCCGTTTCGTTCCGTGTTCCAGCAGCTTCGGTCAAGTTGGCCTGTCTGTTCTCTTGTTCTCTGCAGCCGTTCGTCACGAGAATATGTTAGGCTAAGGTTCCCAAAACGTAAGTGTTCTTTTGTAATTTCTAATATTTAATCACCCTTTTGGTGAAAATACTTTTGTTTCATTGAAAATATTAATCGGGCTTAGTTGTGTTTTCAGGGTTTTGTTAAAGTTGTATTCTTTGTCTAGATGTTTCTCAGACTAGGTTAAAGCCATGTGCTTCCATGTTACCTTTTACCGTTAATTACCGTTAATGCTTTTTATATCTGCCTTTATTGTCAATAGTAGTTCTGTATAATGTTTTGTTGTGATGGCTGGACTGTTTTTAATGTGCTGTGGTGTTGTCCTACAGTCCAGGGTCCTTGAGTGGGACTTTCAGCCCTCAGCCTGCCGTCCGGGGGAACTTCGATATTCTCCACTGCTAGCCTGGCCTGAGGACCATGTTGGAGCCTGGAGTTGCCCGCTACCCGCCCTACATCTTTGGTGGTAGAAGTCTTCAGTCCTCAGGTCAGTTCTTTCCATCTTTTCCCGGCGGCTGAGCTGGGGGTGATTTATAAAAAAAAAACAAAAAAAATATATAAAAACAAAAGAAGAAAAAAAGTTTGTGGATATATTTGTGCCTAGGCCTAAAACTGTTTGGACAAAGTGAAGAAAACGTTGATATTTATTGTTATTTATTTAATTAGTTTAGTTTATTGTTATATTTTTTGGATTTTATATTTTGTTAGGTCCCTATGGTTAAGTTTTGTTGTTATTTATTGTTATGTTTAGGCCTAGTGATCGTTATTTATTTTTTCGTTGTTAATTGTATTATTGATGTCCGGGGATAATAGAACGGTACCGTGTTATATTTTTTTTTTTAATTGTTTAATTTTTAAACTCACCAAAAGGGGATTATTGTGCTTTTAGTTAACTTCTATTCGGAGCTGCCCAGGGAATCCGGCTTACTCCCTGGCCTCGGTGGAATCAAGGGATGTGGGCCAAATTGCCGGCTTAATTGGGGTTATCAAAATTTTTATAAATTTTCTTTTCACTTTTATTTGTTTCTTTAATAATTTGTCTTACGTTTTGGGTGTCTCAGGCCAAAACTGCAGATAGGCCATACAGTTTGTTAATTGTAGTTTTGGTATTTGTAGCGTTAAGTGTTTTGGTAGCTTTTGTCGTTATATTGTTAAATTTTGTGTTTATTGTTATTTATTTAAGTGAGAATTTATATTGTGGCCTTCTGCCTATTTTTATTGTGGCCTTCTGCCTTTTTTATTGTGGCCTTCTGCCTTTTTTGTTGTGGCCTTCTGCCTGCCAGTTTGTTTTCTTAATAATAAATTAGTTTTGCTCAGCTGCCGAGTATTATTTTGACCCTCCAACTGCCACCCGTGATCCCATCGCTCGACTTGTTTTGAGCCATCCCCCGGTTGGCACGCTTACCAGGTCTGGTGGGGGGGGATGGGTCTCAGTAATAAAGATTATAATGAATAGAATTTTAAAATAGGCAATAATGATTACTAAAAAAGGTGTCCCTAAAATCTTTCTCTCCCAACATTTCCATAAAGCCATAAGCATCAGAACCTCTTCTTTCTCTTGACAGATTCTAAGGGCAACCTAATAATTTAATGTTACACTATATATTTCATTTAATTATTAGCCAAATAGTTTAAATAGGTAAAATTAAAGTGTTTTTATCAAATTGGCTGTAAAAGTAGGGGACGTTATGGCTCTAATGATTAGAAAAAAAGTTAACGAATGACTCAATGAAAATAGATACAATCTCTTTTTTATGTTTATAAACTTTGAATTGAGGAATATTAAAAACATTAAGAGAAAACGCAAGTATTTTTACTAGACAACAATTAGAACGCTGAACTCCTTGATAGACCCGAAAGCTTGATCAGTGGATGCAGGACTCCACCTGGATAAGAACTGAGTTTTTGCGAATTACTTTGGACATATCATTTAATAAATTAATCCATACTAAGCACACACTGTCTAGAAAAATTGTTTAACTACATTGAAGAATTAAAAGTGACGCTAATTATTTGAAACTTTCCATGAGTAAAAGGGAATGAAGTAAAAATAACACGTTGGCAAACTACAAAATAGTAAACACGCTTATGATGTAAATCTGCTTTTTAATTCATTCAGAAAAAATATTCATTTCTTTTAGATTTGTACCAAAAACCAGTTTTTATGAAAAACTGAAAACCACCCAAAGCATCAGATCCATTTTCTCCCTATTGATTCAGGAGAACGTTTTGTTAAATCGTCACCAACGCCTTCGTTATCATAAAGTATCCTCATCTTCATTTTCCGGATCAATTAATTTCCCTCTGGACCATACACGGGGTTGAGAGACAGAATTGATTTTCCTCTGGACTATGCACAGGGTTGAGAGACAGAATTTATTTCCCTCTGGACTATGCACGGAGTTGAGAGACAGAATTGATTTCCCTCTAGACTATGCACAGGGTTGAGAGACAGAATTTATTTCCGTCTGGACTATGCACGGAGTTGAGAGACAGAATTGATTTTCCTCTGGACTATGCACGGAGTTGAGAGACAGAATTGATTTTCCTCTGGACTATGCACGGGGTTGAGAGACAGAATTTATTTCCCTCTGGACTATGCACAGGGTTGAGAGACAGAATTGATTTCCCTCTGGACTATGCACGGAGTTGAGAGACAGAATGGATTTTCCTCTGGACTATGCATGGAGTTGAGAGACAGAATTGATTTGTTCAGAGTTTTTCCTTTAAATTACAGAAATCAGATTTTTCTTTTACAATCGCTTATTTTTTCCTGTGTATGTGTGTTTTTCTTTGTGAGTCGTGCTAATAACGAGTGATGCAGATCATTTTCGAGCGCTGGTATAGGGATCACGAGCAGCCACTGGGCGGATATCAGACGCACTAACTACATTATATTCCAGTTTACCTTCTTGTCATTGAGTTTCAGTAAACTACAAGTGTTCACGGCGATCAAGAGCAGCCACTGGGCGGATATCAGACGCACTAACTACATTATATTCCAGTTTACCTTCTTGTCATTGAGTTTCAGTAAACTCCAAGTGTTCACGGCGATCAAGAGCAGCCACTGGGCGGATATCAGACGCACTAACTACATTATATTCCAGTTTACCTTCTTGTCATTGAGTTTCAGTAAACTCCAAGTGTTCACGGCGATCACGAGCAGCCACTGGGCGGATATCAGACGCACTAACTACATTATATTCCAGTCTAACTTCTTGCCATTGAGTTTCAGTAAACTCCAAGTGTTCACGGCGATCAAGAGCAGCCACTGGGCGGATATCAGACGCACTAACTACATTATATTCCAGTTTACCTTCTTGTCATTGAGTTTCAGTAAACTCCAAGTGTTCACGGCGATCAAGAGCAGCCACTGGGCGGATATCAGACGCACTAACTACATTATATTCCAGTTTACCTTCTTGTCATTGAGTTTCAGTAAACTCCAAGTGTTCACGGCGATCAAGAGCAGCCACTGGGCGGATATCAGACGCACTAACTACATTATATTCCAGTTTACCTTCTTGTCATTGAGTTTCAGTAAACTCCAAGTGTTCACGGCGATCAAGAGCAGCCACTGGGCGGATATCAGACGCACTAACTACATTATATTCCAGTTTACCTTCTTGTCATTGAGTTTCAGTAAACTCCAAGTGTTCACGGCGATCACGAGCAGCCACTGGGCGGATATCAGACGCACTAACTACATTATATTCCAGTCTAACTTCTTGCCATTGAGTTTCAGTAAACTCCAAGTGTTCACGGCGATCAAGAGCAGCCACTGGGCGGATATCAGACGCACTAACTACATTATATTCCAGTCTAACTTCTTGCCATTGAGTTTCAGTAAACTACAAGTGTTCACGGCGATCACGAGCAGCCACTGGGCGGATATCAGACGCACTAACTACATTATATTCCAGTCTAACTTCTTGCCATTGAGTTTCAGTAAACTCCAAGTGTTCACGGCGATCACGAGCAGCCACTGGGCGGATATCAGACGCACTAACTACATTATATTCCAGTCTAACTTCTTGCCATTGAGTTTCAGTACACTCCAAGTGTTCACGGTGATCTTCACGTCAGATATTCTCGCTCATTTGTGAATAAGGAAATGAGCGCCGTCAAGATCATCCTCTTCCGGAAAAATCCTGTTTTTCGATTCGTAAAAATTTAAATTGTCACAATTTTACAATTCATATCTCGCAACAAGCTTTCAACCCGTAGATTTCTCAATGCAATATGACATGGATAATTAGCTAAACAATGTTCAATAACTTGTACATAGTCTGGTTTGAGTGGAGCCATGAAGGAAACGTCAAGTGGCTGAAGTTTTGCAAATGGCTAGGGAGGTCTAGCAAACAATGGAGGCACCCACTTCTCGAGCTCTTTGGTTTCATAAGTATTTCTTATAGTATGTAAAAAATGTCACTTAATCATTAAACGACAGGTCCATCTTGGCTGAGCCGTCTAAAAAGGCTCACTTATAAAAGTGAGATGTTTGAAGTCTTTGGCAAAAAACTCGATGGTTATTCAGGTGGAGTCAGAGCATCTACCAATCAAGCGTTCACGTCCATCAAGAAGTTCAGCGTCCCAATTTTTTAGGATAATGACCAATAGCATACATTCAGATCAAGGCGGCCAGGTTTGTTACGTGCTTTGCAGGTGCAATCGCATGAACTCGTTAGACTCATGCCGCACAACAGCAAAATTATTATTTTAGCCTACATTTACCACTAATAGATAAAAATAAAAATATTTTCTTCACTTTAAATGTTGTATTAAACTTAATGTCATAAAATAATAAACATGCAAGGTTTTAAACATTGCCTTTTTTAAATGTCAGTTTTGAGAAAGCTAATAATTTGAATAAATAAAAGTTAGTAAACTAAATGAGTATTTTGAACGTTTCACCATTGAGTACAAAGTTTAATGAGCTAAAAATAATTGGTCTTAATAAATTTTTGAAAAAATGCTGTTTTTTGAGTTAGTTCAGTTATAATAGTAGTTTGACCATCATTTTCTAAGTGAAATTAAGTAACAAGCTGCTTTTTTTTAACATTGATCTTTGTTTGGATATGTAATTTAGGAAATTTCAACTCAATCAGTTGATTCGTTTTACTGTTATAATTTAGTTATTAAAAGAAAAATACAGATATCTGGGAAAAGAAGCATTATAGGCCATACCTGTTGTGCATTATAGGCCATAAATATGACTATTCGTTATCATATTTAAAATGTTTATAGTTATTTTTTGTTGTTTAAAGGTTTTGTTGTATAATAAAGTTTGGGTTAAGTTCACAGGAAAATAGAATGGTCCACAAACAGCGTTAAATCTTAACGAGTTTAATACAATATTTATATAGAAGTATATATCGAATTATAAAGAAATTCATAGTGTTTTTCTCTCGAATTGCACACGCTATAAATGAGAAACTGCTAGTTATATTTACAAGTATTAAATATATATTTGAATTAATTTAGCTGTTTTAACCAACGTATGCTCTCTTATAGCCTCAGGTGGTTACAGGGTGTTACAAAAAGGTTAGCCTGGCTATGCATTTCCATATTCTATGTGTGATTCTAAGCTAAAAATCATGAATAATATTTTTTCAATTTACGCTTTGTTTAGCAGCTAGACGCCATTTTGTTTTTTCATAAAACAATTTATATCTTTGTTATCTTTACGATTGTTACAAACCTCGGTAAACGGGTTCATTTTATAAGGTAGTTTTTAATAAAATAATATTTTTGAAACTAACATTATTATTTTCAAAATGGTAGCCATTTTATTTTTATTTTAATAAATATCTAAAAAAAAGCTATTAGTTTTATCAATCTTTTGTAAGACACAAAAATGTTTTTAGATTATTTTCTCTTTTCTGTGATACCTCATTTGTAAAATCGCTTAGGAAATTACTATTTTATGAAGTAACCTTAATTCTCATACTGTTCAAATAGTGTAAAATTAGTAGCTATTTATCATATTGAAGAGAACTCACTTATTTTATATGTAATGCTAGAAATAATAATCTAGTAGAAAAGTTGTTTGTTGCTTTGACAATGAAAATTTCGTTTTCGAAAGGACATAGACAAATTTTATAATTTTTGTTGTTGAAAGATTTGAGTATTATTTCTAACATTACATTTAATAGTCATTTAGTTTACATATGAAATATGGCCAATTCATAAAATATTTATTTCTTAAGCAATTTTTACAAATGAGGTATCATTGGAAAGGGGAAGTCATTTAAAAACTGTTTTGTATCTAACACGGTTTTTATAAAACTAGTAGTTTTTTAGATAATTGTTAAATTAAAAATGAAATGACCGCTATTTTGAAAATAATAGTGATAGTATTAAAAATATGATTTTTATTAAATACTGTATTCTAATGTAGGCCCGAATTTTGTAACAATCGTAAAGATAACAACAAAGATATAAATTGTTTCATGAAAAAAGCAAAATGGCGTCTAGCTGCTAAACAAAGTGGAAATTGAAAAAGTATTATTCATGATTTTTAGCTTAGAAGCACAGATAGAATATAAAAACGCATATCCAGCCCAACCTTTTTGCAACACCCTGTATTAATTAAAACGTAGTTTTTCCGGCCTGCTGTTTGTGAACAACTGTTTCCGGCCTGCTGTTTGTGAACAACTGTTTCCGGCCTGCTGTTTGTGAACATCTGTATCCGGCCTGCTGTTTGTGAACAACTGTTTCCGGCCTGCTGTTTGTGAACAACTGTTTCCGGCCTGCTGTTTGTGAACAACTGTTTCCGGCCTGCTGTTTGTGAACAACTGTTTCCGGCCTGCTGTTTGTGAACAACCGTTTCCGGCCTGCTGTTTGTGAACAACTGTTTCCCTCCAACACATTTGGTTCAATGATCTAAGTTACTTTAGTTATATGAAAGAATATTTATTATTTAGTATATCCCTGGCTTTTTTCTAATGTAACACTGTTTAAGATTGTTAAACTGTAACAATACATTTGTAATTACGATTCTCTGGTCGAAGTATTCAATTTTTTACAATCATTTTCATTTTATTTATCAACGGCAGCAGCCAATTCATACATGTATAATACAAAAAGATGGAAAAAATAATAATACAGTTCACAGTAGAAAAGCAACCGTGTTAACAGATAGCAGTAATAAATAAATATCTTAAAACTAGAAATATTAAATATAAATACAAAAAAAAAAAAACCATATATTGGCAAGAACAAATAATAACTGCCATTACAAATAGCAGAATTATCACAGCTATCAAGAAACAGGAATAATATACGCCCTATATAAATTTAAAAACTAAATCCACCAAACGCTTATTTAACTAAAAAAAAAGAATGTTAGATTAAATATATTTAGAAGTACAACAATAAATATAATATTAAAGTAATAAATTAAGAACAAAGCATAATAAGTGTTATAACAAGAATCATGTAACTTAATCCGTAAAATAGTTACAAGATAAAGAACAAAAAGAAAAAAGAAATGTTAATAAATATTAAAACAAGGTAAGTTAATAATATTAACGATAACAAGCAATATACAAAATACCATATACAACGATATACCGTATAAGAATACTAGATAAAAAATATAAAAAAACAAAAACGAAAATATGATAGTAAGTATATAACACGGTAAGTTGATAACTCATAATGATAACGATAACAATATAACTAATACGTAACACCATTAATAAATAACAATAAACACATACACAAGTAGACATATACAAATGTATAGTGTATAAAATAGTATACAGATGATCCGCAATGTGGCTAATAGTGGCACTATCAAAGATATTTCGCAAGATAGTCTTTGTTATAACATTAGCAAAATGGCTTCTTCTGAAGCTGAACCCCTTTAGGACCAGATGTATGCATATTGCATACCGCTGTGGTCATCTTTCTTTATTCCTGGGAACACAAAAACATTCATCTCGTGCATTTCTCCCTAGGATACGGGAAATATTGTTCGCTCCATTTCTGGCCAAAATAACGAAGTCAGTTTTTCACTTGAGTTGAAGTAAAACCATCTTGTTCCTTTTACATACCACTATTGTCAAAGTAATGCCTACATTTTTTATTAATATTTTTTTCATAAAAAAATTCCAGAGTTGTTAGTCTACCACTTTTTAAGAATAGTATACTTCTGTGATAGTTAAAACAAAATTAACGTTGTAAATATAATATTATTAAAATTCAAAAACTGTAAAAGATAGTTGCTGTTGCCAGTTTTTATAGATATTTCTTTCAGAATACTTAAATAGCAGAAAAAACTAATGAAATATAAATAACTCTGATGACAAGTCCAAAATACACACACTTTTGTTAATGCGACACGCGGTTTTGATTTATTTCTAGACAAATTTTTAGCCATCCTAAAATGTTTCTGTAGAACTACCTTCATAAATAAAGCATAACGATAATACTAACTATTTACAGTACAGGGAATTTGTGTTATCTGAAGTGTTTTTAATATTTTGAACAGAAACCTTTACGAACTTTTCTCTTCCTGTTAAAATGATGATTTTTAGTTTTCTAAGCAAATTAATTCATATATTACTAATGTTATATCCTTTTTGTTTAAAAAATACTTAGGTGTCTTCAACGGTAGTAAATTCTAAAAACAAATACTTATGAACAATATAAATATTTGTGTAAATAGCAGATCACAAATAAAGATTATTTTTATATAACGAATATATTTACTTTAAATGATTGGTTAGGAATAAAATGGACTAGAATTATAACCGGTGAATATACTTGGACTCTCACTAATCATAATGCCGGAAGCTGTTAAGTCTCTTTTCGCATTATATATATATATATATATATATATATATATATATATATATATATATATATATATATATATATAAGTGTTCATAAAAAAAGAATGTTCATAAAAACCTTCAAAACTTCTGAATATGTTTACTTACATGAAAACTATGAAAAACGTTCCTATGAACAAATGTCCTAAAACGCGTGGTTTTCCGTCCCTCTGTCTGAATGTGTTTTCCGTCCCTCTGTCTGAATGTGTTTTCCGTCCCTCTGTCTGAATGTGTTTTCCGTCCCTCTGTCTGAATGTGTTTCCGTCCCTCTGTCTGAATGTGTTTTCCGTCCCTCTGTCTGAATGTGTTTTCCGTCCCTCTGTCTGAATGTGTTTTCCGTCCCTCTGTCTGAATGTGTTTTCCTTCCCTCTGTCTGAATGTGTTTCCATCCCTCTGTCTGAATGTGTTTTCCATCCCTCTGTCTGAATGTGTTTTCCGTCCCTCTGTCTGAATGTGTTTTCCATTCCTCTGTCTGAATGTGTTTTTTACATAAGTTATCATATCAATAATACCTCAAGATATTATCTTCAAACTCAGAACCTGTAAGAGAAATAATAAAACCTAATGCAGTATTAACAAGTTCCTACTTTATACCATCAAAAAATCGCGACCATTTTTAGTTTTAAACGCTTAATATCTTTAACAGTATAAAGTTAAAAAATGAAAACCACACAATACACAAAAATCACAAGATTAAATTTCCTAAAGGTTGTACAAAGATTGTTAAGATCGGATCATTAATAACTGATAAGTTGTAATTTTTGTATTATTTTTGTTATACATACTAATTGGATAACATTGCCATAACATTAGCAGGTACTATGTTTTTAAAAAAATTCAAATTAATGATTCCGTTTTAACAATCTTCATGCCAACTTTTAGAAATTTGATTCTGCAGTTTTTTATTTATTTTTGATAGGGTATTAAGCTTTGAAAACTAAAAATGCCCACCATTTTGTGATTGATAAAGAAGGAACTTGATATTCTATACTATATTGAATTTAGTTTTACATACTGTATATTTCGATTGTTTTTGTTACTTACTGGTTTACAAAATAATCAGATTGGTCGGTAGCGTAGTTGGTTCAATCCCATCTTCATGTGGTAAAGGTTCTCAGTTCGATCCCAATCAGAGTCAATACATTTTGAGAAGGATCAGATGATAATCACCGGCTGTTCATTTGTCATTGTGCTATTAATTAATGACAATTCCTAAGGAATAGTCGGCCTTAGTTTGTAACAATGACTACATTCGCTCATCTAGACTCATCACACTCATTCGAAATCCATATTCGCCCATATCTTGACGATCGGCGTCTTATGAATAAATAAATACATGTATTATAGTTTAATTTCTTTTAATTGCTCTTTACTTTCGGCTTCTAAACAAACCACCTCAATTTATGATCTATGATAGAAACATTACTTAATATTTTTTTAATTTTAAGACAAATTATATTTGTTTCTAAATTTGGTATCTTAGAATAATATCTTACCCAAGATTCTCATTGTATTCTCAATTATTTCTACCTCCCGTACTGGTGGAATAAACTCACCTTTCCGTTACAACTGCAAACATATCTTACAAAAATAACAATTATAACATATCTTTTACGTATTTTGTTACCAGTCTTGATAGTTAAAGTATCAATAAAAATCACTACTATAAATAAATTCATAACAAGATGTTATGGATCTAACAAGACGTAAAGCATGATTAGGCATATTTTCTGGTAATCATTGTTATCCTATTAGCGAAGTCTTTTGTTTCCTACTTAGCTCAATATCGATGAGATAGTTTGCAACTGCATACTACAGAGATACAACTGCATACTAAAAAAAATGAAACCTTTGAAATAAATATATTGTTTCGTTCCTTATTTATAATTATTTCATTTTTAAATTAGATGTTAATCTTTACTAAATTATGCGTTAAATGTAAAACGTAAATTTAATCCTTTTCTACGAATATTTTAAAATATATTACAGCTACCATCATTAACCAAAACGTCCTTATTATTTCTTAAATGTACAATAGTTTACATTATTGTATATTATTTTTTAGATAAACTATATAATCATGTAATCGTTAATTGGCTTGAAATTGGATTTTACTTAACAACCAGTGATAAAGCCTACTAAGCCTGTAATACCTTAATGAGATTGAAAGTAAAACATAGATGTATAGCTGTCCAGTCTAAATATAAATGTATAAACCATTATAGTAATTAAATCAATTTAAATCTGTTAAAACGTTTATTCGGATTCGATGATCTATACTATACGCTTTTACACAGAACATGCCTGCTCACCATCTACCCGCAGGTTATTTAAACAAAAAACGAACAACATTCTGAATCTATATGACATTGATATATAATTTGGGACCTTATATTTAAAAGGACTGTAAATAATCGGTAGCATTTTTCGGTGGTGATTTTTAATTAATTCAGCACAAACTCCACGAACAATTTAGCAGCCAAATTCACTTTTACCTCCTCCAGAGTTTTAATGAGTTTAAAGACTGTTCGTTATTTACCACACTTTAAGAAAGTTAAGCCACGCCTACTCCTGCTTGATACATTCCCCCCTCCCCTTTTGGTTAATGAACGTGTCTGATAATTTACGTATTTGACATCATTTATTTCATTCCACAATTTTAATTTAATTGTTATTATTGTTCAGATATGATGTATGTTTGGATGAATTTTCATTGACGTATATATCTTACAAAATATGTTATCATTGACTTATGAAGTCAACATTAAGGGAACCTCTGCCTGTTATGAGTTCGGGACCGACTTTGGGTTCACCTACTTAAATTATAAAATCGTAGAGAGTAGTTACCCTATTTCGTCTCTTTTTGTTTGACTATCGGCCACAGGTCATAAGGGCTACTTATACATTATTGGTTTAATATTATCTTGTAATATGTTATATTGAAGATGTATGTATATGTTATTATTTTCAGCTATATTGATACTGTAGTAAAGTCTGTGGACTGGCACCGTCTGTTAGGTGCTACTGCTACAATTTGTACCAATTTGTAATTAATTTTGTAAAATTAATTTAAATAATAATTGGTATATGTATATTGGGTATTCTCATTGTATGCTCAATTATTTCTAAATCCCCGTACTGGTGGAATAAACTCACCTCTCCGTTACAACTGCAAACATATTTCTGTCGATTGCATTTTAAGGCAGTAATCCGTGAGTATAAATATTAATTTCTTTGTTTTCCACAAGGAATTTACATCCATTTGGTTTATAAAATAATAAACTTAAATTAAATTACATAAATATTGATTTTAATTTATTAGGTTTATTTTTACAAGCTAATTTAACACTTTTATCTTTTCAGAACTGAATGGTTATACGAACCAATATTTTGTGCTCATTTTATTCTAAGTATATATATAATTAAATCTATTCATTTTTATGAACATTGTGTTGGTAATTAAATGAATGCGTATTAATATCACACGATTAGTTTACCAACATTAGTTTTTTAATTAGCATAATACGTGTTGGTACATATACAGTACAAGTAAACGTCACACAACACAAATTTATTACAATATAAGCACAAAATGCACAAATATACTACAATACAAGCACAAAATGCACAAATATTATGGTGATCGATTTCGGTGAACCACGCTCACCTTCCTCAGACCAGAGGGATTCACAAAAGAATCTACCAACATTAATGTAGAGATAATCAACTTACAAATTTAAAGTTCACTAATGGAAGCTTTTATGTGATTATTGTATTAACAGGTTGGTATTTAAATGATCCTCAACAGTAGTGGGATTAGTAATTATGGTAATAAATAATGACTTCGATTATGTAATATAAGATTTAGAATTTCTAAACGATTATAAATGTCAATCAGTAAATGTGTTAGTAATTACTAAACTTACTATGCATATTTATAACAATTTAGTTATTTAATTATGTTTCCTTTATCTGTACCAATCTTTAATTTAAAAAATTTTTACATCATAATTACTGGATTTAAAGACTCTAACAACTGATAATATAACATGCAAAACATACCTTATAACTATGGTATATTTACTTTTATACCATATTTCTAAATTATAACTGTAATTGAAAATCCCTATAGGGATTCTGAATAGATTGGGATGTCTGAATTGAGCTCGGAAATAGTCTTGTATCAGAATCACTAATGTTCTGAGAGGAATTAGTACGTAATAATTAAATGGAGGGTATGATAAATACGGGTGGAAAATGCGGCAGGTATATATACACGTTCAGTGGTACTGACTCACCTACACACACACGTACAATAATATTCGCCGACCCACCCACCCATTCACGTACAGTGGTATTCGGCGATTGGGGCGTACAGTGAAAGACGGGATTCCTTTGATCATGGTACTAGAACTATTGGTACTATTCCAACCGTGCAAAATATGTAAACGATAATAATTTAGGTATTTTATTACTTAAAAAGATCCTTAAACTCACTTAATGTACTAACCCACCTGCCCCTCCTACATGTGCAGTAGTACTGACCCACCCGCCCACCCCTACACGTGCAGTGATACTAACCCACCCCGCCCACTCCTACACGTGCAGCAGTACTACTGAACGTGAATGGGTAGGTGGGTGAATCATCACCACTGATCATGTATGGATGGTGGGTGGGTCATAAACACTGAACGTGTATGGGTGGGTTGTAGGTAACAGGGAAGCACAATGGCAGTAATACGACGCAGTAATGACAATTTGTAGATAATTAGATCAATATTACTTGGCAATATCAACCTTTAGTGGCTGAGTATCAGCTGTTCAAACGTGCGTTTAATGCGAACTAAATTTAATCTTCGGAAAAGATTATTTAGAAGTACAGTCTGTAAACCGTTCTATAATGACAAATCAGTCATCACACGCAAGGGGTTGTTAGTGCTGTACCAGTGCAATGAAATCAAATGAACGTTCTAAGGTGATTGCCACTATGCTCGGAGTATGAGGAAACCTTTACGTTGCAGGCACTCAACATGCACATCCGTACGCACAGGGTTGATAGACAGAGTAATTGCTGTCTGTGGACTGGCACAATCTGTCAACCACGCTTAGTCCACAAACATTCGACGAGCTGCTAAGCGAATATTCCACACATTACAGAAAATAGGGTAACACTATTCACCAAAGAGACATACTGAGTAATCTGTTCATATTTACTCTAATACATAAAGATGTGTTAGTTGCGTCCTGATATAGTGTCTAGATACGTTGTAAATCTGTCAAACTTAACACGCCAAACTGTTCTCCTTGAGGGGCACGTACTGTCATGAAATAAATTAATTTTATTTTAATTTTTTATTTTACATTATTTAATGTACCAAAAATAAACAATTGTTCTGTCATAGTTCTTTTTAAATTTTTCCATTTATACCATGCAACATTTATTTTATTGTTTTTTTTTCAGACTTAGTGAGTGTTATCATAAAGTACTGTTATATACTTTAAAAAGTAATAATTGACAAGCAATTATTATATTGTTCATCTTTTAAGATGCTAAAATGTTTAAAGCCGATAGAAGTAATGTATTTAGTTGAGATAGTAAAAATGGTGCCTTGATTTTGTTAGTTATCATGTTTAAAACATTGAAAGAAAATTTCATACATTAATTAATGTATTTATTAATTACTTTTGAGGATAGTTTTACTAGTTAAATGAAAATATTGAACATATTTAATATGCTGGGTATTTTACATCTTTTTAAACGTGAAGGTACCAAGCAACAATTACATTTATAAAATTACAACTCCAATACATTTTATTTTCAATAAGCTAAGCATTTAAAATAAATCGCTATGCCAGTAATTTAATCAATGCTCTTATATATAAATGGACGTTTTCATAACTTTCCCAATTAAATCTAAATGTACATGGAATAAAATAATGAGTTACTTCTATAATCTTTTTAACTATTTATTAAAATGATAATGTTGATAAAGTATTCATCAAAACTTTTAAATGGTAACTTTGATTATGTATATTTACAAGCAATAATAAAATCCATAGTTGATTTTCAAGTATAGTTTCTTGAAATTATACATTTCAAAGTATAACTAATTATTCATAATAAGACAATATATTAGACAAAGGGCACATATTATCGACTACCAGAGTAGTTGTGAAAGTGATAAAAAATTAATTAATTGAATATTGCTGTGATTGTGTGTAATAAAGCAAAAATATTTGTTTTAATAATTTATTTTATATTTCTCATATAAACAGAGATAAGCAATCTATTGATAACTATATCTTCCTATTTTTCAATGTGTTTTACTAACGAAAATCGTTTTGCAGATTTGTATTTACATAGCTTTTTCACTTTAAGCAGATTGAACACTTACATGCTGATTAAAATTTAGAAAGAGTTAAGCTATAAAGCCATTAAAATTCATAGCTATTTTTTAATTAGCATAATACGTGTTGGTACATTTACAGTACAAGTGAACTTCACGTAACAAAAATATAAGTACAAAACGCACAATTATATAACAATAAAGGCACAAAATGTACAAATATACTACAATATAAGTACAAATTTCTCAAATACTATCGAGAACGGTTTCGGCAAACCTTGTTCCCTTTTCAGATCAGAGAGATTAAAAAAGAATGAAACCCATAATAACAAATTGAAATGTATATTGTGTAATTTCAACTAGTGTATTTGAGTATATACCGGTTGATAAGTTCCCTATGACCACGATCATCTGTTAACTTCGGTGGTCATGATGAATGTCATTACTTCTAGCTATGTTAACATTCTGAACGTATGTTACTTTGAAGTTTAGTAATAGCCATGTTTAAATGGGATTTTTTTAAATCCCTTGAATTTAAATGTGCCTGAATTGTATAATTTTTCAGTCACTAAGCAACATTTAGCATTTGCTTGATTTTTTTGTATTTTTCTAAGTGTATTTTGCATAATTACTTTACATAATTGTAGGAATTGTTTTATATTTGGTTATGCATTTAATTCAATTAAATAAATAATCAAGTTTTGTATTATAAGCTTATGCATTGTATATAATAATTGTGCTTGCTTTTTATCCTATGATTACTGTGGTAAAAGAATAAAGGAATAAGCCCGCAATATGGCTCAGCGGCTTAGGCTTTGAACTACGGAGGGATTTTTAAGGTTCGAACGAATCCCCACTTGAGTTAACGGACAATACTGCACTCGTTGAATAAAGTTCACGCGCAGGACTACAGGGCCATGTGAACTAATGAGTGAAGTAAAAAAAAAACAAAAAAAAACAATATAAATTGTTTCAGGAAGCGCATAGTCTCAAAGTTACTACAGAACCACTAAAAAAAATACATGGCCAATTTGCATGAACCCATGGAACAATTAATTGCTGATGGAATAAAGAGACGGGTTGTGTGGTGAGTATTGATACATTGTGACCATGGATGGTGTCCTTTAAAGGGGGTTCAGAGAGCGATGTGAATCGTCTGATATGAAATGAAAGTTGCTTTCGTAGGACATACCTCAAGTAAAGTCCGTCTTGTTGTATGGACGAAAGTCGTATACAGTATCAAGCGGAATTGAAAGAAGTCTCCAAACATCCACTGATGGATTTTGCGTTAAATCTTGCTTTTGCGTTGGCCAAATATTACGTATTACCACCCAGTACGGGAGAGAATGAAGTAAAACAACAATAATTATATTTCATATCCATATTTTTCACTTCTTCCTTGAAATGAAAATGGGTTTGCATGTGTTACAAAAAAATTTAAAAAAAGTAACACATATCGTAACGTAAGTTTTACTGTAGACTGGAACTCACAGGGCTGCCGTGGGAGTGGGTTGAATATGTCTTTTGTATACCAATACACATGATTTCATATGAAATCAAAGTAAGCAATTATTTTAAGCAAACGTAAACTTTATTGTTTGTATTTTAGGTTTCATTTCAGCAGAGTACATTCAATTGAAAACGACAGACCAATGATACTAATTACCTTGATTGTATTTCCATGTCAACATGAAATGGCACTGCTCGTTTGTGGATATGTTACTGTGTTCGAACTTTATTTGTTGACAGATGAGAATTTAATAACATCTCTTCAGCTGTCATTCTTTTTTATGTAAACGTTAAAATAGTGAGTGATTTATTAACCGTAGTGTTATCAAAATGTTCACAAAATACAAATTAATAAATTAACAGTTTGTATATTTTCCTTTAAAGAAACATATGATTCAAACACAACAAGTTGATATTTTGTGTTTTATTTTGTTATAATATTAAAGCCTATTATCCTAATACCATTAAAATAATTTTTTCTAGAGGGAAGAATTTGGCTTATGTAATCCCTAAAGCTTTGTACATCCATTAACTCTTTCACCCCCCTTTCCAAGCCACTTTCTATGTGTAAGAACATTTATCTCCTAAAAGCTTGCTTTTGTTTCATTGCCATTAGCCTGATTATACTGTACTTGGAGTTGTTCAGAGTTAATAGCTGTAAAAAATTAATAAAAGTTTTAAAAGTAAAATTACGCATTTTGAATGGTACTATTGACAGTCAAAGACAACATTAAAAAGAGACTATGAATTGTGAATGTACGCGTGAGCAAGTCCCACCATGAGAGAATAACCCACATAGGTAACGCTCATGAGTAACTCCATTTTATATTTATAATTATAAAACAGTATGTATAAAAAATAACCTATAAAATAAAGACATTTTCATGAAAACATATTTGCAGACTTCAAGTAATGTTTTGTGGGATGAATAACTTAAAGACAGCGACAAAACACGAAAAGGAGGATATTCTTAATTGTTATTTTTAACCTGACCTTAAAGCATATTATTTCAGTATTTGAAACAAAATTGTTATCTTAAGCAAACAGATTATTGTTTAAACAATTTCTTAAGGTTTGCAAGCATCTTAGACGTTTAATAAATGTATTACTTATATCTCAAAATGTGGGATGTATGCAATGTATTAGAATTTATTTAAATATTTATTTTATGAATATGCAGGGAATATTATTATTAGTTGTAAAGTGTTAGAATAATACAAAGTTTTAGCTATTTATGTCATTTAGATTAATGTGAAAAATTAAATAGCACAAGTTATTGTAATGTATACAATACACGTACTGTGGCATTGACCCACCCGCCCGTCCATACACGTACAGTGGCATTGACCCACCCACCCGTCCATACACGTACAGTGGCATTGACCCACCCACCCGTCCATACACGTACAGTGGCATTGACCCACCCACCCGTCCATACACGTACAGTGGCATTGACCCACCCGCCCGTCCATACACGTACTGTGGCATTGACCCACCCGCCCGTCCATACACGTACAGTGGCATTGACCCACCCGCCCGTCCATACACGTACAGTGGCATTGACCCACCCGCCCGTCCATACACGTACAGTGGTATTGACCCACCTGCCCACCCATACACGTACAGTCAATGTCAATGTAATTGGTTTTTATTTCAAGAATTGGAAAATAATTTAGAGACACTGAGACACTTAAAATTTTATTCACATCTTTAGTTAGCTCCAGATTGGAGTGCATCTATAGTTTGGTCCCCATCAACTCAACTATATTGTGAATTGATTGAGAGAATTCAGAAGAAATTGTTGTGATTGTTGTATTTTAAGCATTTTGGTCAGTTAAATTATCCATTTTGGCATATTAGATATGAAGAAATGTTAAATTTATTTGATTTCAAGAGATTGTTTAAGAGACAAGAACTAGCGCAACTTTTTTACCTGCATGGTGTTATGAGAGGTATTGTGGATGACACAATGACCTTAAGTAAGATAAACTGGTGTGTGCCAGCTAATGGTAGGCGCGCTGGCTATCTGTCATACCCTGGTGGGGCTCGTATTGCCGCTCATGCTAACTCCTTTCTAAATGTTATAATGACATTATTTAATTCCATAGCTGGTGGTGTAGATGTGGATATGTCACAGGCAGTCTTTAGAGCAACATGTAAAGACGTTATACGTTGAAGGGTTGCTGGGATAATTAGATAACTCAACCTCAATTAATTTAAATATTTAAATTCATTTCTTGGATTGTATTTTTCTTCTTTTTTTTAATTTGATTAGCCATGTAAAAGGTTTAAAAATATTAATTAAATCATATTAATATTTGATTTAGAATATTTTTTAACTAGTTTTTTTTAGTTTCATTCAAAGAAGCATTAATTTTACAGCATTTTTTTAACAGGTGTAGAGGTCTTAATCATTAATGTTTTTTTTTCTTGCGGCCCTCATAATTGGGCCCTTGGTCTGTTGGGGTCACAGTTGTTTTTCACTGATTTCAGTACGTATATTTTCTTTTGTTTGTTTTGGTTTTTTAATATATCTGTTTGAATACAAATAAATGTTATGTTTAACAATTTAGCCTATATCTGGTTGTATTTAAACTGTACTATTTGGAGTACTTTATTTAGGCGCTTAAATTATAATTATGTTTCTTCAATTATTTATGTTTATTTTTCTTGAAATATTCCTCTTTATTGCGATTAATCATTTTTCCTTAAAAAATGTATTTCATTTGTATTAATATACCTGTGAAAAAATTAATGTATTGTTAATTTGGTGTTTTATATCGTACGATTATTTAGGAATTGTTTTAGTTTTCACTACACTACTATACTGGGTATACTTTGTAATTAAAGTTTTATTTTCATAAAATACAAAATCAAATAAAATTATTGTTTGTAAATGTATAAAACATCTTATTCCCATAGTATAGGTCATGTAACGTACACAAATTATGTTTTTAGGGGTTTCATGTTTTATTATACGTGTACAAACTATGAATTGAACTAAATATGTTTAATACTTTCTTGCTATACAAAATGTTTCTCAAACACCCAATAGATTAAACTGACGCATTTTATGCATTAATTAAATTTGATTAGCCATGTTTCTACAATATGTAGAAACCTTCTGGTTTAAACATATTAATTAAATCATATTAATATTTTATTTAGGATATTTTTTAATTAGTTTTTTAGTTACTCTAATTTGCTTAAGTTTTGTTATCAATATACTATTTTCATTGAAGTGATGCTATCTGAGATGATTCATATTATACTTGACTTCCACAAACCACTTTAACCGCCTCTATAACTTCCTATGAACATGCATCTCTAGCATGATCTTTTCTACCCCTCGCACACGTTACGTTTTTCCTCTTTTACAATATGCTGTTCTTTTATATATCAGATGCTCTAAAATGTTCTTATACACTGTTTACTGACTTTTCAGACCTTACCCATGTCTTTGTTGATGTGAGGAAGAACAGAGAGTGTAATTGAGAGAAACAAAAATACTTAAAATATTATTTCAGTATTGCATTGATCAAACGCGAAGGTTGAAGTAATCAAGAAGTAAAGTTGGACAATCCTCAAGTAATCTTGTTTTTGTCACTGTAACGATGTGACAACTTTAGCTAAATGGCTCTTGTTGGATGTTAAAATTACATTTCTGCCTTCAAAACTTGGTAAATGCATAAGATTTATTTAATAGATCCTTAAAGCCATACTGTGATTCTATTTTAGCTCAATGCTTGATCTAATTTAATCAAACGAAGGTTTCAATATCAGTAATGTTTGATTAAAACATGTTCTATAATAATTAATGTACGTTTTATTCAGTTTAGTTCGTTAGTTAGATAGCTAATTGTTTGGTTGCCGTATGTAAATTGCTTATATAAAGTGACTTGTTTTGTATTCACTATGTACCCTAGTTGGAAAATTAATTTAACTTCACCCAATCCACATGACAGCCTCCCACCGGAGCCCTTCGGCAAGAAACGTAGTCGCCGGATCTCAGAAGTCAACTGACTATTCTGAATGAAAGTTGCAAGGTTACACAATCAAGCTGGTTTCACTAAGTTGAAACACTCCCCCCCTCCACACGCCTACAGTAAAATCAATATGAAAGAGTATTTATCCCCACAACTTACTTTTAAATTCCCTTTATCTACTTGACTCAGGGTAATATAATAAAAATTCACCTTCTATTTCAATTCTTATTCTTCAATTAATGATTGTGTTCTATTCTAATTCTTTGTTATTATTAATTACCATTTATTCTTGTTCGTCGGGACATCTAGCATACTGTATATATTATTAACGGGTTTTTAACTAACGTAATGCCAATAACAAAGATAAATCATTATATGTTTAAATTGGTATAGTTAATTATTTAGTACTACAACAAATCAATACGTCTAGTGTAATGAATTACTCTAGTGTAATGTTTACCTCTACTGTAATCCCAATACCTCTAGTGTAATGAATAACTCTAGTGTAATCTCATTACCTCTAGTGTAATGTTTACCTCTACTGTAATCCCAATACCTCTAGTGTAATGAATAACTCTAGTGTAACTTCAATACCTCTAGTGTAATGAATAACTCTAGTGTAATGTTTACCTCTACTGTAATCTCAATACTTCTAGTGTAATGAATAACTCTAGTGTAATCTCAATACATCTAGTGTAATCTCAATACCTCTAGTGTAATGAATAACTCTAGTGTAATCCCAATAACTCTAGTGTAATGAATACCTCTAGTGTAATCTCAATACCTCTAGTGTAATGAATAACTCTAGTGTAATGTATACCTCTAGTGTAATAAATAACTCTAGTGTAATCTCAATACCTTTAGTGTAATGAATACCTCTAGTGTAATGAATACCTCTAGTGTAATGAATACCTCTAGTGTAATGAATAACTCTAGTGTAATCTCAATACCTCTAGTGTAATAAATAACTCTAGTGTAATGTTTACCTCTAATGTAATGAATAACTCTAGTGTAATGTTTACCCCTACTGTAGTGAATAACTCTAGTGTAATCTCAATACCTCTAGTGTAATGAATACCTCTAGTATAATGAATACCTCTATTGTAATGAATATCTCTAGTGTAATGAATACCTTTAGTGTAATGAATAACTCTAGTGTAATGTTTACCTCTAGTGTAATCTCAATACCTCTAGTGTAATGTTTACCTCTAGTGTAATCTCAATACCTCTAGTGTAATCTCAATACCTCTAGTGTAATGTTTACCTCTAGTGTAATCTCAATACCTCTAGTGTAATGAATAACTCTAGTGTAATGATTACCTCTAGTGTAATAAATAACTCAAGTGTAATGTTTACCTCTAGTGTAATGAATAACTCTAGTGTAATCTCAATACCTCTAGTGTAATGAATAACTCTAGTGTAATGTTTTCCTGTACTGTAATCTCAATATCTCTAGTGTAATCTATATACCTTTAGTGTAATGAATACCTCTAGTGTAATGTTTACCTGTACTGTAATCTCAATACCTCTAGTGTAATGAATAACTCTAGTTTAATGTTTACCTGTATTGTAATCTCAATACCTCTAGTGTAATCTCTATACCTTTAGTGTAATGAATACCTCTAGTGTAATGAATAACTCTAGTGTAATGTTTACCTGTACTGTAATCTCAATATCTCTAGTGTAATCTCTATACCTTTAGTGTAATGAATACCTCTAGTGTAATGAATAACTCTATTGTAATGTTTACCTGTACTGTAATCTCAATACCTTTAGTGTAATGAATACCTCTAGTATAATGAATAACTCTAGTGTAATCTCAATACCTCTAGTGTAATCTCAATACCTCTAGTGTAATGAACAACTCTAGTGTAATCTCAATACCTCTAGTGTAATCTCAATACCTCTAGTGTAATAAATACCTCTAGTGTAATAAATACCTCTAGTGTAATGTTTACCTGTACTGTAATCACAATACCTCTAGTGTAATGAATAACTCTAGTGTAATCTCAATACCTCTAGTGTAATCTCAATACCTCTAGTGTAATGAATAACTCTAGTGTAATGAATAACTCTAGTGTAATCTCAATATCTCTAGTGTAATGAATACCTCTTGTGTAATCAATACCTCAAGTGTAATGAATAACTCTAGTGTAATCTCAATACCTCTAGTGTAATGAATAACTCTAGTGTAATGTTTACCTCTACTGTAATCTCAATACCTCTAGTGTAATCTCAATACCTGTAGTGTAATTTCAATACCTCCAGTGTAATCTCAATACCTCCAATGTAATGAATACCTCTTCTGTAATCAAAACCTCTAGTGTAATCAATACCTCTAGTGTAATGAATACCTCTAGTGTAATGAATATCTCTTGTGTAATCAATACCTCTAGTGTAATGAATACCTCTTGTGTAATCAATACCTCTATTGTAATGAAAACCTCTATTGTAATGAATATCTCTTGTGTAATGAATACCTCTAGTGTAATGAATATCTCTTGTGTAATCAATACCTCTAGTGTAATGTTTACCTCTTGTGTAATCTCAATACCTCTAGTGTAATGAATACCTCTAGTGTAATGAATACCTCTAGTGTAATCTCAATACCTCTAGTGTAATGAATACCTCTAGTGTAATGAATATCTCTTGTGTAATCAATACCTCTAGTGTAATGAATATCTCTTGTGTAATCAATACCTCTAGTGTAATGAATATCTCTTGTGTAATCAATACCTCTAGTGTAATGAATACCTCTAGTGTAATCTCAATATCTCTAGTGTAATGAATACCTCTAGTGTAATCTCATAACCTCCAACGTAATGAATACCTCTAGTGTATTGAATACCTCTAGTGTAATGAATACCTCTTGTGTAATCAATACATCTAGTGTAATGAATACCTCTTGTGTAATCAATACCTCTAGTGTAATGAATACCTCTAGCGTAATGAATACCTCTTGTGTAATCAATACCTCTATTGTAATAAATACCTCTAGTGCGATCTCAATACCTCTTGTGTAATGAATACCTCTAGTGTAATTTCAATACCTCTAGTGTAATGAATACCTCTAGTGTAATCTCAATACCTCTAGTGTAATGAATACCTCTAGTGCGATCTCAATACCTCTAGTGTAATCTCAATACATCTAGTGTAATGAATACCTCTAGTGTAATCTCAATACCTCTAGTGTAATCTCAATACATCTAGTACGAGTATAATGGATACTTCTAGTGTAATCTCAATACTTCTAGTGTAATCTCAATACATCTAGTGTAATCAATATCTCCAGTGTAATGAATACCTCTAGTGTAATTTTAATACCTCTAGTGTAATGAATACCTCTAGTGTAATGAATACCTCTTGTGTAATCAATACCTCTACTGTAATGAATACCTCTAGTGTAATCTCAATACCTCTAGTGTAATTCCAATACCTCTAGTGTAATCCCAATACCTCTAGTGTAATGAATACTTCTAGTGTAATCTCAATACCTCTAGTTTAATGAATACCTCTAGTATAATGTTTACCTCTAGTGTAATCTCAATACCTGTAGTGTAATGAATACCTCTAGTGTAATGTTTACCTCTAGTGTAATCTCAATACCTCTATTGTAAAGAATACCTCTAGTGTAATCTCAATACCTCTAGTGTAATGAATACCTCTAGTGTAACCTCAATACCTCTAGTCTAATGAATACCTCTAGTGTAATCTCAATACCTCTAGTGTAATGAATACCTCTAGTGTAATCTCAATACCCCTAGTGTAATGAATACCTCTAGTGTAATGAATACCTCTAGTGTAATGTTTACCTCTAGTGTAATCTCAATACCTCTAGTATAATCTCATTACCTCCAATGTAATGAATACCTCTTGTGTAATCAATACCTCTAGTGTAATGAATACCTCTAGTGTAATGAATACCTCTAGTGTAATGTTTACCTCTTGTGTAATTTCAATACCTCTAGTGTAATGAATACCTCTAGTGTAATGTTTACCTCTTGTGTAATCTCAATACCTCTAGTGTAATGAATACCTCTAGTGTAATGTTTACCTCTTGTATAATCTCAATACCTCTAGTGTAATGAATACCTCTAGTGTAATGTTTACCTCTTGTGTAATCTCAATACCTCTAGTGTAATGAATACCTCTAGTGTAATGAATACCTCTAGTGTAATGTTTACCTCTTGTGTAATCTCAATACCTCTAGTGTAATGAATACCTCTAGTGTAATGAATACCTCTAGTGTAATGAATACCTCTAGTGTAATGTTTAACAATAATAATAATAATGTGTTAAAAATATTTTTGAACATGAACATCACTTTTACCTCTCATTAAACTTGTACAAGCTAAACAAGATTATTTCACAATAATGTTTTTTATAAATTATGGGCGAGCTGGTGGCTGAGTGGTCTAAGGCGTCAGGACTTTGAGCCTGGGTTAAAGATAGTGCTGGTTCGAATTGACACTAATCAAAACTAGACTAGAGGATTGATCATTAATATACCTTGTAGTGTACTGGTTCACCTCCTTACTCTGTCTGAATAAGTTCTCCACATAGATCAATAGTCTATTGGGAATGGGCAGAGTAAGGTTAAATAAGAGGAACGGCCTCTCCTTAAGGCATTAATCAATTTTAATAGTATCTAATAAATACATACATTAGCACTATAATTATATGTGCTGAAAGAACTTCCAGGTTCAAATTTACCCTAAGATATGACAAATAATTAGTCCATTTGTGTTAAATGAGAAAAGGAACAAACTACTTACATATGGTTAGTAACGACACTACATATCTAAATATTTATATTGATCTATAGTCCCTATGTTATACAGGATCACCCATGTTACAGCAACCATCAGCTTGTGGTGGATTGGAGTCACCTATATCCGTTTGTTCTCCCGGTTGTGTTAGTGAGGACTTCCTTACCCTAACTCAACCTTGAAGAAGAAGACGACTTTACCCTTTAACTTCAACATGTTAGTTTGACAAATTGTATATTTTAAGAAGGTGTTTTTGTCTTAGTCAGAAGGTTTTCTGAATAATTAGCTATGCATTCTTAGTACTGTATATTTGTTCCCGGATATTGTTCATAATAGATGTTAGTTTTAAAGGGGAATTCCATCTAATTATTATACCAAACGTATGGTGAGAAAAAACCACTGACTTTTATTTTCAGTAGACTCCCGATTATCCACGATAATGAGTGGCTGTCCCTTCGTGCTTAATCAAAAATCGTGGATAATCCAAAACTAGCCTAAAATTGCCTGGCAATGACTACAAAATCAACTCTGAAACAAAACTGAGCCTTACATTAAGCCTTACTATGAGTTTAGGTTTAAAAATAAAAAAATTAAAATACAGTAGTACAGTACATACTGACATTTAATTAATTATCACTTGAATCACATAACAAAATTTTAATGAATATAAAACAAACACTTTCATTGTTGGGTTGGAAAAAAAGTCTTTTATAGATTTTTGATTCTTAGCGCTAGACTCTTTACTTACAATGCTTGCACGAATTTTTTTTAACACCTTAAGCCTCTACTGTAAAAATGTATACTAACCTTTTTGTACTATTAGTTACAAAGCATTGACCCACCCACCCGCCCATACACGTACAGTGGCATTGACCCACCCGCACGCCCATACACGCATAGTGGGTATTGATGTCGTGTCTTATTCCCCCTCTATGGATTTTTCGTCTATCCATCTTCGATAAGCACTTCCACACTGCACTGACTGCTGTTACACAACTGACTCACGGTGGCAGACGGCAGTGAACTCAAAACAATTGAGTGCGCCACAGCCACGCCTGACGTGACTCATCAGTGGCAGGCGAAGTACATTGTAAACAACTACCCTACATGTTTCAAAAATAACGTTGAAGAGCGGAAATAATGATAATAATTTTATTGATAATAATTTCAAATGTTATATGTCATATATTACAATCAAGAGACATTTCGATCATCTAGTGATCATTATCAATCTGTAATTAATTATAAGGTAAATTTTGAATACAAATCAAATTATTATCAGTAGTAGGGATATGGGACATTGACAACATCCCATGAGGAGTTTTCATCCCGTGAGGGGGTCAAAGGTCAAAGGTCAAGGTCAAAGGTCAAAGGTCAAGGTCAGGGGTCAAAGGTCAATGTCAAAGGTCAGAGGTCAAAGGTCAAGGTCAGGTCAGGGGTCAAATGTCAAGGTCAAAGGTCAAAGGGGTCAAAGGTGAGTTTTTTGTCAAACAGTGAGTCGGTGGTGGGGGAAGTCACGTGACCTTCTCCCACCCTCTGGCGGCGGTCATATATATTACGAGGTCCTGTGTAAGCACACCGGTCGGCGATCAGTTGTCGGCAAGCCTTCGAGCGTCAAGTACTATTCTCTCCTGACTCTCTGATTCCTGCCTGCGCAGAACTTCTCTGTTGGTGAGTATTTAGAAAATATACGGTCGGTGTTAGAGACAGGTCTTGAGTCCTTGTGATTCGGCTAGTTTTAAACACCGATCAGTCCTTTAGCCAACTTTGCAAGGCTAAAGTTTGCTAAAGGACTCGCGGGGGATTCCGTGAGAGTGGTGGGACGCACTCTCGGCCAACTTCGACTTGGCAGCGGATACCCGGGTGGGGCCAGCGTGTGACGCACTGGCTTTTCCTCATAAGGCAACTGCCGTTAGGAGTCGTCACTAGGTTCCCTTATCTTGCTTTTACCCTCCCCAGTGCCGTGTTAGAACACCGATGTGTCTAACACTGAGCCACTTTCTGGTCTTTAGGTATTCTCCGAAACAGTCAATATATTTCCCGTAAAAAGTGGTTTTTTGCTTATATCTCGAAAACGGTGCGTCCTAGAGGCTTGAAAATTTTTTTCGACCCCCGAAAGTCTTTTAGGCCCACCTGCGTACACCATTTCCGACCTACCTATAACAAAATTTTTCCAAAAATAACAACTTTGAACTTATCTTTTCCCCCACCACTTTGGATCTAGTTTCGTTATTTACCGTCCGATTTCGCTCAAATTTGGTACACGTGTACAAATATGCATGCAATACAATATAGCTAGGCTAAAAGTGCATTTTATATAGTATAACAAGGCTAATTGTGTATTTTATATAGTATAACAAGGTTAATAGTGTATTTTATATAGTACAAAAAGGGAATTTGAGGGAAATTTTGGGAGGGAAAATTCCCCAAAAATAACAACTTTGAACTTATCTTTTCCCCCACCACTTTGGATCTAGTTTCGTTATTTACCGTCCGATTTCGCTCAAATTTGGTACACGTGTACAAATATGCATGCAATACAATATAGCTAGGCTAAAAGTGCATTTTATATAGTATAACAAGGCTAATTGTGTATTTTATATAGTATAACAAGGTTAATAGTGTATTTTATATAGTACAAAAAGGGAATTTGAGGGAAATTTTGGGAGGGAAAATTCCCACGGGGTACCGAGTTTGAGTTGGCGCGGGAGGGAAAAGACGCCTTATTGAACAAAAAAAGGTCATTTCATATAGTATAACAAGGCTAATTGTGTATTTTATATAGTACAAAAAGGGAATTTGAGGGAAATTTTGGGAGGGAAAATTCCCAACAGGTTGGCAGGACTGGGGGCCGCCATCTTGGATCCGGGGAATATATATTACGATGATTTCAGGACAATTCTCATTCAGTCTCAGACTTTTGAACGAGACACATCTAGCAGCTCCGCTATTTACAACGTACATAACCTATAAATTCATTTGCAGATCATGAACCCCAACCAGATTGCATGCCCCAGATGCGGCAAGCTCGTATCTCGGAACAACATAGCTCGCCACCTCAAGAGCTGCACCGGGTCTACAACAACCCAGCAGCCTCAACGCCCCTGTCCGGCTTGTGGACTCATGATAACTATCTCCAACCTTAGACGTCACCTCAAGAAGTGTAACCCCGCTCACCTCAAGAGGAAGGCTGAGAACCCTACCCCATCTATCTCCAAGACCGCTCGCATGGATGATGAGTCCCAACCATCAACCAGCGATTCCATCATCAACAACGTGCGCTCTTCGATCGTGTCAGCATACAACACGGTCAAGGAGACAGTGGGACATCTCATCGGAGGACATAAACAATTGGAAATCATTGAAATCGAGAATGCATTCAAGGGACGAATGAAGACGTACTCCATCGATAACAAGCCCAACATCAAGGACCCCGCTGGATTTCTACAACAAGCTCGAGGCCTCGTTCGGGACAAGATCGAGGAGCACGTAAAAGAACAAAATATCAAGACTAACCTCATATTCCTCGTAAAATACAAAAAACCTGTCGGAGATAAGGAAGAGACGAAGAAAATGAACTTCAAGACCAAGAACGAGGTTATCCTACCAACCACTAACATCGAGGACTATCTGGAGGATGCTGAAGGGAAGCTCTTAAAAGAAATGGATGAATTCTACGCCAAGGGATCCGGGTGGACTCTGGCTAAAATTATCGGATTGGAGCTTAGAATCAACCGCTACGTACCACTAAGGGGATCAACCTATATAGAGCTACCACTCAAGATTAAGACCAAATCAGTCCTGAACATACGGAACAATGATCAGAAATGTTTCCTCTGGTCTGTTCTGGCTGCACTACACCCCGTAGACTCCAGAGACCAACCTCATCGCGTTCAACACTATCTACCCTATGAGCACGACTTTGACCAATTCCTTCAAGGCATAACATTTCCCATCAGCCTCGACCACGTCAAGTTATTTGAGAAGAGGTCTGGGATCTCCATCAATGTCTACGCCTACGATGAAAAGTTCGTAGTGTACCCGCTGCTGGTCACGGATAGGGAGCAGCAGAAACACATCGACCTGCTGTATATAAAGGACAAGAACAACGCCCACTACTGCCTAATTCGAGATCTCGTCAGATTATCTGGCCGGCAAATTACAAAAAACCATCAAAGAACATGGATATGCCGTAGGTGTCTACAGCACTATGGAAGAGAAGATCTGCTAGCCTCACACATGGAATACTGCAACGACCAAGAAGCTGTTAGGATTGAAATGCCTAAACAGGGCAGCAAAATCAAGTTCGAGGAAGGAAATAGAACGATGAGAGTACCCTTCGCTGGATACGCCGACTTCGAATGCATGCTGACCGCCATTGAGGAGGAGGATGAAAGGATGGACGAGGATGGAGCAGCAAAATCATATACCAAGCAGTATCAGAAGCATGAGGCTGTAAGTTTCTGCTACTATATTGTCTACGCTGATGATCACTACGGAGAACCTGTGAAATACTTTGGATCCGATGCAGCACAAGTTTTTGTCGAGAGTCTGTTCAGAGAGTCGAAGAAAATTGCTCACCTATACTCTTCTGCAGCAGCCAAACCGATGGACCTAACCCCAGAAGATCTCACTACCATCGCCAACTCTACAATCTGCCATATTTGCGAGAACCCTTTTACTGACCCGGAAGACTACAAAGTCAGAGACCACGACCATCTTACTGGAAAATTCAGAGGCATCGCTCACAACACCTGCAATCTCAAGTTCCGCAAACCTAATTTCATTCCAATCTTCATCCACAACTTGAGCGGCTATGACACACATCTTTTCATAAAAATGTTCGGACTCAATGACGAAACTATTAGCGTCATACCTAATAACGAGGAGCGATACATTTCCTACACCGTAGAGATTGAGGGAGGAGTAAAACTACGGTTCCTCGATTCTTGTCGCTTTATGATGTCCAGACTCGACTCACTGGCGAAGAACTTAACGACACCACAATTCCGCGAAACATCAAAATTCTACTCTGGAGAGAAACTACAACTACTCATCAAGAAGGGTATCTACCCCTACGACCATATGGACTCCTTGGAAAAATATCAGCTCACCAGCCTACCAGAAAAGAAGGACTTTTACAACAGGCTAAACAAGATGGATATCACAGATGCAGAACACGAACACGCTCAGACAGTATGGAACACATTCAAAATCTCAAACATGGAAGAATACACTCTCCTGTACAAACAGACGGACGTTCTGCTTTTGGCGGACATTATGGAAAACTTTAGAGACGTTTGTATGAACACCTACAAGCTCGACCCAGCATGGTATTTCACCACTCCCGGACTGGCATGGAGTGCAATGCTTAAAACTACGATAGTTGAACTGGATCTGTTGACCGACAATGAAATGCGGCTGATGATCGCCCGAGGAATTCGAGGAGGAATATCCCAGTGTTCCAACCGTTATGCAAAGGCAAACAACCCCTATATGGAGGATTATGACATGGACAGGCCTACTACTTACCTCACATATCTCGACGCCAATAACTTATATGGTTGGTCTATGAGCCAGCCTATGGCTTATGCAGACTTTCTATGGGTGCACGATCCTGAAAACATCGACATCATGAGCATACCGGATGACGCTCCTAGAGGCTACATCTTCGAAGTGGATCTAGAGTACCCTCGAGAGCTACACGACACCCATTCGGACTATCCATTGGCACCAGAGCAGCGCATTCCTCCAGGCTCCAAGAACATGAAACTCCTACTCACTCTCTTCAACAAGGAGAAATATGTTCTTCACTACCGAAACCTAAAAAAGTACATCTCCCTTGGCATGCGGGTGAAGAAAATCCATAGAGCTGTCAGCTTTATGCAAAGTACTTGGCTAAAGGCTTACATCGATTTAAACACCGACATGAGAACCAGAGCAACAAACCAATTTGAGAAAGACTTCTATAAGCTGATGAGCAACTCAGTCTTCGGTAAAACAATGGAAAACATACTAAACAGAGTGGATATCCGCCTCGCCACCAAGGAAACACAAGCTGATAAGTGGATGGCGCAGCTTAACTTCAAGAGCCGTACCATATTCACAGAACACCTGGCTGCAGTCCATATGAGTAAGACACGTCTGTTGTTCAATAAGGCTATATACTTAGGCATGAGCATCCTGGACGTTTCTAAGTTGTTGATGTATGAGTTTCACTACGATGTAATCAAGAAGAAATATGGTGAAAAAGCACAACTCCAGTATACGGACACAGACTCCCTTACATATATGATTGAAACAGTTGACTGGTATAAAGACATGAAGGAGATGATTCATCTATTCGACACCAGCGATTACTCCGACCCCAACCGTTTTGACATTCCAAGAGTTAATAAAAAGTGTTGGGTGTGATGAAGGATGAGCTTAGCGGACGTATAATGTTTGAGCATGTGGGGCTACGCTCTAAAATGTACGCTAGCCGGTCTGAAAACGGAGAAGCTAAGAAGGCAAAAGGAGTAAAGAAATCTGTAGTAAAGAATGAACTAGAGTTTTCTGACTATAAGGAGTGCCTCGATAAATTCTGCCTCCTCTACAGTACTGTGGATGTTACGTTGGATGACGCTTTGGAGAGAAATAAAAAGTATAAATCCTGCCAAGTGAATAGAACAATGAATCTAATTAGGAGTCGCCGCCATGAACTGTACAGCATAGAGCAAAATAAAATAGCGCTTTCAGCCTACGATGATAAGCGTTTCATTTTGGAAGGAGGCATAAAGACCCTGCAATGGGGACATTATTCCATCGATGAAGAAGCGATGATTGACCGAGCCGTCTTAGACGCGCTGATGGTGGAGTAAGGAGATGGGTGGGAGCACAAGAGTGCAGGAGGTAGCAAATAGAAGAAGGTCGGCTACCACTTTCCGCAGCGGGGAGGGGCTGCGGAATCCCTTAAAAACCAATAAATATTTTGGTTTACAACAATCTTAATCAGTTATGAATTGGACACAATTCAAACCAGTTATGAATGTGAGAGAAATCATCGCCAAAGAGCTACACGCTCCAGCCAGAAGAACATTTCCCACCAGACCTGTGGAAGTCAAAGGATGGGCTCAACCCGTCCGTAGTGCAATGTAAAAACCTCGTACTGGACGAACCTTCTTCTTAATTACGGTAACTCCTACGCCAGGTAAGTAATGTTAAGTTAGTTTAAGTAAACTCTTTTACCGTCAACCTTTAAAAAACAATCTGTAAAATAAATTCTGTTATAATATGGACACTTTTGTGAGTTTACATAACTACAATTTATTAACGGATATCTCCAGCTCTGTGTGAATTTCTATAGAATACCGTACCATCGAGGTGAGGGCGGCCCACATTTAATAAAAAAAAGCCCGACTGTTCTCTAAGGCAGCCGTAAAACGCAGAAGACCTGAGGCAGTCCTGCAGCTTGGGGCTGGACTAATCCCCGTAAGACCTCAAGTCGCAGTCCGGGCCCTCGTAAGGTACGTGTATGATTAAATGTTACACTCTATGGCTGGACAGTATCCGTAGGTCCTGTGTGTGAGGGAGAGTAACCTACAAAAAAAAAAAAAAAGAGAAAAAAAAAACACACAAAACCTACTGTAAAAAACAGAATTAAAAAATAATAAAAACAAATTTATAAATAAAAACCCCTTTGTAAGTCTGTACGTCACATTGAAAGGCTTCTCTAAGTAAAGTGTTGTCTTTACTTACAGAGGGACCCAAAAAATAAATACAAAAAAATTATAAAAACAATAATTAAATAATACTGGGAGGTAGCATTTTGTTGGTTGACTACCACCGTAATGAGCGAGGTTGGGGCTCATTACACTAAAATACCCGTGGGGGATACCAGTCCTCTATCGGGCGCGTCCCATGGGAATTGGGCAATGCCCTTCAGTTTTGCCTTCAGCTTACTTGAGGGTAGTGAGGAATTAAATACTCACCGTGAAAAAAAACTGGTTAAATCAGTTTTTCTAAACATTAAAAAACCTTTAAAATTATCTAATAGACTCTTTTAAACTTAGTTTGTGCTCAAAACTACTCAAAACACACAAAAGACCAAACACAAACTCTACATATAAGACTCTTGGTTGACCACCCACCTACTCAACATACAACAACTCTGATAGATCATCCACCTAACCATTACATAAAACCTTTGATAGACCACCAACACACATGAACAATCTACCTACCTACCTAGATAAATGCACTCTATTTACAGTCTGGGTTGGGCTAACCTGGGTTAACACAACATGGGTTATTAAAGCCCGGGTTAACACAACGTGGGTTATTAAAGCCCGGGTTAACACAACGTGGGTTATTAAAGACCGGGTTAACACAACGTGGGTTATTAAAGCCCGGGTTAACACAACGTGGGTTATTAAAGCTCGGGAACCTACTCCGTCGTCAATCGTTCCGGTATTAGGGATCCAGCTGGATTCCTCCGACAAGCCAGAGAGCTAATCACGGCAAAGATTGCAGAAAACTTGAATGCAGAGAACATCAAGACGCAATTAGTTTTCATCACCGAGTATAAGAAGCAAACAGAAAAACAGAAAAACAGGAAAACAGAAAAACATGAAAACAGAAAAACAGAAAAACAGAAAAACAGGAAAACAGGAAAACAGAAAAACAGGAAAACAGGAAAACAGGAAAACAGAAAAACAGAAAAACAGGAAAACAGGAAAACAGAAAACAGAAAAACAGAAAAACAGGAAAACAGGAAAACAGGAAAACAGGAAAACAGAAAAACAGAAAAACAGGAAAACAGGAAAACAGGAAAACAGGAAAACAGAAAAACAGAAAAACAGGAAAACAGGAAAACAGGAAAACAGGAAAACAGGAAAACAGAAAAACAGGAAAACAGGAAAACAAAAAAACAGAAAAACAGGAAAACAGAAAAACAGAAAAACAGTACTTTACGTAGGTGTTTGGGTGAGTGGGTAGGTCAGTACCACTGTACGTGTACAGGTGGGCGGGTAGGTCAGTACCACGGTACGTGTACGGGTGGGCGGGTGGGTCAGTACTCGTATTAATGTGGCTACATTAACCCACCCGGCCACCCATACACGTACAGTGGTTTTCCTGTTTTCCTGTTTTTCTGTTTTTCTGTTTTCCTGTTTTCCTGTTTTCCTGTTTTTCTGTTTTCCTGTTTTCCTGTTTTCCTGTTTTCCTGTTTTTCTGTTTTTCTGTTTTCCTGTTTTCCTGTTTTCCTGTTTTTCTGTTTTTCTGTTTTCCTGTTTTCCTGTTTTCCTGTTTTCCTGTTTTCCTGTTTTCCTGTTTTCCTGTTTTTCTGTTTTTCTGTTTTCCTGTTTTCCTGTTTTCCTGTTTTCTGTTTTCCTGTTTTTCTGTTTTCATGTTTTTCTGTTTTCCTGTTTGCTTCTTATACTCGGTGATGAAAACTAATTGCGTCTTGATGTTCTCTGCATTCAAGTTTTCTGCAATCTTTACCGTGATTAGCTCTCTGGCTTGTCGGAGGAATCCAGCTGGATCCTTAATACCGGAACGATTGACGACGGAGTAGGTTCCCGAGCTTTAATAACCCACGTTGTGTTAACCCGGGCTTTAATAACCCACGTTGTGTTAACCCGGGCTTTAATAACCCACGTTGTGTTAACCCGGGCTTTAATAACCCACGTTGTGTTAACCCGGGCTTTAATAACCCATGTTGTGTTAACCCAGGTTAGCCCAACCCAGACTGTAAATAGAGTGCATTTATCTAGGTAGGTAGGTAGGTTGTTCATGTGTGTTGGTGGTCTATCAAAGGTTTTATGTAATGGTTAGGTGGATGATCTATCAGAGTTGTTGTATGTTGAGTAGGTGGGTGGTCAACCAAGAGTCTTATATGTAGAGTTTGTGTTTGGTCTTTTGTGTGTTTTGAGTAGTTTTGAGCACAAACTAAGTTTAAAAGAGTCTATTAGATAATTTTAAAGGTTTTTTAATGTTTAGAAAAACTGATTTAACCAGTTTTTTTTCACGGTGAGTATTTAATTCCTCACTACCCTCAAGTAAGCTGAAGGCAAAACTGAAGGGCATTGCCCAATTCCCATGGGACGCGCCCGATAGAGGACTGGTATCCCCCACGGGTATTTTAGTGTAATGAGCCCCAACCTCGCTCATTACGGTGGTAGCCAACCAACAAAATGCTACCTCCCAGTATTATTTAATTATTGTTTTTATAATTTTTTTGTATTTATTTTTTGGGTCCCTCTGTAAGTAAAGACAACACTTTACTTAGAGAAGCCTTTCAATGTGACGTACAGACTTACAAAGGGGTTTTTATTTATAAATTTGTTTTTATTATTTTTTAATTCTGTTTTTTACAGTAGGTTTTGTGTGTTTTTTTTTTCTTTTTTTTTTTTTTTTTTTGTAGGTTACTCTCCCTCACACACAGGACCTACGGATACTGTCCAGCCATAGAGTGTAACATTTAATCATACACGTACCTTACGAGGGCCCGGACTGCGACTTGAGGTCTTACGGGGATTAGTCCAGCCCCAAGCTGCAGGACTGCCTCAGGTCTTCTGCGTTTTACGGCTGCCTTAGAGAACAGTCGGGCTTTTTTTTATTAAATGTGGGCCGCCCTAACCTCGATGGTACGGTATTCTATAGAAATTCACACAGAGCTGGAGATATCCGTTAATAAATTGTAGTTATGTAAACTCACAAAAGTGTCCATATTATAACAGAATTTATTTTACAGATTGTTTTTTAAAGGTTGACGGTAAAAGAGTTTACTTAAACTAACTTAACATTACTTACCTGGCGTAGGAGTTACCGTAATTAAGAAGAAGGTTCGTCCAGTACGAGGTTTTTACATTGCACTACGGACGGGTTGAGCCCATCCTTTGACTTCCACAGGTCTGGTGGGAAATGTTCTTCTGGCTGGAGCGTGTAGCTCTTTGGCGATGATTTCTCTCACATTCATAACTGGTTTGAATTGTGTCCAATTCATAACTGATTAAGATTGTTGTAAACCAAAATATTTATTGGTTTTTAAGGGATTCCGCAGCCCCTCCCCGCTGCGGAAAGTGGTAGCCGACCTTCTTCTATTTGCTACCTCCTGCACTCTTGTGCTCCCACCCATCTCCTTACTCCACCATCAGCGCGTCTAAGACGGCTCGGTCAATCATCGCTTCTTCATCGATGGAATAATGTCCCCATTGCAGGGTCTTTATGCCTCCTTCCAAAATGAAACGCTTATCATCGTAGGCTGAAAGCGCTATTTTATTTTGCTCTATGCTGTACAGTTCATGGCGGCGACTCCTAATTAGATTCATTGTTCTATTCACTTGGCAGGATTTATACTTTTTATTTCTCTCCAAAGCGTCATCCAACGTAACATCCACAGTACTGTAGAGGAGGCAGAATTTATCGAGGCACTCCTTATAGTCAGAAAACTCTAGTTCATTCTTTACTACAGATTTCTTTACTCCTTTTGCCTTCTTAGCTTCTCCGTTTTCAGACCGGCTAGCGTACATTTTAGAGCGTAGCCCCACATGCTCAAACATTATACGTCCGCTAAGCTCATCCTTCATCACACCCAACACTTTTTATTAACTCTTGGAATGTCAAAACGGTTGGGGTCGGAGTAATCGCTGGTGTCGAATAGATGAATCATCTCCTTCATGTCTTTATACCAGTCAACTGTTTCAATCATATATGTAAGGGAGTCTGTGTCCGTATACTGGAGTTGTGCTTTTTCACCATTTTCTTCTTGATTACATCGTAGTGAAACTCATACATCAACAACTTAGAAACGTCCAGGATGCTCATGCCTAAGTATATAGCCTTATTGAACAACAGACGTGTCTTACTCATATGGACTGCAGCCAGGTGTTCTGTGAATATGGTACGGCTCTTGAAGTTAGGCTGCGCCATCCACTTATCAGCTTGTGTTTCCTTGGTGGCGAGGCGGATATCCACTCTGTTTAGTATGTTTTCCATTGTTTTACCGAAGACTGAGTTGTTCATCAGCTTATAGAAGTCTTTCTCAAATTGGTTTGTTGCTCTGGTTCTCATGTTGGTGTTTAAATCGATATAAGCCTTTAGCCAAGTACTTTGCATAAAGCTGACAGCTCTATGGATTTTCTTCACCCGCATGCCAAGGGAGATGTACTTTTTTAGGTTTCGGTAGTGAAGAACATATTTCTCCTTGTTGAAGAGAGTGAGTAGGAGTTTCATGTTCTTGGAGCCTGGAGGAATGCGCTGCTCTGGTGCCAATGGATAGTCCGAATGGGTGTCGTGTAGCTCTCGAGGGTACTCTAGATCCACTTCGAAGATGTAGCCTCTAGGAGCGTCATCCGGTATGCTCATGATGTCGATGTTTTCAGGATCGTGCACCCATAGAAAGTCTGCATAAGCCATAGGCTGGCTCATAGACCATCCATATAAGTTATTGGCGTCGAGATATGTGAGGTAAGTAGTAGGCCTGTCCATGTCATAATCCTCCATATAGGGGTTGTTTGCCTTTGCATAACGGTTGGAACACTAGGATATTCCTCCTCGAATTCCTCGGGCGATCATCAGCCGCATTTCATTGTCGGTCAACAGATCCAGTTCAACTATCGTAGTTTTAAGCATTGCACTCCATGCCAGTACGGGAGTGGTGAAATACCATGCTGGGTCGAGCTTGTAGGTGTTCATACAAACGTCTCTAAAGTTTTCCATAATGTCCGCCAAAAGCAGAACGTCCGTCTGGTTGTACAGGAGAGTGTATTCTTCCATGTTTGAGATTTTGAATGTGTTCCATACTGTCTGAGCGTGTTCGTGTTCTGCATCTGTGATATCCGTCTTGTTTAGCCTGTTGTAAAAGTCCTTCTTTTCTGGTAGGCTGGTGAGCTGATATTTTTCCAAGGAGTCCATATGGTCGTAGGGGTAGATACCCTTCTTGATGAGTAGTTGTAGTTTCTCTCCAGAGTAGAATTTTGATGTTTCGCGGAATTGTGGTGTCGTTAAGTTCTTCGCCAGTGAGTCGAGTCTGGACATCATAAAGCGACAAGAATCGAGGAACCGTAGTTTTACTCCTCCCTCAATCTCTACGGTGTAGGAAATGTATCGCTCCTCGTTATTAGGTATGACGCTAATAGTTTCGTCATTGAGTCCGAACATTTTTATGAAAAGATGTGTGTCATAGCCGCTCAAGTTGTGGATGAAGATTGGAATGAAATTAGGTTTGCGGAACTTGAGATTGCAGGTGTTGTGAGCGATGCCTCTGAATTTTCCAGTAAGATGGTCGTGGTCTCTGACTTTGTAGTCTTCCGGGTCAGTAAAAGGGTTCTCGCAAATATGGCAGATTGTAGAGTTGGCGATGGTAGTGAGATCTTCTGGGGTTAGGTCCATCGGTTTGGCTGCTGCAGAAGAGTATAGGTGAGCAATTTTCTTCGACTCTCTGAACAGACTCTCGACAAAAACTTGTGCTGCATCGGATCCAAAGTATTTCACAGGTTCTCCGTAGTGATCATCAGCGTAGACAATATAGTAGCAGAAACTTACAGCCTCATGCTTCTGATACTGCTTGGTATATGATTTTGCTGCTCCATCCTAGTCCATCCTTTCATCCTCCTCCTCAATGGCGGTCAGCATGCATTCGAAGTCGGCGTATCCAGCGAAGGGTACTCTCATCGTTCTATTTCCTTCCTCGAACTTGATTTTGCTGCCCTGTTTAGGCATTTCAATCCTAACAGCTTCTTGGTCGTTGCAGTATTCCATGTGTGAGGCTAGCAGATCTTCTCTTCCATAGTGCTGTAGACACCTACGGCATATCCATGTTCTTTGATGGTGTTTTGTAATTTGCCGGCCAGATAATCTGACGAGATCTCGAATTAGGCAGTAGTGGGCGTTGTTCTTGTCCTTTATATACAGCAGGTCGATGTGTTTCTGCTGCTCCCTATCCGTGACCAGCAGCGGGTACACTACGAACTTTTCATCGTAGGCGTAGACATTGATGGAGATCCCAGACCTCTTCTCAAATAACTTGACGTGGTCGAGGCTGATGGGAAATGTTATGCCTTGAAGGAATTGGTCAAAGTCGTGCTCATAGGGTAGATAGTGTTGAACGCGATGAGGTTGGTCTCTGGAGTCTACGGGGTGTAGTGCAGCCAGAACAGACCAGAGGAAACATTTCTGATCATTGTTCCGTATGTTCAGGACTGCGAATTTGGTCTTAATCTTGAGTGGTAGCTCTATATAGGTTGATCCCCTTAGTGGTACGTAGCGGTTGATTCTAAGCTCCAATCCGATAATTTTAGCCAGAGTCCACCCGGATCCCTTGGCGTAGAATTCATCCATTTCTTTTAAGAGCTTCCCTTCAGCATCCTCCAGATAGTCCTCGATGTTAGTGGTTGGTAGGATAACCTCGTTCTTGGTCTTGAAGTTCATTTTCTTCGTCTCTTCCTTATCTCCGACAGGTTTTTTGTATTTTACGAGGAATATGAGGTTAGTCTTGATATTTTGTTCTTTTACGTGCTCCTCGATCTTGTCCCGAACGAGGCCTCGAGCTTGTTGTAGAAATCCAGCGGGGTCCTTGATGTTAGGCTTGTTATCGATGGAGTACGTCTTCATTCGTCCCTTGAATGCCTTCTCGATTTCAATGATTTCCAATTGTTTATGTCCTCCGATGAGATGTCCCACTGTCTCCTTGACCGTGTTGTATGCTGACACGATCGAAGAGCGCACGTTGTTGATGATGGAATCGCTGGTTGATGGTTGGGACTCATCATCCATGCGAGCGGTCTTGGAGATAGATGGGGTAGGGTTCTCAGCCTTCCTCTTGAGGTGAGGGGGGTTACACTTCTTGAGGTGACGTCTAAGGTTGGAGATAGTTATCATGAGTCCACAAGCCGGACAGGGGCGTTGAGGCTGCTGGGTTGTTGTAGACCCGGTGCAGCTCTTGAGGTGGCGAGCTATGTTGTTCCGAGATACGAGCTTGCCGCATCTGGGGCATGCAATCTGGTTGGGGTTCATGATCTGCAAATGAATTTATAGGTTATGTACGTTGTAAATAGCGGAGCTGCTAGATGTGTCTCGTTCAAAAGTCTGAGACTGAATGAGAATTGTCCTGAAATCATCGTAATATATATTCCCCGGATCCAAGATGGCGGCCCCCAGTCCTGCCAACCTGTTGGGAATTTTCCCTCCCAAAATTTCCCTCAAATTCCCTTTTTGTACTATATAAAATACACAATTAGCCTTGTTATACTATATGAAATGACCTTTTTTTGTTCAATAAGGCGTCTTTTCCCTCCTGCGCCAACTCAGACTCGGTACCCCGTGGGAATTTTCCCTCCCAAAATTTCCCTCAAATTCCCTTTTTGTACTATATAAAATACACTATTAACCTTGTTATACTATATAAAATACACAATTAGCCTTGTTATACTATATAAAATGCACTTTTAGCCTAGTTATATTGTATTGCATGCATATTTGTACACGTGTACCAAATTTGAGCGAAATCGGACGGTAAATAACGAAACTAGATCCAAAGTGGTGGGGGAAAAGATAAGTTCAAAGTTGTTATTTTTGGGGAATTTTCCCTCCCAAAATTTCCCTCAAATTCCCTTTTTGTACTATATAAAATACACTATTAACCTTGTTATACTATATAAAATACACAATTAGCCTTGTTATACTATATAAAATGCACTTTTAGCCTAGCTATATTGTATTGCATGCATATTTGTACACGTGTACCAAATTTGAGCGAAATCGGACGGTAAATAACGAAACTAGATCCAAAGTGGTGGGGGAAAAGATAAGTTCAAAGTTGTTATTTTTGGGGAATTTTCCCTCCCAAAATTTCCCTCAAATTCCCTTTTTGTACTATATAAAATACACAATTAGCCTTGTTATACTATATAAAATACACAATTAGCCTTGTTATACTATATAAAATGCACTTTTAGCCTAGCTATATTGTATTGCATGCATATTTGTACACGTGTACCAAATTTGAGCGAAATCGGACGGTAAATAACGAAACTAGATCCAAAGTGGTGGGGGAAAAGATAAGTTCAAAGTTGTTATTTTTGGAAAAATTTTGTTATAGGTAGGTCGGAAATGGTGTACGCAGGTGGGCCTAAAAGACTTTCGGGGGTCGAAAAAAATTTTCAAGGCTCTAGGACGCACCGTTTTCGAGATATAAGCAAAAAACCACTTTTTACGGGAAATATATTGATTGTTTCGGAGAATACCTAAAGACCAGAAAGTGGCTCAGTGTTAGACACATCGGTGTTCTAACACGGCACTGGGGAGGGTAAAAGCAAGATAAGGGAACCTAGTGACGACTCCTAACGGCAGTTGCCTTATGAGGAAAAGCCAGTGCGTCACACGCTGGCCCCACCCGGGTATCCGCTGCCAAGTTGAAGTTGGCCGAGAGTGCGTCCCACCACTCTCACGGAATCCCCCGCGAGTCCTTTAGCAAACTTTAGCCTTGCAAAGTTGGCTAAAGGACTGATCGGTGTTTAAAACTAGCCGAATCACAAGGACTCAAGACCTGTCTCTAACACCGACCGTATATTTTCTAAATACTCACCAACAGAGAAGTTCTGCGCAGGCAGGAATCAGAGAGTCAGGAGAGAATAGTACTTGACGCTCGAAGGCTTGCCGACAACTGATCGCCGACCGGTGTGCTTACACAGGACCTCATAATATATATGACCGCCGCCAGAGGGTGGGAGAAGGTCACGTGACTTCCCCCACCACCGACTCACCGTTTGACAAAAAACTCACCTTTGACCCCTTTGACCTTTGACTTTTGACCTTTGACCCCTGACCTTTGACTTTTGACCTTTGACTTTTGACCTTGACCTTTGACCTTTGACCTTTGACCTTGACCTTTGACCCCCTCACGGGATGAAAACTCCTCATGGGATGTTGTCAATGTCCCATATCCCATATACTATTATCATTATTTCTATCATAATAACATCGTTGCATAAACTATGTACTATTATGTGCTTTATTTATTTTCACGATCGTGGTTGATCCGCAACGTGGATAATCGGAAGTCTACTGTATTACAGTTTCAAATAATCCACTTAAAAAAATAGCTAATTTAAATAGTCATTGAAAAAACTTTATTGACGATAGGGGTCTGTCTTAGATTGAAAAATTATGTCAAATGCGAATAAATACTTTGTACCATATTTTATTTTATTTTATGAAACGTACATAAGATTTTGATTTAACATAATACAGTAGTAATAATAAATCGCATTTCTTCGGTATGGTTAAAGTGAGCGACTAGAGTGGCCTTGAACACACTCCCCTCCTTCCGATTACAGCTGGATTGTTTTCTCCGTTCAAGCCTAGTTTTCATGTCAAAATTAAGTTTCCTGTCCACTTTGGTTTTTGGTCAGTTCCACACGACTTCACTCCAGCGAAGGAACGTCGCTCCCTTTGTTAAAAAGGTAGGAATTAAATAATTTTGATTATTTTTTTTATAATTTGTCTATTTTTTAAAAAATGATTGTTATTAAATAGGTATAGGTAAAATTAAACTCACCTGAAATAATAGGGTATTTTATGTCTTCACTCCATGGCCAATTTAAATAAATTCTGTTTTAAAAGTTGTTAAAAACTAAACAAATCCGTTTTGGTTTGTTTAGGGCTGACGTTAGACGAGTTGCCTTCCGAAGTAAATCAGAGAACTCGAGAAAAATCCTTTTTACTTCCACTCCTTTTTGAAAAATTCCCGTTTTTGTTGTTTGTATATGTTACATTTAAATAGGTAGTATTCTGAATATATATGAATTTTAAGAACGGGCTGATTCTAATAAATTATTCATTAAGTGAATTATTTTGATGTAAAATTATTCTAAATTTAATCCACAATAAAAGTAGTTTTGAAATAAGAAAACAACTGTGTTCCTGTTTTACAAATATACCAGCCTGTAAATATATTTTTTAAATAATCTAAAATCATAAGTATAATCCACTCATGGGTACAACTTATAATTTTACTTATAATTTGTTGTGCTCCGAATTTCATGAACCCCTTCCTAGCTAGATTCTCTTTTACAATCTCGTGAGTTTTAATGAGTAGATGTTGTTAGGATCCCAGTCATTATCCCTATCAACAAAGTTGAACGATGCCAGTTTCTCCTTACTACAACCCAATCATTAACGGATTAAATGACCCATTAATTGTACATTTTAATAACTGTTAAACCTGATTTTAGTCAGCAAATATGTCAATCATAATTACACTGTTTTATTCTCTTGTGTACATTATTTATATAATTAATATAGTAGAACTTCATTTTTATAAATTCTTTCAAATTATTTATTACTATTTGGCAAGAGTAATAAATAAAATAATGGACATTTATTTCTATCACTATTTATTTAATAATTTTTATGTAAAAACAAGTTAATTGAATCATGTAATTGTTTATCATGTACTATCCCCTCAGGAATGGGTTTGTAAATGTTTGCTATGTCTTCAGTTATTTTTCTACCATTTGCATTTTTAATTTAGTTATTTCAGCAATGATAACCACAATGAGACACTAAAAGTGTCATAATGTGTTGAAAAGATAACTAAATTGCAGTAGATTAATAACATAAAATATAAAGATGTAAATAAATGAGTTAATCTCTAATTTATGAGAATAGACATGTCTCTAACGAAGAATTGTGTACAATGTTAAATAAGATAAAACTTAAGATTTCTTAAGATAAAACTAGTGACAGTTCATATATTTAAAATCACAATACATATACATATAAGTACAGTACATATACAGGGTGGAGGAATATGGAAACGCTTTTACAACTTCTATATAACAACATTTGTAAGAGTAAAATCTTGTACATGATCATGGTTACAAAGGACATACTTTTTTATGCCATTCGTGACGATTCATCTTGTCAGAGGAACGGCTCACGAGGAGTTGAACGAAAATCTTCAAAGTAAGAATAAGTCGAGTTAGGTATTAAATTAAAGGTCTACTCAAGAGAAATTAACTGCCGCAAACCGGACTTCAAAACGTTTGGCCTTTCCAGAGTAGCAATAATTTAAGTTTCAAAGTAACTAATTCAAACAATATTACTTATCCGCTATTTAACAGTTTTAAATAAATTATTCTGATCAAAAATTATATTTTATGAAACACAATTATTTAAAAAATACTAAATTGTCAAATTATGTATGGAAACGTAAAAGCGTTTCCATATCATTTTTTTACCCTCTATAGTAAGTAACAAGAGAGTTAATGGCGTTACTATCTGTTATAAAACACCTTGTAATAGAATTTCAAGAAATAAATGTTATTTGTTTATTTATAACTTTTCAGTAGAAATTGCTTTATACATTTAGCCACTTCGTCAGAAACAAATTAGAACAGTATAATATAAAGAATAAAACTTAAGAATGTGTTACTTTTTATTTATTTTAAAATGAAATAACAATTTAAAAAATAATGTATTTACCATAAGTTTGAGAGAAAAACTAAAGTCGGTCTTTGGCAAGAAATGTTTATCTTATGTATAAGTACATACTGGGTTTAGTTCAGTGTTGTATTTAACTGTTTTGATCTAATCTATAACTAGTGTAGTGAAGCTCGGATGGCATATATAAAACTATACTAACAGTATCATAATAGTTCATACTTCTTTAACCAAACTTTAATGGCAACCATTAATCTAGACTTGTACCTGTAGGGTTATATACAAATATGTAATAATTGCATTTATACCATTTTCTATGAATGTTTTCCTTAAACATTCCAACGATCACGGTAGTATGTACTAAGTTTACCACAAAGAAGTTCAGATTAATTAGCTCATACATTAGATTCAATTTTTACATTTCCCGGTGTACTACTGAAGTTGGCTTGGCACACTCCAACCCAATTAAACTAGTTTTAAGTTTTATTTTAACCCTAGTTTAGGCGATAGTTGAACTATTTTGTAGTTATACAGCCATTATTAGTTTGGAACTTCAAGTTTCTAACAGTTTATTCAATTATAATTTTATTAACTTTTCATATATTTTCGAGTCCTTACAGCATGAAGATAATTAGATAGCATTGTAGATTATCGTGATCCAGGGGAATGATGAGGGTAACATATTTGAGTGAGACTGCCACAGACCCGTTTTGTCAGAGTGATGGAAGGCTCAGGGACTGATGAGGGTAACATATTTGAGCGACACTTCCACTGACTCGTTTTGTCAGAGTGATGGAAGGCTCAGGGACTGATGAGGGTAACATATTTGAGTGACACTTCCACTGACTCGTTTTGTCAGAGTGATGGAAGGCTCAGGGACTGATGAGGGTAACATATTTGAGTGAAACTGCCACAGACCCGTTTTGTCAGCGTGATGGAAGGCTCAGGGACTGATGAGGGTAACATATTTGAGTGAAACTGCCACAGACCCGTTTTGTCAGAGTGATGGAAGGCTCAGGGACTGACGAGGGTAACATATTTGAGTGACACTTCCACTGACTCGTTTTGTCAGAGTGATGGAAGGCTCAGGGACTGATGAGGGTAACATATTTGAGTGAAACTGCCACAGACCCGTTTTGTCAGAGTGATGGAAGGCTCAGGGACTGATGAGGGTAACATATTTGAGTGAAACTGCCACAGACCCGTTTTGTCAGAGTGATGGAAGGCTCAGGGACTGATGAGGGTAACATATTTGAGTGGAACTGCCACAGACCCATTTTGTCAGAGTGATGGAAGGCTCAGAGACTGATGAGGGTAACATATTTGAGTGAAACTGCCACAGACCCGTTTTGTCAGAGTGATGGAAGGCTCAGAGACTGATGAGAGTAACATATTTGAGTGAAACTGCCACAGACCCGTTTTGTCAGAGTGATGGAAGGCTCAGGGACTGATGAGGGTAACATATTTGAGTGAAACTGTCACAGACCCGTTTTGTCAGAGTGATGGAAGGCTCAGGGACTGATGAGGGTAACATATTTGAGTGAAACTGCCACAGACCCGTTTTGTCAGAGTGATGGATAGCTCAGGGACTGATGAGGGTAGCATATTTGAGTGAAACTGCCACAGACCCGTTTTGTCAGAGTGATGGATGGCTAGGGACTGATGAGGGTAACATATTTGAGTGACACTTCCACTGACTCGTTTTGTCAGAGTTTAGAATGGCTCAGGGACTGATGAGGGTAACATATTTGAGTAAAACTTCCAATGATCCGTTTTGTCAGAATGATGAATGGCTCAGGGACTAATGAGGGTAACATATTTGAGTGACACTTCCACTGACCCATTTTGTCAGAGTGATGAATGGCTCACGAACTGTCATTTAGACTATTAGTCAACCCTTGTTCCATCAAACACTACCTCCTGGCAGAAATGGTGATATTTAGATAAATTTGTAATAGTAATTTTTCCACACATACACCAATAAATTTAATTTTCTCATGCTCATGCCCATTGTGGTTAAATTATTGAATTTTAAATTGTAAATGACTTCTTATAAGTTAATACTTCTTTCATTGAATATTTTAATTTTATTAAGGTTTTTTTACAAGGTGATCTGATTTTCATTTCATTGAGTCAAAGATACAGTAAATCACCACCTAATATATACGCCTAATTATGTGGTGAATCTTTCGAATTTCTACTTATTTCTTTAAAAAGAAAGAAACCTAAACTCATTATCTTAGGGGATTTTAATATAAATGTCTTGGACCAATTTCACCCTCATACCCAGCGGTTCCGTGACATTCTGAACTCTTTCGGCCTCCTGTGGTCTGTGAACTCCCCCACTAGAGTGACCGCGACATTAGTTTCGGCTATCGACAACGTTATCACTGACATGCAGGGCACTACTGTTTCGGTTCTCGAGACCGCTCTCTCTGATCACTTTGCGCAGGTGGCGATGGTCAGGGGGCGCATGCCGGACACTGAACCCTCTAATTGTCTAAGTAAACGAGACACTTGCCCTGTAAATTTAAGAAACCTGAATTCTGCTCTGCAGAAAGAGAACTGGTATTTTTTAGAAGATTACAATGGGCCTTGTACAAGTTTCAGCGCTTTTGCGGAGAGGTTAATATTCTACCATGATATTTATTGTCCATTTAAAAGAATAAAAAGACAGCATAAGAATAAAAAAACAACCTGGATAACTAAAGGAATTCTTGTGTCGAGACAGAAACTAAAGTTTTATTATTCTATCTTCAGAAACACAAACGAAGAATGTTTTAAATTATTTTTCAAAAATTACAAACGTATATATAAGAAAGTCATTAGAGCTGCGAAAGCCTATGACGTAGAGAGTGCTCTAAGACGGTCGGATAACCTTTCAAAGACTGCTTGGAGCATCATAAACTCCACTAGATCACAAGGATGCAATGCATCTCAGCAAATTCAATTAAAAATCAATGACAACATTGTGAATGACCCACTAGCTGTGGCTAGAGAGTTCAACCTTTTTTTCTCTTTAGTTGGTAATTCCACCGTAGACTCGCATCCCCGAAGTGATGAAACTAATTTTCATGGTGGTACCGGTGGCTGCACCACACAGGGACCGCCTGGTGGTGTTGGTGCTCGGGATCCTGGGGATAGGGAGCCTTTCTATGATTGTGGGTTCCCAGGGAGTCCGGCGTCGTCCATGGCTTTGTCACCTGTCACACCGGAGGAGGTGGTTCGCGTGGTACGTGATCTTATTTTTTATTCTTTTAACTTGTTATGCTCTCAGCAATTCGGGTTTCGGAAAAATAAGTCCACCATCGACGCAGTGACCTCACTGGTGGAGTCGGTTGTCGAGGGCTTAGAGGGGGGAGAGCGGGTACTTAGCGTGTTTCTCGATCTCTCGAAGGCCTTCGACTGTGTCGATCATGCCACTCTATTGCGCGTATTGGAGACAGGTGAGGTCCGTGGACTTCCACTCAAGTGGCTGGAATACCTCACCGGTCGCAGTCAGCGTGTTCAGATTGCAAACTGCCTCTCGCGACCTATCAGTGTGGGCCGAGGGGTCCCACAGGGCTCTATCCTTGGCCCAGCATTGTTTATAATCTACGTAAATAATTTAAGTTTCTCACTGCAAGCACATAACATTATTCAGTACGCTGACGATACGACAATCTGTATAAAAAATAAATCGGTAAAGGAACTTGAAATCAACACATATATCCAGTTAAATTCGTGCATTCAATTTTTTGAACAATTAAATCTACAAACTAACAGAACTAAGTCAAATTTTGTCTACTTCTGTCTAAGACAACTTGGTGCTGACACGCCACTGTCCGTTATGTCCATTATGGTGGATGACACTTTGGATGCGGATTGTACTAGTTTCTTGGGGATGCAAGTTGATAGAGGTTTGACCTGGGACAATCATGTCAACAGTGTCTGCTCCAGGGTGTCGACGGGTATCTATGTCCTGCGATCCCTTGCTCAGTTCTGCTCATTGGAAATTCTAAAAATGACTTACTTTGTTATAATTTACCCACATCTGTCCTACGGAATACGTCTGTGGGGGAGCTGTGCAGATTCTAGATTTTCAAGAATGTTTCGACTGCAAAAGAGAGCGGTCAGAGTTCTCGCGAGTTTGAGGCACAGAGAGTCGTGTAGGGATGCGTTTAGGGAGCTCGGTCTTTTAACTTTACCCTGCCTCTACTTATTTGAGGTGGCAGTTTACTGTCGTTTCAGTGGCAATCTCACCCAAGGTGTAGATATCCACGACTACAATACTAGGGGTAGGGACACATATCGCCAGCAACAACATAGAACATCCGCCTTCAATAACCTGCCGTCACAGGTTGGCGTCAGGGTGTTAAACCGACTCCCAAACAGCTTAGTAGTTGTGGCCGATAAAGCCACGTTTAAGAGAAAACTCAAGCAGCTATTGATCTCGAGATCATTCTACTCGATGGGGGAGTTCATGGCCCACCGTTTTACGGATGGGCCGCAATAACCAAAAACTTTTTCTTTTTATCACACTGGCTTCGACCCAGGTAGTCGCATTATTTTATGTTACAGTTTCTACTTTCATTAATTGTTCAGTTTCTTGTTATATATCTATTACTATTATCATCACTGTAACCATAATTTTTATAGATGACGTTTGTAACACAATGTGTATTGTTTTATTACAATAAAGAAATTATCATTATTATTATTATTATTATTAATAATTCCGTCCACAATAGACCTTTGGTACAGTCCAAACATTTACACTATTAGAACCTGAACTTTGTTGTGCCCTAAATTACTTTTGCAACTGTTTGTAAATGAATATTCCACTGAAGATTAATTTATTGTTTATAGTTGATTTATTGTTTTTGTTGTTGTTGTTACTGTTATTGTAGTTATATATTTACTCTCGTTAATATTCCTAATATTTGGAGTGGTCAAGGTATTTATACTGTGTTCTATTATGTTATGTTTTATTTGAATGTGTTAAGCTATATTATCTTGCATTACTTTTCATATTTATATGTATTTGGATCTAATAAGATATTGGTTTTGAATTAATATAATTTTTGTATTGAATGTCTGATTTAATTTTTATCTAATTAATATCTTTTGATTGTATAAATGTTAAGAAACTTAGCAAGTTTGTTAATAAAGAAGAAGGAAACAAAAATGAATAATGATAAGTACTAATTGAAAAGTAACAATGAAAGAAATAAATGGATAAATATGTATTTTATGATGTAAATACTATAGCAAATGTATTTATAAATAAGATTTTTCCTCAATTAGCCATTGGCTAGAGGAATAAATAAAAAAGACTACTTGTAGAATATCTGTTGTACAAAGAAATAAATGAAATGAAATAAATGAAATTATTATTATTATTATTATTATTATTATTATTATTATTATTATTATATTTTAGATTTCACCCCTCTTTGGTGTACAGTCAGTTCCGTCCACAGTAGACCTTTGGTACAGTCCAAACATTTACACTATTAGAACCTGAACTTTGTTGTGCCTAAAATTACTTTTGCAACTGTTTGTAAATGAATATTCCACTGATGATTAATTTATTGTTTATTGTTGATTTATTGTTTTTGTTGTTGTTGTTGTTGTTGTTACTGTTTTTGTTGTTATATATTTACTCTCGTTAATATTCCTAATATTTGGAGTGGTCAAGGTATTTATATTGTGTTCTATTATGTTATGTTTTATTTGAATGTGTTAAGCTATATTATCTTACATTACTTTTCATATTTATATGTATTTGGATCTAATAAGATATTGGTTTTGAATTAATATCATTTTTTTATTGAATGTATGATTTAATTGTTATCTAATTAATATATTTTGATAGTATAAATGTTAAGAAACTTAGCAAGTTTGTTAATAAAGAAGAAAAGAAAAACAAATTAATAATGATAAGTACTAATTGAAAATTAACAATGAAAGAAATAAATGGATAAAAATGTATTTTATGATGTAAATATTATAGCAAATGTATTTATAAATAAGATTTTTCCTCAATTAGCCATAGGCTAGAGGAATAAATAAAAAAGACTACTTGTAGAATATTTGTTGTACAAAGAAATAAATAAATAAATGAAAATGAAATGAAAAATTATTATTATTATTATTATTATTACTATTATTATTATATACTTGGAATATCACTAATGATAATACTGAAGGCTGTTTAGTCTCGTTTCGTTTAAAAGCGTAGGTTTTCGTTTTCTGGCATTTTGATATATCTGGTTTCATAAAAAATGCTTCAAGACATCGGGATATGATTGCTTGCACGACAGCTAGGAAAAAGTACGTAGAAACATATGTTCTAAAACATTTTTAGAATTAAATCGGTAAGATAAATTGGATTTTTTACCGATGAATAGGCTGAATGAAATCTAGGTCAGTACCTTGCTTGCAGAAGACAGCTGATGAGTAAACACCCGTGTGCGCACCCTATTTCAGACTGACTATCGACTCGCCTACAAATATGTGGAGCAGATTTTTGAATCGGTGGCAATTTTTAATCACACAGACTGACCGATTAAATAATCGGAGTTGGTCAACCACTGGAGTACGCCTGGCTTAATTTATAACACATTTAGAATATTTTAATGGAATCATTTTGATCCCATGACCTAACGGTCATGCCAACGTTATTCGACGTTGGAAATGTCAGCCCTTCGTTTGTTTTTCTAAATACATAAAGGCAAGTAATTAAATTTTCTGGAATGTAATAATCCGTCACTGGTGTGACAGTTTTCATATTACGAGAGATACAGTCTCACGATCCGTCACATACTGCTAAGAGCGGAGAGTTGAGAATTAAAACTTACATAAATCGCTTTATCATTACGTTTTTGTACATATGTTTAGTTATAACACGTATTACTGTCATAAATCATTTTTGCATATGTCATCATGTAGCAAAGTATCCATTTTTCAGTACATTATTTATTAGTGTTTATTTATTATTAGCATTTTATGAGGCGGTGTTCAAAAACCATATAGATCAATTTAATTAGACATTCTGAAATTTGAACCAGAGATCCTAGTAGTGCTTGATGACCGTGCTTAACTAAACTAGTCTTCGAGGTGCATGATCATCAAAGTCTCAGAACACGAAAGGAAAGTTTCAGCGTTTATTTATGAATCTGAATACATCAAAAAGTACGCGTTGGTGTTACTTCATAAAGTACTGTAAACTTCCTTCACAGAAACGTAAGTATTAAGTATGCAATCTAATTAAGAGGATCGTTATTTTTAAAGTCGCAACTCTGAAGTTGTAAAATAATGGATTTATATAAAAACGGAATGTTTAAAACTATTAATACAAATATGTGATTTTTACTAAAGTAATAAGACTAATTAAAAATTATCCCAATATTAATTACTTCTTTTCTGTAATAGATTAAAAGAAAACGCATTTTGACTATCTTTTGATGGCATTTCAAAATCACATTTTTGAAGTATATTAAAAAATGGCAGGGTAATCAGGCTAACAGTGCAGAAAAAAAAGGCAAGCTTTTAGGGGATAAATGTTGTAACAGATAGAAAGTGGCTTTAGGAACGATGGCGAGAGGGGGCTAATGGATCAGTATGGGAACTGCCATTTAGTTAGCCCATTTTAACTAAGTGTTATGTGAGTGGAACGAAGAAATCAAATAATAATAACATTTATGACAATTTTATTCGTGCATTGTAAAAATAAAAGAAAATTTGTAGGCCGTAGGAGGCAAATTGACTTATATTTATTACTATGGATATTAAGTTGGTTATTGGTCGCCTACTAAATTAAATCAATGAAACTAACGATTTAACGTACCTTTGTCGTCTTCAGATACAAAATATTTTTTATTGTCTACCGGTTTCAGAGCAAGAACTCCATGGTCATATCCACTGTACGTTGTCAAAACAGTAACATTGAGTGGTTTAGCTATTTTGTTTTTATTTATTGAACTATTTAAAATATTTTTAGATCTTTTTTAGTAAATATAACCAATACTTCACTTTATTACACTAATGGATATCGAACATTCAAAAATCGAAGTACAAAAGTAGAAAGCGTTAAAATATTAACCAAACATTTTTACAAAATTCAGCCTTTAAATTAATTATTTAAATGTTAACTAAAATTATTATAAAAATAATCTATGACAGGAATTGAACATTTTATATTACATTAATAATGGGCAATAATATCAATATTTTCAATGATACTATCACAAGTTATAGGAAAAACTGCATGAGTTATTTATTGTGATTCTGGAATAATTGAATTATTTATTATATTTGATTTTGATCTATCTTTTATTTATATTATTAATTTTATTGTGATTTTGTTATATTTAAATTATTGTTGTATTTGCTTTATATCTATTCGTTGTTTATATTATTAATGTTATTGTTATTCTGGTATAATTGAATTATTGGCTTTTTATCTATTCAATTTGTCTATATTGTTATTTTAGATGCACATATATATATTTTTGCTTGAGGCATGAATTTGTTAACAAGTAGCTTAGTTTAATTTCCTGAATTAATTTATTTGATTGTTGTGTTTGCTGTTACTTTATTTATTTCATAGTGTTAATTTGATTTATAGTTTATTGTTTTTGTATTTTTCATGAAGACCCACAATGGACACTTTATTTAGTAGTACTGCTTTCATTGTAATTGGGTTCAACCTGTAATGAAGCAAGTAAATAAAAATAAAATAAATAAAAATTAGTTTTACATATAATTAAAACATTTCAATTATACATATATTGCTTGGATTTGTAAATGTGAATTTTAATTTTTAATATAAATTGTTCAGAGCACCCAACGGTTTTTTTATTTCATAATAGTATCAGGGGTGTAAACTTAATTATAGAAATGAAATACTTTTTAGGATTTTGCCTAAAATGCATTGTAAGTTTTTTCATAGAAAATATATTACACTGACATAGAAAAACAATATTTTTGTAGTTTTTACAGTGTTATCAAACCTAACTGTGAATAGAAAATATCTGTTTTACTCACTTATATTACTTTAAAAAATAGGATTTTGGTCAGAACGAATATTTAATACTCTTGTATTAATACTCTACTTGTAATAGCACATAATTTATTTCCAAAATTTATGCTTTATAATTTACCAATAATGCCTTTATTGTTAAATTAGGAATAATAAATGTAGTCACCTAGCAGACTGTGTATTGTCACCATCACAACTACGTTACGATAGTGAAAGTCCGATGGTAAAACGTTTCATTTCATTTCATTGTAGAGATTGTTTCTGGACTAAATAGTTTTTATATTATTTTGTAGGAGAAATTACACTAAGAATAGTACATTCTTTTATAGCTGATTTTGACATTCTGAGTTAAAACTAAATTACTAATGTAATACTAGGTAATTTCCTTTACCTAGTCGTAATTGCACAGAGTATTTTCAAGCAGGTAGAAGTCATGGACAAGTATGAGGATGGCCCATGCAAGCGACGTTCTGATTAATTACTCTTTAGGGGTAGAAGTGCCTGCAAATGATGAATGCAATTTAAGTACTGCTTGCAAATTGCCTACACACAAGATGTCACGGCGTTCCCAGTGCTCAAGGAGTGTTTTTGTGGTGTGTTTAGAAGACTCGGTTGGCAACAAGTTGTCTTGTACACAAAAGCAGTTCGTATAACGGATATTTCAGCATGTATATCCTTTATAGTGTTCTCAAATAAATAAATAGGTGTAGAGATATTTGCTATTGTTTATAGATTTTTAAAAGAAATGGTGGGATTAATATTATAAATAATGCTCCATGCCCTTTCCTTTTAACTTACAACTCAAATGAACATACTGTAATGTTACTTCATTACTTGTTTCTTATGTTTTTTATGGAACTATGAACCGTACCATTTTAATACTTAATGTGTTAGGATCCTGGGAAAGGATGTGTTGGGTGTGAACTGTTCACAAAAAAGAGATATTAGATTCACATACTGTAGAATCGTTAAATTTGAGTGTTAAAAGAAAGACAATCCAATAATAATAAACATAAAATGATTTTCCCTCTAAGGAACTTTGATCACTGTCATATATTAACTGAGGAAACATATACAGTTGTTTATTTAAAAAATAAGCTATACCCAGAAAAAATAAAAGCTAAATCTTACAATTACGATTTTTTTGGTTACTTAAAGTTTTGATAGTATAAATATACATTGTTTAAAATAAGTTTGTGATAGGATTTTTTGACCATCTCACAGTTAAATGGGCAATATTTCATTCCTTACACATCGATTACTGTTTTATCATAATTTACAATTCTGTTTTCAATTTGTAGTAACTTATATTCTAAAACTTAAACTTTTTTCTTCTCCATATGTGTGATTATACTTTCACTTATTTAAAGTTGACTTATTTAAAGTTGACTTATTTTTAATGAAAACATTACAAATATTATAGCATAAGTTTAAACATTGATTTTCTCATGTAAAACATAAGAAACAGCAAGAAACGGTTACACTACAAACAGTCATGTATCAAGTAAAATAAGTTTATTCTAAAAAAGAAAAGGCATGAACTATGCATGAATACAATTTTATTTTACTTCCATAGTGTCATCATGTTATAGTAAAATTAAGAATAAATTACACAAAATTTTAATACACAAAACATTTTTGTATGAAAATTGAAGCGTGAAGCATGAAAATGAACCTTTCTTAGTTATCACCAGCAATTGTTTAATTGTACACATATGTAACCCTACCCAATCTACCTCGAGACAACTTTGTTTGTTTTAAGATATGTTTTGATAACAAATGTATACAATTTGTCTCAAATGTGTGGGTCACTGTCTGACCTATTTTAATAGTACAGTGTTCATATGCGCAGTGACTGACAATATTGATTACACAATGTTCCAACGAAGCAAAAACTTCGATAGCACTATAATTGTAAGTAATGAAGAATCGATTCCATGAGAAGTCTTCAGTAGAAGTAGACGTCAGCTGCCTAAACCCCTTCCCACTGCAGTCAATTTTTGTCCAATCCCAATTCTTATAAAAAGTCACTGTCCTTGGACCAGGCTAGTAATTCTCACTGGTTCACTGCCATAATTGTCAATAGTGAAGAATCGATTCCATGAGAAGTCATCAGTGGAATTATATGTCAACTGTCTAGTCCCCTTCCCACTACAGTGACTTGTCCTATCCCAGTGTAAGGGATAGGATTGATAATAATATTTTTTCATTTTGGATTTGTTGCTGTGTTTGGTTCCTAAGTCTTTCATAAATTGCCCAATCATTAGGAGAGTTTGTTCGTTTGGCTTTTGGAATAATATAATATTACATTGCTTCTGCATTAATCGAATGTGATTTGTAATCCAAGGAATTAGCTTTTTAGTAACACGCCTTGTGATAAGTGGAGCATGATGATCAAGAAGGCAAAACAAATAAGAAAATTAAACTGCTCGATCATGAGGTCAACATCTGACAATAAATGAATACCTTGCCTGGGCAGTGACATAGCATCAAATAAAATAAATAGTCATAGTCAATAAATTTAAGATTTCTGTATAGGATACATTTTTCTTTAGATTTTTGAACGGACACACAGTACAATGAATTATGTTTGGAAAGGACTGGTGCTGGCACCTGTCGTAATGTGCCACTAGTTCTGGGTCACTAACAGCCATGATATCAAGCCAAGTGTCGGCAGTGGTACTTGAATGAGTGGTTTTGTCGTAAGTGGAAGGTGCCAGTAGATCATTATTAAAGGCACCTATGACAATGACATGACTGTAGCGAGCCATATGGTCTTGCAGAGCGTGTTCATATTCTGCTAAGTGCCCAAGATTAGGTGCCCTGTAGTACACATGAGAGCATGCGTTTCAGCAACACAGACGTCAGGACGGTCGGGTATGGAAGTGTCAGGAGAATAGCAGTTTTAATGTGAGATAAAACTACTCAATTATCAATGAGAGTGAGAAATAGTGACTTTTAATTTTATATAAGTTATATTTTACCGTTTTACAGAGTGCTGTTGACATATAAAATGTTACTTGGACTAAATGTATTATCACGTAAGGATTGTATAAGATTCCACTAGCAAGTAAGGATTGTGTCTTTGTAATATAGTCTCAAAGTTGTCCACAAAATGTTTCAACAATCTTGGCTTACACAACAACAGTTATTTTAACATTAATTTTATATTATTAGTATCAGTCAAAAGGAAGTTGTGGCCAAAACACAAAAGTATCAATTATATCAAAGAAACCTTTAACAAAGTTCGTTCTCAACGTTTGCGTTACTCCGAGTGGGAACTAACTTGGATGGATTTCAGTTACGAAGACTGGTCCATCAATTAAAACTTCTTATTCACTTTAACTTTACTGTACTTTTTCCTGTAAATAAGCTGACTTTTTCATAAAATACAAGTTGGCCAACCCTAATTTATTCATATGTATATGTCATAAGTGAAAATGTCACACGTATATTTATTTACATATACAAATATTTACTGAAACATAATATTCTTAAATATGCCTTCCTAAATATTATCGTTTTGTTATTACTCATTATTCGTAACTTAGACGCCGATCGTAGAGATAAGGGCGAATATGATGAGGGGTGAATGAGTGTAGATGAACGAATGTAGTCATTGTTACCAACTGAGTTTGACTTTGCTCAGAAAGGCCATTTATTAATAGCCAAATAGCCAAATAGCCAATCCCAATACCAATTTAATGTCATGGGTTGTTTCTCTGGGTATTACCTGAAGTTACCGAATGAAAAAAAGAAAAAACTACGATACAAAAATAATGTATCATAACTATTTTTTATGAACATAATGTGGTTAATTCATATTACAATTTCTACTAAACACGTTTATTTGAATATCATTAATTCCCAAAGTAGTTTAATTCCAATACTTTTCTTGAACGTAATTCAATTTTGTTGATTTTTCAGTTTCTTTAAATAAATATATACAATGTGGATTGTCAAATGGCAATCTTCAGTTCAAATGGCAAATCATCACAATCTTGAATTTCCACATTTTTATGGCAATCAAATTTAAAGTGCAAATATGTAGCTATTGAATATATTCTATTTTTATAAAAATAAAAATTGTGATATCAGTTTAAGTGCAAATGGGGGTTATTTTCGTCCCTAGGGTAAAGGTGTCTAACGTTTACTGTTTTGAAAATAAATAATTTGAGAAAACTGGTATAAACTGCTGTAAATTTATTATTCATGAAACTTAAAGAGTATTGGTATTATATTTTTCAAAATAGGTTGTAGTAAGAAATCCAAACTTTGATACTATAACAAATTATATGCAGACAATCAGTAGAGGGCTTAATTATTGGAAGCGGATAGTACAGTTGTGGGAATAGCACTGAAGCATTTACAGTTGCCAATGTGAACCTGGGAGGTATTAGGTTGGCTATACGTCGATACAATACTCTTAAGTATTCAGCATCTAGTAGCGTGAAATAAGTTGCTATTATCATTAAACAGTGAAACTAACGTAACGTTACTTTATTTCAGCATTAAGAATAAATTTAAAACACAGTTGCATTTGTAAGTATCCATTAATCCTACAGGGATAAACGGTTACATTGCTGTACCACTACGGACTCATACTGTTGTTTGTTGATTTACTTCCAAGGCAAATGTTCGTACTGGCATAGGGTAATTAATACTCACCAATAGAGAGAGGGAGAGAGAGAGAGGGGGGGGGGTAAATTTACTGTGAATGTTTGGGATTACTATCTAGGACCTTCCAGTACAACCTGCCACAATCTGCTTTACTTGTTTGATAATAGATTTCGCACATTCAAGACCTGTCTTTATCTTTCCTCAGGCCTCGGTCTCCTCTTCTAAAAACGGGGTTTGTACTCAAAAGTCGCATAAAAACAGTAATATTTTCTATCTTTTTTTACATACAAACTTCACACACCAGTTCTACAGGCTTGTGCATGAACTTTACTCAACGATGAAATAACGGCCATTGGCTAAGTGAAGATTCGAACCTTGGAATTTACCTACCGCAGTTCGCAGCCTTAACCAGTGAGCCATCACGCCAGAAATCTATATGTTTATGATTAAAGTAAAAAAAATTTCCCTTATACATATTTTCTTTTCTTTTAATGTTATAAATCCTCACAAGGACCTTAATTAAGTTACCGAAATGAAAAAGGTGTAGACCTAATTTTAACACAAGTTTATTGAGATATTTCATATTACAAACTAAAAGTATTTTTCTTTTAATCATATTATTGTTATTTTGATTACCAATTTTTTACCAAAAATGACAACATTTATAGTGCACCGAACAAGCAGCTTTATTTATTAAGACTATTTTATTCCAGGTTTACGTATAGAAAAAAGAGCATGTGAATAATAAATAAATTGATACAATTTTTTTTAATTAATAAGTTTAACATTTTAAGTACTTGATATAGTATAAAAGCACTTTCCAATGCAAAAAAAAACTAATGAGGCGTTTACTTATAATGATATTACAAAGTATGCAGTTACAAAATATTAAGAACATGAGCTTAGGAATGCCTTGTTTAGGAATGTACATTGTGGAAGCTTAGGAATGCCTTGTTTAGGAATGTACAATTGTTTAGGAATGTACATTCCTTGCTTAGGAATGTACATTGTGCTTAAATTAATCAAATAAAACGATTCATAATATTTTTAATAAGAACGTATACAAAATTAATATTTATATTTTTACAGGTATGGCTGTATCTATCAGTTTTATTAATTAATTTATCTGATTAATAAAATTTATCTGATTAATAAAATTTATCTGATAATTGGACCTAATTTGCAAAAGCATGTGTCTTGGCATTAGATTGTTTCAAATCCTGACTAAAGAGGTTATGGCTTAATGAGCTATACCGATTAAATCACAGTGTTCGATGTATTTCAGTTTGGAGCAGCAACAAGCCTTCAACGAGGAAACCTGTTTGAGATCAAGCGGCATCTCAGTGACGTCACAAACCTCAAATATCACAACTATTAAAAGTCACGTTTGAAACTAGAGTTTAACCTGAGCTATTGTATAACAGCCTGGACTATCTAGTTGGCTTTTACTGTAAACAACCATAATTAATCCTTTTATTACTTTAAACTATGTCACTCGTTTTTCCACTTGTAAATTTTTCTTAAAATATTTTGAATTAAATTTCTACCCCACCAATGTCACATTAAATCCTTCTAATAAGCTTTCAAACGCAGTTAATGTATGTTGGTTCCTTTATTTATGTGCAGAGGTAAAACTCAATCCCTAGTCTCAAATCCCCTATGCAAGGGGATATAGTTCCCTTTGGCCCAGACATCCATGGTCCAGTTGGCCCTTACGTGGTCTATAACAATAATAAAATAAACGCCTCAGTTGTATTTATAATGTGGCTGTCTCTAAAAATTCCAACTAAAATATACATAAAATATAATAATAGATCATGTTACAACATAGACTAGAAGTAAGCCAGTTATAGAAGTTGCGTGGGTCATATTTGTACATATTATCTCTCGGTTACCTTTATAAATGAAGTATGTCACAACTAAAATTATTTCTTGTTATTTAATTTAATAATGAGCATGTCAGATTTCGATGTCCTGTTAAATAATAATTGTCATACCTTTTTTATACATATTGCATGTAAAACAACTCAGGCAGCATTATTATTATTCTTCCTGTAAATTCTGTATTCTGTAAATAGCATATGTATTATTCTTCCTCATAAAGATGTCGCCTAGTACCACAAGCCATCAACTAGTTATCAGCCTTCCTTATTACACAACAATGTTCCTCATAAAGATGTCGCCTAGTACTACAAGCCATCAACTAGTTTTCAGCCTTCCTTATTACACAACAATGTTCCTCATAAAGATGTCGCCTAGTACTACAAGCCATCAACTAGTTTTCAGCCTTCCTTATTACACAACAATGTTCCTCATAAAGATGTCGCCTAGTACTACAAGCCATCAACTAGTTTTCAGCCTTCCTTATTACACAACAATGTTCCTCATAAAGATGTCGCCTAGTACTACAAGCCATCAACTAGTTTTCAGCCTTCCTTATTACACAACAATGTTCCTCATAAAGATGTCGCCTAGTACTACAAGCCATCAACTAGTTTTCAGCCTTCCTTATTACACAACAATGTTCCTCATAAAGATGTCGCCTAGTACTACAAGCCATCAGTAGATAAAAAGCCCAGGAAACAGACCCACTTTGACCTTTGGACCCAAGATGGCGGCGCAGTGGTACCAACCCTCCCCCCCTCTCCCCCCAAATTTCCCTCAAATTCCCAAAATTCCCGAATTACCCTCAAATTTCCCTCAAATTACCCATTTTCCCTCACATTTCCCCCAAATTACCCTCAAATTTCCCTCAAAATACCCAATTTCCCACACATTTCCCCCAAATTACCCTCAAATTTCCCTCAAAATACCCAATTTCCCACACATTTCCCCCAAATTACCCTCAAATTTCCCTCAAATTACCCATTTCCCCTCATATTTCCCCCCAAATTACCCTCACATTTCCCTAAAATTCCTAAATTTCCCCCCAAATTCCCTTGTTATACTATATAAAATGGACTTTTTTTGTCCAATATGGCGTCTTTTTCCATGATATACTATATAAAATGGACTTTTTTTGTCCAATATGGCGTCTTTTTCCATGATATACTATATAAAATGGACTTTTTTTGTCCAATATGGCGTCTTTTTCCATGATATACTATATAAAATGAACTTTTTTGTCCAATATGGCGTCTTTCCCTCCCGCGCCAACTCACACCCCGTGGGAAAATTCCCTCCTCAAAATTCCCTTATCCAATATGACGGTCACTATAATAAATGTAAAAATATGACAAACGGATCCAATATGGCGTCTTTCCCACCCAAAATTCCCTCTTCCTTATCCAATATGGCGGGTACTTCCGGCTACCTTCGTACGCTCTTAGCCTATGATGCACACGTCGTCTGCTGGTCGGGCACGCATGCGCCCCTTGTTACTCTACTCATGTATACAAACTATAACAAATTAATATTTCATACACTATAATAAAATTAATACTCTATGTGCTCGACCCGATCGTAGCGCTCCCAACAGCGAAACATAAATATATATTAAACAAATTAGACATCACTTGACCTCAAAGGTCATCTGTTATCACATCTGCTTCCGTTACCACACAGGATGACGTAATCAGAGTTTCATGTCTGAATCTACACAGGATTACGTAATCGGATTTTCATGTCTGGACAGGCGCGTGACCTAATTGACCTCACCCATCCCTATATAAACGATCAACACAATCAATCTTTATCACCTCTGTTCTTGTACTCGTACTGATCAGACGTTAATTGCTCCTACTCACGTAATTCTTGTAATTTTGGACACCGTTCTCTGTACGGTATCAATAATTTGTGTCCTTTTTTAACTTTAATTTAATAATTAATCTAATTACCAAAGATGGAATCCTTTGCCATTAATGATAACCTAGTCACCATTTCCCGTCAATTTGACACTTCCGACCCTGATCTCCTTAACGTTCTTACTAGTCATAAAAATAAAATCATGGTCGAAATAAATAAACACTTAAACAGGCTCGGGGGAGTAAAATGGTACATCGCGGTTCAAATTAAATTTTCCAAAATTGTTAATAACGAAGAAATCACAACAACACCCTTCTTTCACGGCAAAACTCGTCCCTTGCTACCTTCCGATTCTCTAGATGTACAATACTCTGAGGCTACAGACAAAATTTTAGAAAGTGTGGCTAAGTGGGTAAGTCAAGGTAGTGGGTGGGTAATAGAAAATGTTTTACGACTCAATCTGTTTATTGTTAAATTTCAACCCTTGTACGCCTCTTCTTTCATACCCACCCCGAAAAAAATTTCTCACCCTACTAAGGGAATTATAAATGTTAAAAATGACGACAATAAATGTTTCCTCTACTCTGTACTTGCCCAATTGTACCCCGATAAACATAGACGCGTAAGTTATTACAAAAAACTTGAAAATGCATTAAACATGTCTGGGATTAGCTATCCTGTCAAAATTACCGATTTAGATAAATTTGAAAAATTGAACCCTGCTATCTCTGTAAATGTATTTGGTTTTGAAAACGATGAAATTTACCCCCTAAGAATAACCAAAGAAAAATTTAGAGCTCACCACGTAAACTTGTTACTACTGACTACTGACACTACCTCCCACTACTGTCTCATTACTAACATGTCCCGACTGCTAGCTCACTTGACTAAATACGACTATGCATCACACTACTGTGACTACTGCCTACACAGGTTTTCCTCCCAACTACGACTTACTAACCACTTACCTTTGTGTTCACCACACGGTGCACAAAAGACCAGACTTCCTACTGATGACGAAAAATACATGTCTTTCAAAAATTACACACTAACTCACAAAGTTCCCTTCACTATTTATTGTGATTTTGAATCTTTTGTTGTACCTATCCCTACTACACTCAATAATCCATCTACTTCACATACTACCAACACTGCCCATCACGTACCTTCTGGCTTTTGCTACGTAATTATTGACAGTGATGGCAAACCAGTAAAGCAACCTAAAGTCTATAGCGGCCCCGACGTTGTAGATACGTTTCTAAATTGTTTGATTGCAGAGTCTGAGGAACTCTTACCCATTATCAAAAAGAATATTCCTATCAATATGTCTCCGCAAGACAAAATTATTTTCCAAAATGCTACCACCTGTCACCTTTGTCAAAAACCTTTACATGGAGACAAAGTGGCCAATCATAATCACCTAACGGGGCAGTTCTTGGGACCCGCCCACAATTCATGCAATCTAAATTATAAAGTTCCCGATCACATTCCTGTATTTTTCCATAACCTCAGAGGTTATGACTGCCACCACTTGATCCAAGGGTTAGGTAAATTCAAAAAAGAAAAACTGTCATGTATCGCTACAACCAGTGAGCGGTACATTTCAGTCACCCTTGAATCTTTACGATTTTTGGACTCACTACAATTCCTTAACGCTTCTTTGGACACACTCGTGTCCAACTTAGTTTCTGACGGGGCATCAAAATTCAAAATTTTAGGGCAGTGTATGACTGACACAGACTTACTACTACGAAAAGGTGTCTTTCCCTACACTTACATGACAGATGAATCAAAATTTAACGATACTGAACTGCCTCCCAAGGAGGCGTTCTACAATGACCTGACCAAAACACCTATCACTGACGAAGACTACACACACGCACAGACTGTGTGGTCAACCTTTGGTATGACCACTTTGAAACAATATCACGACCTTTACTTACTCACAGACGTACTATTACTTGCCGACGTGTTTGAAAACTTTAGGACGACCAGTATGACATACTATGGGATTGACCCATGTAACGTATACTCTGCCCCTGGACTAGCATGGAATTCAATGCTAAAAATGACAGACATACGTCTTGAACTACTCACAGACATTGACCAACACCTCTTTGTCGAGTCTGGGATCCGGGGCGGTGTCTCCATGATACCTAACCGGTACGCTCAGGCTAACAACCCTTACTTACCCAACTTTGACAACACAAAACCTACTAATTACCTCCTTTATCTTGATTGTAATAATTTATATGGTGCCAGTTTATCCGACAGACTTCCAGAGTCTGATTTCAAGTGGATCGACCCACAGGACATTGACATTACAAACATACCCGACGACTCTGACACCGGTTACATTTTAGAAGTTGACTTACACTACCCTGACCACCTACATGACTTACATTCCGACTTTCCACTTGCCCCTGAACGAAAAATGGTGACAAACGATATGCTTTCCCCATACTGTAAGGACCTACTTCATGAACTCGACTATAAACCCCCCAAGACTGAAAAATTACTAACCACACTGTGTGACAAAACCAAGTACGTTGTACACTACAAGACTCTAAAACTTTACTTACAACTTGGACTTGTACTGACCAAAATTCATAGAGCTCTAAGTTTTAAACAGTCTGCCTGGTTAGCCTCATTTATCAATTTTAATACAGAGAAAAGAAAATGTGCCAAAAATAATTTTGAAAAAGATTTTTTTAAATTAATGAACAACGCTACGTACGGGAAATCATTGGAAAATGTTAGGTCGCGTATTGATTTTAAACTAGTAAATAACGAAAAACAATTGGTCAAATGGACAGCTAGTCCCAGACTTAAAACATTTTTCGCATACAATAAAGATATCGCGGGATTGGCTTTAAAAAAACAAACAATTTTCCTAAACAGACCCATTTATGTTGGATTTACAGTATTGGAAATTTCTAAATCAATAATGTACAACTTTCACTACAACTGGGCAATTGCAAAGTATGGGAAAAACATAAAACTTTGTATGACTGACACAGACTCACTATTCTACAACGTATATACTCCCGACGTTTACACAGATATGAAAAACGAATTACACCTTTTTGACACGTCCGACTATCCACCTAGCCACCAATGTTACAGTGATGTAAACAAAAAAGTGTTAGGAAAATTTAAAGATGAACTAAACTCAAATCCGGCTAGGGAAATAATTGGCTTGAGAGCGAAATGCTACTCCGTTCTAAATTCTAATCTAGAGGAAAAGAAGGTAGCCAAAGGTGTCCCCCGAGTCGCGATAAAAAAACAATTAAAACATGAAATGTACAAAGACTGTTTGCTTAATCATTTGACAAAAACAACATCCGCTCTAAACATCCGTAGTGAAAAACATAAAATTTACACACAAAACATTTCAAAATTATCACTTTCCCCCTTTGACGATAAAAGATACATTTTGGAAAACGGCATAGATACTTTGGCCTACGGTCACCATTTAATTAGTAAAAAACGGGCTTTAGAACACGACCATGATTACACAACTAAAAAACCAAAAATAAAATAAAAACGTACCTTACAAAACTCATCTTGATGTAAGTCGTCCTCCTCGATCTCCATGACTGTCCACCACTCCCTCCCCACCACATCCATCCTTATCGCACTAATGGCATAGATCCCACTACATCAGAACTTGAACAGTTTTTTGTACATAACTTTCAATGTACATGTAAAGTCTACAGGATGTGACTCACCAAATAGGTGAAATATCAGCTACATAAAAAATGTAAATTAAAAGTATTCCTGTTTGAACATACATTATTTCTGTACCATAACTCTTGGTGTGAGATGAATTAAGTCCGGGTGCTGTGATCCGTTACGTACGTGACCATAGACCCATATGGTGACTGTGTGCCCTTTCCTACTGTAATGGTATGGTTAGTGGACCTGTATTGAATGAAGGTGCTCCAGACCTGACCATGACAAGTGGAATATGGCTGGTAGACCTTATGATAAGGGTTAGATGGTGATTACATGAGGAGTGTGATTACGATCAACTCAGATTGAATGCCTCCGGAAGGGTTATGGGACAGTGGGTCCTAGATGACAATGTCATCTAATGACGAATGTATGTTAAGTAAAGCTTTACAATTGGCAGGGAGGCAGTAAACTTTATTTCTATTATTTTATGGTCGACTGCCACCGTATGGAGCGAGGATGGGGCTCCATACACCAAAAAAACCAAATAAATTTTTAAACTTTACCTAAACCCTTCCATTCTTCCACTATGAGTGTTAGAACAAAGCATGCTCTAGTTAGAAAAAAATTCCCTACTAGACCTGTAGAAGTTAAGGGAATACAAGACTTGTTCCAAGCTGACTTGGTCGAAATGATACCATACTCAAAGTTTAACAAGGGCTACAACGAATCAACTGTTTTAGCAAATACGCCTTTGCTATCTCATTAAAAGATAAGTCCGGACAGGAAATCGTTAAAGTCCAATAAAATGAAACACTTACAAACAAGTAAAGAATTCTACAACGTAGAATTCACAAAGCTAATGAAAAAATATGGTAATTCAAGCTACATTGATAAGAAGGCGTCCATCGTAGCCATTAATGTGGTGAAAGTTCACGGATCAAGGTAATAAGTCAAGATACAACACAAGAAAACTATTGGCATGGCTCCAAGTCATGTGAACAAAAGAAATGAAAACATAGTCAGAAAAAACATTAATAAAAATACAAGAAAGTGAATAAAAAGGTTCGTTTTAAGGTAGGTGACAAGGTAAGTATACTAGACTAACGAGATATTTACTGTGTACAAAGTCCAAACTACTATTCCTACAACCTACCTCCTCAAAGACCATACTGGTGACGTCATCAAAGGAAGTTTCTACGAAAAAGAGCTACAAAAATCCAAAACAGATGATGTATACCTGGTTGAAAAAGTACTTAGAAAAAAAGGAAACAAAGTTAAATGGACAGAATACGACGGTAAACACAATACATTAACCCAAGACAATAATTGATGAACACGTGAACATAATTCACAGTCTAGTGCCTATGTTAAGAATAAAATGAACAACATTCACTTGAACAATGTACAGGAGGCCTTAAAAGGCAACCCAAATGTATACACACAAGATGATTATAAAGATGTACATTATGCGTATAGAAAAGGTTATTTACATCAAAATCTCATTAACCAAACGACAAAATCCATATAATTTAATTTCATTACATTCTACGGATGGCAATCTTTGTGATATCAGCTGACCTTTGAGGTCAGTGTTATATTCTTTGCTTGGTACCAGACGGACTGCATGTTAACCCTAGAGGTCAAGTTTAGTGATATATATGCATTTCCTCAGAGATTGTAGAATCCTATCTAGTCTATTATTAAACAAAAGAATTACTAGGTCATCATGTAGATGTCAAGTACATAGACAATTATTGAGCAAGAAACAAATATACTTATAAATACAGACTTGTGTATAAAAAGTATTTTTATACGTATATTTTCATCAGTTAAATTTTGAATTACATTTCTTGTGAGATCAACAAGGTACACAAACAATTTCGTTACAAAACAATGGGGAAACAACTGTGTCGAAACAGGTCTTACATAATTCACGATGTACATGTCGAAACAGCTCTTACATAATTCACGATGTACAGTAAGAACGATTATGTAATAAAAGTGGAAGGGGGAATAGTATTTAGTAATCAAACTAAATTAATTTATTCAGTTGAGATCATGGAGTCGTCAGGTGACTACGTCGTACAACGTAAGCCAATCGATATGTCGAAGCAAGATTTAACAGCTTTTTTAAAGGTTATGTTCAATCTAACCTCCGATTTTACCAAAATTGTAACCGTAGGTCTGTTTGAAGAGTTTAACTCCCAAGTGGGTATTTTATTTCACAAGCAAGGTTTGCGTAAATACATTTTGCTAAACAATATACAGTTCACAAAGTTGAAAGAATTGGAACCTTCGATTACTCATGATCTATGTAACAAAGGTAGTCATCAAAAGAGATTTATTGATGAGGATATTAAATACACTATCCGTAACATATACCAAAAACCCCATGTAGATCTATGCGACAAGTTTAACGAAACATCTATGCTTTTCACTAAAGAGGAATGGTTGACTTTTGTCAGCTTATTGCCTTGCATTTCACGGTACGTTGAACAGTTGACCTGTGTCGAGCCTTATCTGATTGAACACATTGATCGGGTTATACGTAGTGATTCAACCTATGTACCTCCACCACAGGAGGTAAACGGTTGGGTCGCGGACCGTTTGCAGGACGAAGTTGTTTGGTATAAAAAGACAATGCCCAGGTCGTAAACAGTTCGTGGAAAGGGGGTGTTGGAAGGGTCATTAGTGGTTGACAGCGGTATTTCATTCATTTGAAAGAATGGAGCCGCTAGGAGAGCTTCTCACGTTACCTTCATTGATCGAACCGATCGATATGTTGAATGGTATTTTTTTAAAACATGTTTTTTTTCTAAATGAAAACTTTTCCAAATCAGTTACCGTTGGGATTTTTAAAAACCGAGACTACGGTCTTGGTGTAATGTCCAAGGGAAGACACGACTACGTTTACTGGTCGTTTGATGTATATAATCAGTTTTGTGTAAATTTTTATAACATCTCTAAGGCCCTCAAAGATAATAAAAAGATTTATTTGGAAATCAACGAAAAAGAAGTTGTTAAAGTTTTATCGATTTTTGGAGCACCGCATGTTTTTCTCGGGAATATAACGCTTAATCTGAGCGAACGAGCTCAGTCCTCAGGTAGCAATTTGACACTTAATTCGGGTGAGTGGGCACAGTTTATCTCCAACCTTCCGTTAATACAGTTGGAATTGAAAGAATTGTTTTATGAGGAAGAAATTATAAAACAATATCTCTGTGGAGGATTCCAAAGTCCATCTCCGCACATTTTTAACAGATTAACTTGTGAAATTAATAGAGTCAATGACTGCTGTAGTTGAATTTCAAGCCTTTACTAACAATAAAGTGTGCCACGCACACCAAGAGTATAAAAGGCTGTCTGAAGTGTAATTTCGTCATTATGTCTCTAACTAACATGGAAGATACATGGACTATGTTATCAAAGGAGCCGAAGGCTCCAGTCGGTGTTATGACCGACAGCTTTATAATGAAATTTGACAGGTATGTTAATTGGGATATACTGTCAGGACACTATGACTTTTCACTAGATATGTTAAGAATATACCAGCATAGAGTAAACTGGAGTTTAATTTTAAAAAGGATAAAGTTTACAGAAGATGTACTGAGGGAAATGTCACCAAACTTTGATGTAGATTCTTGGGGAATTATAAGTAGATATCAATCTTTATCGGAACTGTTTATCGAGGAATTCAAAGACAACGTAGACTGGGAAGATATTATACTGTATCAAAATGTAAGTGGAGCTTTTTTCATTAAACACTATAAACGTGTGTGTGAAGTAGATGAGTGAATTTATGTCCTATGACTGGAATAAAACCCTGTAAGTCCAGGACATGAACTGTCAAGGTGGGGACGACCCAAATTTAATAAAAAATGTCTGACTGTTCTCTAAGGCAGCTTTAAAACGCGTAAGACCTGAGACAGCCCTGCAGCTTGAGGTTGGATTAAAACCCGTAAAACCACAAGTCGCAGCCCGGGTCCTTGTACAGTTTGCTTGAATGTAACACTCTATGGCTGACTTAAAACTCATAAGTCCAGGGTGTGAAGTGATTGTGGATTAAATAAATACAAAAAAAGAAAAAAAACACTAAAACCTACTGTAAAAAAACAGAATAAAAAAATAATCCGTGTAGACTGATGGAATACATTGAAATGGCTTCTCCAAGTAAAGTGTTCTGTACGGTCTACATTGGTTAAATAAAACCCCTTTGTAAGTCTGTACGTCACATTGAAAGGCTTCTCCAAGTAAAGTGATGTCTTTACTTACAGAGGGACCCAAAAAAAACATAAAAATAATACTGGGAGGTAGCATTTTGTTATGGAGTGGCTATCACCGTAGCTTGCGATGGTTGGGGCAAGTTACACTAAAATACCTGTGGGGAGATACCAGTCCTCTATCGTCCCATGTGAATTGGGCAATGCCCTTAAGTTTTGCCTTCAGCGTACTTGAGGGTAGTGAGGAATTAAATACTCACCGTGAAAAAAAAAAAAAAAAAAAACTGGTTAAATCAAAAACAATAAATAAAACTTGGAGGTAGCATTTTGTTATGGAGTGGCTATCACTGTAACTTGCGATGGATGGGGCAAGTTACAATAAACAATCTTTATCACAGTTAGTACATATTTGGGGAAATTGAATCAATTTCCTCACTTGCTCTGTAGTGTGTTGAACATGACCTCCAACAACCAGTATTCTCATCAGCGAGTTTCCGTTAGAGCTACAATATACAATATTAATTTATCTTCCACATAACAAAGTGGATTTTATTAAAGACGAATATTTTTGGAGAATGTTTTGTGTGTTGAGGAGTAGACTTTGTAAGTACAGTTGAATAGTTCGGTTAGGTATAGGTAAGAGCGTTAAGCTATCGTGTTAGGTTTAGAGGATGCTAGGTTAATACGAAGGTATCCAGAAGTGGATGGTAGTTGAAGGATCAAAAAGTTAACAGTGTATTAAATAAAAATAAGTAAATAATTAATATAAATAATAGCTGCCCCTTAATTTTTAATTAAAACGTGTATTGCGGGTTGCCTGGAGTGTTAAGTAGGGGCTTGAGGATGATCTGTGATTCGATATAGGTAACAGTGTAAAGGATATATGTATAATTATTAAATAACCTTTGGTTGTTGTTGAGAATTTGCATGTAGAGATGAAGTTTCCGCTCTTTGCAGATTTGTATTACATTATATGACTTTTTATATCTATCTTACTACCACAAGTACACATAATGAATCATTGCATCAGCAAAATTGAACTTGGACAATTATATACCATACGAATACATCAGTTGGCTAGACAGTATTTTTTATAGAGTTTTCAGTATTTAATAATTATACTTTATTCCTAAATAACATTTAAATATTGTACGATTTATCTGTAATAGAACTTCTCCCTACGACTTTTTAATACTAAATATAATATGATTTTTATTTTCTATATACAAACTAGCGGAAATGAGCAGCAGTCTTATAATCAGCGAGACAGATGCGAGAGGTCACCGGGTCATGCTTCTTTGATAGTGGCACTTTGCTCGTCTAAGAGTAGTACATTAAAATTTAACTTAAATTAATTTACATTGTAATAAAAATAATATAAAAAGGTATGCACCACTCGATGTGCGTTTCTACAAGATCATCTGATCAATTGGAAAAGGAGTTTTTTTTTAATTCTGCAGCCCCTCCACCGCTGCAGAAAGTGATGGCCTTCCGAAAAATCACACTAGTTGCCATCTCCTAAAAATTAAAAAAATTCAAAAAATAAAATGAAGTGACAGAGTGTCAAATTTAGAATAGAAAAAAATATTCACCAGGGATCCACCAGGAATCTAGAATCTGAAGGGATAGCTAGAAGTGTTTTCAAAACACAAACAACATGAATATTTGATAAGGAGATTTTCATCACAATTTTGACATTTAGTTGTCAGTTCCGGTAATCGTTCCAACCACTCTCTCTCATGCATGGGTCCAAAGATGGCTGTGTGTAACTGATTGTCATTATAGGTATAAAAATTGTTCCATATTATCTCTCCATAATAACAAAAATTGCCTTTCATCTGTCTACAATCCTCACACAATTCTTCACCTTGCCACGTAAAGTATCTTTTGACTACAGTTGTGCATCTAGCTTGGTGTTCTCGTGTTATATCCCAACGAACAGTAAGGGGGACTTGTCCGCGTATAGCCGACTGAATGTCGCGAAGGTCATCAAATTGAGACGTGAATCTGGTAAGACACATTTGGTACAATGAGGGAACCATGGTGCCTGTACCTTTCGAACAACTGAACAAGTGTGGATTGAAGCGGCAACCTAATCAGGCGAGGTCGTAGCGGTTATCATAAACCACAATGCATTTTTGTTACGCTTTTCATATAAATAAATGGTGCACTTTGTGTGGGAATTGAACCGATCAAACTTGACCTTTACGTCTGGAGAGGGAGTGAGAGGTGTCATACTTGCTGCAATTTGATAAAATGCAGGATTTTCTTTTGATTGAGGTGACAAAAATAAACAATGCAGCTAGTGAGACTAGACCTATTGGGGTCCTGAAAAAGAGCCGTTTGTAGCGTATACTTAAATTTTTTTTCTGACTTGTTTTTTTTATTGTGGAAGTTTTAAGTCATTTAGTTGCACGAAGTAAAAAACAACATTGTGTTCGAGTGGTTTCACATCCGACTCCTAACCCGACTTTGACTCATCAAAACCAACCAACTATCTCCTTTATCTAGATTGCAATAATTTGAACAGAAATATACCATTTGACTCCCGGAGTCGGGTACGCTAACCACTAGACTACGAAGGGTTGATAGCTTTTTGTCTAATTTGTTTAATATATATTTATGTTTCGCTGCTGGGGGCGTTGCGATCACGTCAGCCACATAGAGTATATGGAGTAGTGTATGAAATATTATAGTTTGTATATATGAGTAGAGTAACAAGGGGCGCATGCGTGCCCGACCAGCAGACGACGCGTGCATCATAGGCTAAGAGCGTACGACAGTCGCCGGAAGTACCCGCCATCTTGGATCCGGTTGTCATCTTTTTACATTTATTATAGTGACCGTCATATTGGATAAGGGAATTTTGGGAAGGGAATTTTCCCACGGTGTGTGAGTTGGCGCGGGAGGGAAAGACGCCATATTGGACAAAAAAGTTCATTTTATATAGTCTAACATGGCATATTGGACAAAAAAAGTCCATTTTATATAGTCTAACATGGCATATTGGACAAAAAAGTGCATTTTATATAGTATATCATGGAAAAAGACGCCATATTGGACAAAAAAAGTCCATTTTATATAGTATATCATGGAAAAAGACGCCATATTGGACAAAAAAAGTCCATTTTATATAGTATATCATGGAAAAAGACGTCATATTGGACAAAAAAAGTCCATTTTATATAGTATAACAAGGGAATTTGGGGGGAAATTTAGGAATTTTAGGGAAATGTGAGGGTAATTTGGGGGGAAATATGAGGGGAAATGTGGGAAATTGAGGGAAATTTGAGGGTAATTTGGGGGAAATGTGTGGGAAATTGGGTATTTTGAGGGAAATTTGAGGGTAATTTGGGGGAAATGTGAGGGAAAATGGGTAATTTGAGGGAAATTTGAGGGTAATTTGGGGGAAATGTGTGGGAAATTGGGTATTTTGAGGGAAATTTGAGGGTAATTTGGGGGAAATGTGAGGGAAAATGGGTAATTTGAGGGAAATTTGAGGGTAATTTGGGGGAAATGTGTGGGAAATTGGGTATTTTGAGGGAAATTTGAGGGTAATTCGGGAATTTTGGGAATTTGAGGGAAATTTGGGGGGAGAGGGGGGGAGGGTTGGTACCACTGCGCCGCCATCTTGGGTCCAAAGGTCAAAGTGGGTCTGTTTCCTGGGCTTTTTATCTACTGCCATCAACTAGTTTTCAGCCTTCCTTATTACACAACAATGTTCCTCATAAAGATGTCGCCTAGTACCACAAGCCATCAACTAGTTATCAGCCTTCCTTATTACACAACAATGTTCCTCATAAAGATGTCGCCTAGTACCACAAGCCATCAACTAGTTATCAGCCTTCCTTATTACACAACAATGTTCCTCATAAAGATGTCGCCTAGTACCACAAGCCATCAACTAGTTTTCAGCCTTCCTTATTACACAACAATGTTCCATTGTTAAGGACTGTACAAGCTTTCATTCCTTTGCCATTTACATCATATAAGTCTTGAGTCTGCTTTCTCAAATCTTCGTGTTTGTACAATATGTCTTATTTATTTTCAATCTGTTGCTGATCCAATTCATTAAGATCTTTGTATAAAAGTGTTTACTATTTTGGTTATGTGTATTTTTTGTTGTTGTTGTTGTAAAGATGTGTTGGTTCTATGTGTAAGACTGTTAGAATCCATGATCTCTAAATATCTTGCAAATTGTATTCATTGCATTCGTATTGTGTCTAATGTTCTGGTGATTTTTTTATAATCTTTCAACAATTAACATTAGGTGTTTTTTTTATGGTTTTTATCTTGAAAATGTTTAATAAACTACTCGTTATCTATTTATCAATTTAATATAAACTATATCAATTACTAGTTAAAATAACTACAATCTGAGTCAGTATTGTCTACAAATTAAAATTAACTAAATCCACTAAGTAATGTAGTTTTATTTCAATTATTTTTCAAATACTCTTAACTTATTCAATTAACTATCCAATCATTTGATGTAAAATCATTCATTTATTGAAACAAATACTACTATTTTTCCTTTTCATTAATGATTATTTTTTAAAGACATTTTATGTAACTCTTGTAATTGGAATTTTGTAAACCTTCGAAAAGAGATTTATTTCACTTAAGATTCTTTACATTGAGTGAATATAACTAAAAGCTATTTTTTCGTTATGAAAGCGAATTACTTATTCTAATATCACTTAAGATCATTTTTCTTATCAAATTAGTTTTTAGGAAGTCTTATAAATATTTCTGAATCACTTTCAAAGCACCTGTACATTTTGTATGCTCCAATTAGATTGTTATATTCTTTATTTTATGGTAACGAGCGTTTAATATAAAACCGTTCTGCATGTTTACTTGTGAAAGAATCACAATAATTCTATAAAAATTACCAAACATGTATGTGTCTTATGCTGTTAAGGTATTTGTCCTTTAATCCTTAGACAAGATAATAATTCTGCTTAAATGCATGCCTTCTATACAGGAATAAATATTTTATATTTTGTACACATACTGTAAAACCAGTGGAACGTAATTTATAGTTAAATTTAATTATTTTTCAAGCAATCAATTAATATTTATTTTAAATTATTTATTTATTTTAAGTATAGCATCAGGGAACACGAGGAATATAAAGAAACTAATTAATTATATATAAAGAAATTTTGTCGTTGTTCTTGTACCATAATGAGGCGGAACCTGTTATGTTTTTGTGTAATACTAACCTATTCATTTACGCTATTCGATTACTAAAGCATGTTAGTACAAATACAACTCCGTAACAATCAGACTGATAGGAACAAGAAACTAAAAAATCGTTTAGTAAGTGTTATGTACAAGATTTTTATTTAATTGTTCTAACTTTTCAGGCAAAGTTCGCATCGAATTAATAACTTTACAAGTAAGATAATTATTTTTGTTAAAGACACGACATCTTCAAGGAAAGAATAATACCGTTTAAAAAATGTGCAATTTCGAGTAAAATTTTGATCAATAGACAACCATTTACCTTTAGTAAATTCCCGGACAGTGATAAGCAAGCAGTTCGTAATCAAATAAAATGTTAAGTGGAAATAAAGATTCTTTCATACTGCATTACAGACAGAAATTTTAATTTGAAACAGTCTGAACAGTTTTAAATAATTCATTATCGTCCAGCTATTAAAAAAATATGTGTTGCTTAATATTATAAACAGTGAATTTAAGGTGTAATTGTATGCTGGTGTCGGCTTTTCCATAGCACGAGTGAAGTGTGTGTATCTTGTGTTAACGGATCACCATGTCAGTTCCACCGACTGTTTGTAAGTGACAGCCGTAAATCTAACAGTCCGTAAACGTTAGATCTATAGTTTCTTTTCTAAACAAATAATTTACTTTAATTTTGTATCCAACCCATTCCTAAATTACAGTTACCATTAAGAGTAATACTTTTATTTAATTTTTTTAACTTTAGGCTTTTAATCATATTTATGATATAGTATTTAGTTGTACGTGACAGATAAAATTAGAACTTGCTAGAAAGACAAATTTATCTACATAGATTAAGCACTATCTAAATATGACTGGATTTATAACTTGGTCCTAGCACAACTGGAGTAAATAGCTACATTGAATGACCGAAACTGTTCAGACGAAAATTTATCGGAATACCTGATATTAAGAGTCTGCGGAGGCTGTCAGCGAAAATGGTTTTAATCTGATAAGAAGGATGTTATTTTCGAATCGATATTTTTTGTTATTTATTGACCAAAAGTTGTGTATGAGGTGTCATTATAAACGTTATCATATTGCGCATTGGGTTTGCTTTTGTTATTTTGAATAGTTTTGAAAATAGGTAAAAATAAAACCTTCATACTAAATATTTTATAATTTTTCTACAAAAATAATTAGGAATTAGCTTAGCAATTCCAAAGCACAATTTCATTCTTAGTCTAACGCAATTTGTTTGGATAAAACTCATTTTAAAATAACTGTTTAGTTCGGATACACGTGATCATATGTCCAGTTCGAAAATAGCATTGTTCTTATAGGATTAAAAACAACATTTCCGACAGCCTCTGCAAAGTCTTAATCGCAAGAATAAACTACAAATGACGTAAGATCTGAATTTAAAAAAAATCATGAAAACTTAGTAATTTAAAATAATATGAAAATCTTTTTTTTATTTTCTTTATTGATTTAAAAAAATCAAATTTCTCTTTCACGCATATGTAAAATAGATAAAAAGTTCCGTTTTATAAGTTACTCCCGTCTTCCTGTGTGTGAACAACGCGGGCGTAGCTGGCAGACAAACTGACATATTACAGACAGACTGAAGTTGGTGAAAGTCTTGATAAGTTGATGTTCTTATGTACAAACATAGGTATATTTAGAATTTACTTTCAGAACAAGTTACACAAAAATTTATTCGTTTTTAACTATAGAAATATAAATTAACTATATATTTTATTGGGCTTACAATAATTGCAAATATAATAAACTTCAAGGAATTAGTGAGAAATTCAATATAAGGGAATGGTTTGTTAGGTTTAGTCATTAACTAAAACTAATTTAAAATAATAAATCTAAAAATCTATTTATATCTCTGAGCTTGAGAAAAACGTTTTATTGAAACTAAGTAGTAGATGTTTAAATTATTCCACCACTATTTTAACTATTCATTATAAAATTATATAATAAGACATAAAATTATTTCAGTACTTCACAAACATATTTGTTGAAACTATGTTTATATATACCAAATCCTTACATTAAAGAGAGTAAATCAGTATATAACAAGTAACCAATATTTAGGTAGGGCTTCCCGTACCTAACAACTTAGGTAAGTAAATCAGATATTAAAATAATAGCTGCTAAGTGGGTAATGAAACTTACTTGGGTGTACCTTAGACAGCGGTAAGTCAGTCATTATGTAGTTACACAATTTATCTAGTCACAAACAAGAGTAGTTAAGTCTCGAAGCTGAAACTACCATCAATGAAGATGGATATAATATATGCATATTCCATCGTGTACATACACCGAGGTAAGTAGATCAGAACATTAAGGACCTCACTGTGTATGTAACAAAATTATATGGCAATGTCGGAGGTAAGACTTTAGTAGGTTAGTATATATTTTCACTATCAAACCATTATTTCCAACTACATTTTTAAATAATCGTTATGCAAATATTTGTTTTAAAGAGATACAGTTCATGAATTGATTAAAAGGAACGGAAACTCTTGGGTCTATTAAACAAAATGAACCTTAGAAATAATATTGTAAATTGTACAAAAGGTTGTACTCAAACTTGATTACCTTTTTTAACAAATATAATTATTTTATTTTGATCTACTATATATAAAATTCATAAGGTTATAATACATCATTCTATGCTAATTTTTTTAAATGTATTATTATTTATGGGGAGTAAAGATATTAAAACGTAACTTGTCAAAGTTTTAATCAATGTTATTTACTATAGTAGTTAATGAGCTAATATTACGTAATAATGTACCTTTCCATTAATATTTTATTTTCATAGCGTTCCAAGCTGTTTAACGGTAAAGTATTGTGCACAAAATCCTATTACTGTATACTACAATTCCATCGCGTATTGAATTTAATCCGATTGCAGGTGCAAATAGGGTATTGTACTCAATTCACTCTATATAGGGATCAAACAATGGTTGAAGAAAGGTACAGTGGAAATAATTTCGAGAGTTGAGACAGATACAGACTGTGGTGGGATTAGACTTCGATGTTGGCGCGTGTTATGTGCAATCCGATTAGGGCAAACTTGATCCAGTAAAAGTGTATTTGATGTATTGGAAACTAGAGACTATTTACCATAAGGCGATGCTTTTTACTGATCAAGTTGAATGTCTTTCTTCTTATTTATTTATATAGATTTTAGAAAGCTTTACTTGTATACGTAAAGATGATAATTTAAGTTTCTCACTTAGGTAACAATGTAATTTAACATTTAATTCAATTTCACTTTACTTACATATTCATATTTGATTATAGTTTTATCAGAAAGTTGAATCAAAACCAAATCTCAATCATATTGTATCCTGTAACAAAGTGTACAATAATTTTCAAATTGGAATAAAGTGGTTACTTTATAACAGTTTTCTTCAAAACAAAGAGACATCTTTTTAATTTGAATCAATAATTATTTTATAAAAATAACTTTGGGGTGTATTCTTAAAGAAAAATTACTAATTTTATACCAATCATGTATTGAGGAAACAACGACGACAAAGAACAACGTTTAGTTACGTAGTTTTATCAACACAAAACCTATTTTAAATAGTAATTGAAATTTGTGGAATGGTATAGGAGATTGATAGTATGGTAGAATTGTTGTAAAGCTCTATAAATAAAAATGTTATTTCAATTTAGATAGAATGAGGGTGGGTGGGTTGGCCATCAAAACAAACGTTGGTCTGGTCTGTCTATTTGTGATGACAGCAAAGCGTTGCCTGGCAACGAGTGTCTATCAACGGTCTAGATATTAAATGTTTGCCAAGCCCTGTTAATTAAAAACCAGAATCCTAACATGTTTATTTACAACAGAAAAAATTATTAATGTTTCTAAAAACATCCTTATAGCATAATTTATGATGATTTGTATTGAAAGAAATAAAGCTGAATTTAAACCATTTTATGAGTGTTAACTTAAGTATTTTTACAGTAATATTTTGTTTATTTGTTAATAGAATAGAGTGGTTACTAAACTAAATTGGTCAATAGATTGGTTAATAGAAATTAATATATGTTTATGCGAAGTAGTACATTACCCTTGTTTAATAAAGTAGAACTAACACTAGAGATAAGTATAAACATTTGTGTGTCTGGACTAAAACTAAATAATCAACTGGCTATTACGACATTTAAAAAATACTCAATACAAATAAATGCTGTTAAACGCTAAAAGCTCTCACAAGATACCAACAAGGAGTTGGTTCAACTCATGGTATGAGAACATGTCTAAAAGAGTTCTCATATTTAGCCCCTTGTCAACAATTAGTCGATTAAGGAACTGGAATCAGAAACAAATGAAAACCATTACTTTAACAACAATATTATGAAGTTTAACAGATCACTTCTGATTAGCAAGTTGACATTCACCCTGGTACATGTAATCAGATACTTTATATATTGGTTCAGTATAAGGTGGTGATATTCTCAAAAGAGATCGGATGGAATATCTATCCGATATCTAGAAATTATAGGGTCACATTTAAATTTAAAATACTGTATATCGAAGGCCAGTGTGTATCAATTGGCTGCATATAAAGTATGCATAAATCTCTGGCTACCTGGTGCCGTAGACAAACAAGAGAAGACTATTCCATCAATAGTAGAGTTAGAGGTGCATTTTTGATTAGTTTTAACAGCCATTTAATTTAATTATGGTTTTAAACTAAAATAATACTATATTACAAACAGTAACAAATGTATCATAAATTTTCATTAAAAAGTGCGAGATAAAACACCAATGAAGACGGAACAGTACCATTACAAATCAAGTATTCTATCGATTGTGTAAATATACAATTATACAAGTAATATAAATGAGGTCATGTAATGTTAAAAGAAAACAAGTACGTTTTAGCGGTAAAATGTTTACTCAAGACATCTTATTTTTTAGCAGTAATTTTACGAATAATGTCTTCGGAAATTGCTTGGTTGAATTTACTTTCTTAGTGATCCCACATGAGAAAATTTCCATCAAGTGCGTACTATAAACTAAACTCAAACATATCTAATGAATTATTCTAATCGTGATGCAAATGTCATAATGATTGCTTGATTATAATCAATTATGAACAATTTAATCAGTTAAATACAGTTGGTAATTTTATGTTGATTAACTAGATCGGTTGGCAACAGTTAATTCCCGTCAGGCCGCAGTCCACAAAGCGGCTATGGGCAGTTTCTTTGTGAAACCGTAGGATGAGTTTTCTCATCCGAGCTTGGTTAGCCATCTATGATATACTTCATGAACAACCGTGACCAGAACAGTGTACACATTAATAATGTGTAATGAAATCTGAACTTCCAGTATTAAATATATTTTATTGTTGACCGAATTTACTAGGTTAACGTCAGTTCTTGGAGTAATCACAGTTTACTACTAGAGTTAGGGATAAATAACTATAAATAACTATAAGTTTCAATAACTATAAACTGTCCACATAAAAAAATAATTAATAATATGAAGTGAACATTCAACTTGAATTATTCAGTAAGTTTCGTTGCTAAATGTCAAGAATTCTGTAACTTGATTTATATTGTAATGCTGCATTGTAATTGGCATGAGCTGTTATGTAGCATGTAATAAATAAATAAATAAATTTCCTCTTCGCGCCGTGAATCTCACACACGCAATACACGAACCGGTATGTATTACTGGTCTTGCCTACTCACAAAGAAGTGCGGCGTTTCCTTTGGAGTCTTTTTTTTGCAATTTAATGGTATCTAGATTTCTTCCTGTTGTATTTTTCTTTGTTAGTTATGTATCTTTTCTTTGTTTCTGTAAATATGTATCAAATATAATGTTAGATTGAAAAGATATTTGGTCATTAAGTAAATTATTTTGATCAGTCTTTTTTGCTTCGTAGCAATTGCAAAAAAGCAATTGCTTCGTAGCAATTTTTGCTCTAATTCTTCTTTGACATCGAGTTTAAGGCTTTTGGGTAAGATTTGATTATTGTCCATATTATTTTCAATAGATGTATAACTATGAGATTCGGATATTAAGTGTTCAGCGTAAGTGGATTGTTGGTGTTGGGAATTTTTTGGTATATGTTCTTTAAATCTTTGTTTGAAAAATCTCCCAGTCTGGCCAATATAAAATTTGGGACATTCATTACATTTGATTCTGTAAATACCAGATTTTTCATAATTATATGACTATTATAGGGTAATTACCATCCAAATGTAAACATATATGAGTAGTACATGGGAATTACCATCCGAATGTAAAAGTATATGAGTAGTACATTGGAATTACCATCCGAATGTAAACGTATATGAGTAGTACATGGGAATTACCATCTAAATGTAAACGTATATGAGTGGTACATGGGAATTACCATCCGAATGTAAACGTATATGAGTAGTACATGGGAATTACCATCTAAATGTAAACGTATATGAGTAGTACATGGGAATTACCATCTAAATGTAAACGTATATAAGTAGTACATGGTAATTACCATCCGAATGTAAACGTATATGAGTAGTACATGGGAATTACCATCTAAATGTAAACGTATATGAGTAGTACATGGAAATTACCATCTAAATGTAAACGTATATGAGTAGTACATTGGAATTACCATCCGAATGTAAACGTATATGAGTAGTACATGGGAATTACCATCTAAATGTAAACGTATATGAGTAGTACATGGGAATTACCATCTAAATGTAAACGTATATGAGTAGTACATTGGAATTACCATCCGAATGTAAACGTATATGAGTAGTACATGGGAATTACCATCCGAATGTAAACGTATATGAGTAGTACATAGGAATTACAATCCAAATGTAAACGTATATAAGTAGTACATGGTAATTACCATCCGAATGTAAACGTATATAAGTAGTACATGGTAATTACCATCCGAATTTAAACGTATATGAGTAGTACATGGGAATTACCATCTAAATGTAAACGTATATGAGTAGTACATGGGAATTACCATCTGAATGTAAACGTATATGAGTAGTACATGGGAATTACCATCTAAATGTAAACGTATATGACTAGTACATGGTAATTACCATCCGAATGTAAACGTATATGAGTAGTAAATGGGAATTACCATCTTAATGTAAACGTATATGAGTAGTACATGGGAATTACCATCTAAATGTAAACGTATATGAGTAGTACATTGGAATTACCATCCGAATGTAAACGTATATGAGTAGTACATGGGAATTACCATCTAAATGTAAACGTATATGAGTAGTACATGGGAATTACCATCCGAATGTAAACGTATATGAGTAGTACATGGGAATTACCATCTAAATGTAAACGTATATGAGTAGTACATGGGAATTACCATCTAAATGTAAACGTATATAAGTAGTACATGGTAATTACCATCCGAATGTAAACGTATATGAGTAGTACATGGGAATTACCATCCGAATGTAAACGTATATGAGTAGTACATGGGAATTACCATCTAAATGTAAACGTATATGAGTAGTACATTGGAATTACCATCCGAATGTAAACGTATATGAGTAGTACATGGGAATTACCATCCGAATGTAAACGTATATGATAGTACATGGGAATTACCATCTAAATGTAAACGTATATGAGTAGTACATGGGAATTACCATCCGAATGTAAACGTATATGAATAGTACATGGGAATTACCATCCGAATGTAAACGTATATGAGTAGTACATAGGAATTACAATCCAAATGTAAACGTATATGAGTAGTACATGGTAATTACCATCCGAATGTAAACGTATATAAGTAGTACATGGTAATTACCATCCGAATGTAAACGTATATGAGCAATACATGAAAATTACATCCAAATGTAAACGTATATGAGCAGTACATGGGAATAACCTTTCAAATGTAAACGTATATGAGAAGTACATAGGAATTACAATCCAAATGTAAACGTATATGAGCAGTACATGGAAATTACCATCCAAATGTAAATGTATATGAGCAGTACATGGGAATAACCTTCCAAATGTAAACGTATATGAGCAGTACATAGGAATTACAATTCAAATGTAAACGTATATGAGAAGTACATAGGAATTACAATCCAAATGTAAACGTATATGAGCAGTACATGGAAATTACCATCCGAATGTAAACGTATTATATACGAATTACTATAAAAATTTAATGTTCATGAGTACACTGGTATTGACCGTCCCGCCCGCCCATACACATACAGTAGTATTAAATTACCCGCCCGCCTGTACACGTAAAAGTTAAACTTTATTTTTTATACACGTACAGTGGCATTGACTCGCCCGTTCACCCATACACTTACAGCTGTATTAACCCACCCGCCCACCTGTACACGTATATAAGCAGTACATGGTCATAACCATTCAAATGTAAACGTATATAAGCAGTACATGGTAATAACCAGCCAAATGTAAACGTATATAAGCAGTACATGGTAATAACCAGCCAAATGTAAACGTATATGACCAGTACATGGTAATAACCAGCCAAATGTAAACGTATATAAGCAGTACATGGTAATAACCAGCCAAATGTAAACGTATATGAGCAATACATGGTAATAAAAAGCCAAATGTAAACGTATATAAGCAGTATATGGTAATAACCAGCCAAATGTAAACGTATATAAGCAGTACATGGTAATAACCAGCCAAATGTAAACGTATACAAGCAATACATGGCAATAACCAGCTAAATGTAAACGTATATAAGCAGTACATGGTAATATCCAGCCAAATGTAAACGTATATAAGCAGTACATGGCAATAACCAGCCAAATGTAAACGTATATAAGCAGTACATGGTAATAACCAGCCAAATGTAAACGTATATAAGCAGTACATGGTAATAACCAGCCAAATGTAAACGTATATAAGCAGTACATGGTAATAACCAGCCAAATGTAAACGTATATAAGCAATACATGGCAATAACCAGCCAAATGTAAACGTATATAAGCAGTACATGGTAATATCCAGCCAAATTTAAACGTATATAAGCAGTACATGGTAATATCCAGCCAAATGTAAACGTATATAAGCAGTACATGGTAATATCCAGCCAAATGTAAACGTATATAAGCAGTACATGGTAATAACCAGCCAAATGTAAACGTATATAAGTAGTACACGGTAATATCCAGCCAAATGTAAACGTATATAAGCAGTACACGGTAATAACCAGCCAAATGTAAACGTATATAAGCAATACATGGCAATAACCAGCCAAATGTAAACGTATATAAGCAGTACATGGGAATAACCAGCCAAATGTAAACGTATATAAGCAGTACATGGTAATAACCAGCCAAATGTAAACGTATATAAGCAGTACATGGGAATAACCAGCCAAATGTAAACGTATATAAGCAGTACATGGTAATAACCAGCCAAATTTAAACGTACATAAGCAGTACATGGGAATAGTATTCCTATTGCGCATTTATCCTCTAGTAATATTATTCTTTCACACGGTTATATATGATATGACTTGTTTATTTCCTTATTATTGTATATTTTACTACTGCGTGCTGAAAATATATCATAGTACTATTCCTTCCTCCCAACACCCCCCCCCCCACCCTCCGCCATATACAGTATACATCCTGACTCTCATCCGAAACCAATCTCATTTATATCAGTTCCACAGAGTAATAAACAGTAATTCCAAGTTATTAGGTGTATCCCATTCCAAGATATAGTCATAGTATAAATCTCTGCCCAGGCATTAACCAGTAAAAATAAAGTAGTTTTTAGTGTGTTCTAAATACCATGTAACTGTTGTTTTCTTCACATTAAATTCAATTAAATGTATCATGTTTTTTTTCTACTCTCTAAATAAGTAAGTTCGAGTGTCGTATAACGTTTTAAAAGTGTTTAGCATACGATCACGGGATAATTGATAAATAGTTTTCACTCTATATAAATGTTGTCTAATGGTCAGTTAAAGATAGTTAGCTAATTAAACAGAAATGCATTAGTGACAGACGTGCCTGAGGCCCGAACTATGGGGGAGGGGGAAGGTAGGAAGGAGGCATGTGGGGTGCAGTAATTATATCTCTCACTAATTGATGTGTGTCTTATATAACATGTATCTCATTTTAAAGCATCAATTTTTACTGTATACTGTAATTTACATGTGACAGTCTGTAAAATCATACGGGGTTCCATATATTATACGTGTTTTAAGGTTTACAGAACAATTACTGTAATATGTCAAATAATAAAAAGATATTCAATTTCTTGAAATAGTACAGTAACAAGCTGTTTGATTGTGATTATATCCTCATGAAAAAATACATAGTTGATAAATATTTAGGTATGAAATGATACAATATGCGCTAAATATGTATTCTATTTCATAAAATATTCGGAGAACTGGATGGTAAATAAACAGCTGTTATTTTCACAGCAATAGACGGCGAGTGTTTATTTCTGTATTTATTTAAATGCCGTCTCTTTGTTTAGTGCATTACTCAATAAGTATATACTAAAATAAAAATAATTTATTTTAGTTAATAAATAATTAATATTTCTGTCTATATAACACTGCTTTATTATACGCAACACTACATACAATTAATATGTAGTAATCAATTAAACTAATCAATGTAATTAATTTAAACTAATTAACATTGATCGCCATTTATTATGCAGTTATTTTTATATAAAACGTATTTTACTTGAACTATAGCTATATATTTAATGTATAATTGAATTAAAGGTAAGCTTATACATCTATAAAAAATTAAAATTATCTAAATATTTAAGTATAAATATTTTATATCTTATTGTATGTGCCATAACTTTTCAATATATTCATTCCAGATATCAGTTAATAGTTAGTTACCTTTAATATTTATAACAAAACTTGAATTTTAAATTAGTTCGTTGCTTTTCCCTTTTCTTCCCAAACTTAGCCTCTAGCTAGGTGTTCTACCTCCCAGGTGACGGCGCAGACTGTGATACAGTTACGTGGATGTATTGAGGGAATTGCCTATACTGTTTCAATGGCTCTATAGAAGGAGCTCTTACAATACGTGTCTACTTGCAGTATACAGTGGTAATGCCAAGCATGACCCTGCAGAGAAACACATTTCTCAAGTGTTGCATGTTTGGGCCTGAAGGCTGTTTTGGACACTTCAGAGTTAAGCTGTTGGTGTCATGGCCAATGAGCGAAAGAGAAGTATTCTTTATGTAGGGATGTGGTGAAAACCCCTCTAAAAATGTATGGGTAATTTAATACTTCTATATGGATGAATTATGTAATAATAAAGTTTTAAAACCTAAACAGAAACATTCTTTTCATTTGTTAGATTCCCCAAAATATAAAATCATTTGTAGGCTATTCTATTAAACTTATCCAATCAACAATACATACAGATAATTATATTCAGTATACCTACGTAAAAACACGAAATGTTTTATTTCTTGATAATATATAATGAAATCTTCAGATAAGAACACAAAAATACCACACATCTATTCACTAAAATGTATTTATGTAACCAATGGCATTGAGTAATAGACCTATCATTATAAATACATATCAAACAAATGTCTCCGATGTATGTATATTTAAACCTCGCAGTCTTCTTCTGATAGGCATTCTTTAATTGAATATCTTTAAAATTCTTATAACACCGTAGATTAAAAGTATTACTAAATATGTGACTTGTTCTGTGTGGTTAGTGTGTTTTTACTCGTATAAAACGTAAGCTCTTTGCTTTACAGAATGGTAAATGTTATTGAACTAGCACAATTCATCACAAAAACCTACATCTTACTGTTATTTTGCTTTTTTTATTTTTTTATTTATTCATAAGACGCCGATCGTCAAGATATGGGCGAATATGGATTTCGAATGTGATGAGTATAGATGAGCGAATCTTGTCATTGTTAAAACTAAGGCCGACTATTCCTTAGAAAGTGTCATTAATTAATAGCCCAATGACAAATGAACACCCGGTGATTATCAGCTGATCCTTCTCAAAATGTATTGACTCTGATTGGGATCGAACTGAGAACCTTTAGCACATGAAGCTGGGATTGAACCCAGTAAAATGTTGGTGTTATTGTTTGATGTATGACTATAAAATACCAATTCAAACGTGAGGTAGATGTAATACAGGTGTGTTATGTAGATTGTCCCTCATAATACTCATATTGTATTCTATTATAGAACACATAACATGTAATCAGATTACAACAGCAGATAATAATATCTTTAAATGTAGGGACAGTATTTGACATAATGTTGAAACTGTATGATGAGGTGGGATTTTTTGATGATATTAATTTTGAGCAACACAAAACTAGCTGATTTCAAACATCCTATTTTTTTGTGAAGTTTTTCTAAATATGGTAGAAAATTGGTTTTACAAATTTGTCCCGTTTAGCATAATATTTTATTAGTTCTTATAAAAGTTCTTAACTTTAGAATAATAAAATGCCTTGTTAAAATGTACTAGCAATTACCTTGTATTAAATAAGTCTTTAAACAAGTAAGATGAACAATACACAAACACCCTCGATCTACAAATATCTATCATAGATTTATCCTACTTTAAACATACTTGATGGCACACCTCTTGACCACAGTGTATTGCAAGTGTAAACTGATATATTGATAAGACACTCATTGTCTATAAAGATTTTCCCTCCGGCGTTATTGTTTCTGCGACCTTACGATAAAATCAAGTTTATATTTCCCAGGAAAATACAATCTCTAACCAACTCACTGTTGAGTCCATTGTCAAAAAACCAGTCAAGTACGAAAACAATACGTCTATCCCTTTGAATAAGACATCTTACGATTTATGTAAGTCTCCTAAGAGAAGAGGTAGACTAGTTTACACTGACTGTCAATCTTCATATGAATAATACTTTACTATATACAGAAGCTGATACATGAGTTTCTCACAAATGGCTCGTAGGAATATGTTTTCTCTACATTAATGTTCTCAAAAATAAAAGCTAATCTTTAAAACTCTTTACTGTAATGTTCGATTTTGTTACTTAACGTGGTCTAGTATTATTTTATGGATTTTTTCACCATTATATTTGAAAAATGTTCACGTGTTTACATATTTTCTGGAAAACTTTTAAAATACATATAAACGTTCATATTTTTTTATAAATGATTATTTATAACAACTATTTAAACGTTCAGTCAGTTGTGAGTTACGTATAATCATTTGTTATAAATAAACCAAATACTCCAGTAATTATATTTTTTATTGTGTTTAATATAAATAATACAAACATAATAAAAAAAAACTAGAATTACTGGAGTTTTTTATTTATTTATAACATTAAATTATAAATTCAGTAAGGAAAGAGCTTGAAGAAGTATCTAATCGTATATTTTCAAACAAAATGGAGGTATTCATTTGTTAAAAACAAATTATAACAACCATATTTTCATTTATTTTTACTTTTAAAATGAAATAAATATTTAAGAAGAACTGAGATTACAATTTTTTAAGTCAACATGTGTGCCTTACAAAAACAATTATACTACATAATAATGTAGTTAAAGTTTAATTACAAATTTACAAATAATGAGAAAAATGTATGCTGTAACTTATAATACAGCAGTTGTTGCAACAATTTTACATTTACTTTTAAATTACTAACAGAATGGGAAACTCTTTGGTTTCAAATGAATTAGTTTTATGGATAAGTGAGAAAATTTGTAGAGAGACTGACATCGCATACTTTAAATTTGTAGAGAGACTGACATCGCATACTTTAAATTTGTAGAGAGACTGACATCGCATACTTTAAATTTGTAGAGAGACTGACATCGCATACTTTAAATTTGTAGAGAGACTGACATCGCATACTTTAAATTTGTAGAGAGACTGACATCGCATACTTTAAATTTGTAGAGAAACTGACATCGCATACTTTAAATTTGTAGAGAGACTGACATCGTATACTTTAAATTTGTAGAGAGACTGACATCGCATACTTTAAATTTCTAGAGAGACTGACATCGCATACTTTAAATTTGTAGAGAGAATGACATCGCATACTTTAAATTTGTAGAGAGACTGACATCGCATACTTTAAATCGGACACAATTTTTTATTTTTAAGTATTATCAACATTGTTTTGTAAAGAATTTGTTTATTTGGTGTATAAAATTATTGAAAATAAGATGTATTTAAAGCTTTAAAATGCTCTGAGCTCAATATATACGCATCAGGTGCACAACTGTTTAAATAAAACTACGTTCAATCGTAATATTGATAAAAATTTAACTACATTTCTTAATTATTTATACGAGTAAATTGATTGTAACCACAGGATTGTCTAATGACGGTAAATTTTAAAACGCAACATTATATGAATAATAACATTTATTTTCAATAATTAAACACGTTAATTGGATAATAAATGAAATAATTTTTCCTTTTCACTAATGTATCTCTTCCGTGGTTATAAGTACATTGTTATTTACGTTAATCAGTCGTATCTTGACAGTAATTTCCTGTTGATTAATTAAATAGATCTGAAACAATGAAGTATCCTGAGAGAAGCGTCAGACCGTTCTCGTTGCAGCAAAAGTGTTTAACGTAAATTCGAGTCATCAATTATATTAACAGACTGCATTGTGTAAGTCTGAGATGTTAACTTGGGTTAAATTCCAAAAATTCTAATCATAGAAAAAATAACAAATATTCCGAATGATTAGTCAAAAAATTTTTATAGAATTCTGTATCGGCTTATTAGTAATTTTGTATTCATATAAATTTCATAAATTGACGGTAATTTTTAAAATGTTAGTTTGGTAATAGTGTGTATTTGCAATGTTCTTGTATATTTATATTACTTTTTTAGTTAGCATAATACGTGTTGGTACATATACAGTACAAGTGAACGTCACACAATATTATTACAATATAAGCACAAAATGCATAAATATATTACAATGCAAGTAAAAATTCACAAATGTTATGGTGGTCGATTTCGGAGAACCACGCTCACCTTCCTCAGACGACAGGGTGGCTGGAGATGTTGAGGGTGCTTGTGATAAGTAATGCTGGATATGGTGCGACCTAGTTGACATTTATTTACTGATTTGGTATTACAGTCTAGTGCATAATCGTTTTGATATCTAAGTAAGTTTCACAATTTTGTTTGTCCAAATTATTTGGTAACCTAATAGATAACTTAAAGAAATAATAAAGTAATCGTCCTGATTTTAAGACCATATAATTGTGATTTTAAGGTCATATACTTGTATCAAATGAAAAAGTTTGTTTCATAGACTTTTTATTTAAATTCACTTGCTTAAAATATTATGATAAAAATTAGGTATTCTAAGTTGACTATTTTTAAAATCATAAAATGCTTTAAAAGCCTATACATTTGCTACTTATGCAAGTATGGTAGGAAAATATAGTGAATATTATGACAAACTATACAGGGTGATCAACTGTCATATATTTAAAAATGGCGACCCATTTTTTTAAATTTGAACTAAGTGATTTTTAAATGAACATAAAAAATAAGGTTAAGTTCCTATTGTAAGTTTGCTTTAAAATTAGAACTTGTGAGATCCCAGTGGTGGCCACCTGTATATCTTATCTCTACTACATCTCTCAACCTTATGTATAACTTTATTTTAATACAATATTATCTTACTCTACACTAATGTAGAGGTTATGTAGCTATGTTCATCTCGTCGTTGTTTGTTTAGTATATTACTTCAAAATAGATTTAGAATAGATAAATTTCAACCGAAGCTTCTGTGACTAAAGTTTGTTTTGGTTATGTACAATTCCTAGAAGCTCGTCATGTCTTGGCTGTTGGAGATCGACAGAGTAGATATGGCTTGAGCACATCGGCAACTCCAATATTTACTGAGATTTAAAAGTATATTTCACAAAAATCTTTCCCACATAAATGTTATTAAAGATGTATATTTTCTTACCATTCCATAAATACCATCTTAAATATATAATCAAATATTCTGTACAAAAACTATAATTTATCATCATTAATAAACACGTATTAATTAGCTGAAAGTTATTTTTAGTTACATGAGGTCATTTTACCAAGCTGTTAGAGCTAAGAAGCCAGCGCTAACACACGTTTGATCATATACATGCAATATAGACATGTTGATCAATAGAGACAAGTATTGATAACTGTTCACTATCTGATGACCCAGACATGTTTCTGTGCAATGCCCAAGCCTGTCAGGGAGTTATGGTAGGGCTGTTGCTACCATCTGGCAGCTGTGTCAAACTTCAACTGACAGCTCATCCCTCAAAGTTACACAGGACCAATAATAGGAGTGGTTTAGTTATCAACTTAGATTAAGTCTAATTGTATACCCGATCAAAATATAAGTTTAAGTTTTAAACCAAAATAATTTATTTAAAGAATTATTTACATTTGATCACAAAATGCTAATAAAAAAATAAAATAAAATAATCTGTAAATAACAACTTTCTCACAAAACAGCTGTTGCCTGATATACGCAAGTTTCTAATAATTCGTAATACAAATAAATGTTTTATTTCTTTTAAATTAGACAGATAATTTATAAAGGAAAGAGACTCTTTAATAGGAAATAGTTATAAGTAATAAAATATGATTACACATTTTTAATGTAGCTTTTTATCTTGCTATTGTCTCTTATTACCTATTAATGAGACACCGTTTAAGAACTAGAAAAATGTTTAACCGTATATTTAAAAATTATATTTTATCAACTTAAAAGAAAAAACACAGGTTTAGATATGAACTTACACATACACTTCTGTCAATTACCAAAAACATTAGTAGGCCTCAGCTATTCCCTGTATTTATTTACTTTTTTAAATGCAATTTTCCCATATAAACTCATACAGATATCAATAAATATTTTCATAAATTTAAGTTTAAACTACGCAGTAGAAACTTTCCGGCTTATGTGTGCTAATCAATTGTTGAGTTTGAGAAGGGTTTGAGTTATTATTCCCATCTATATATCTTAGCTACCATTACAAGTTTTAATTACATCCCTATTCATCATTATAAGTTAACAATGTTTAAGTCGTAGATGTTTTGATCAATATTAAAATAATTTATAACAAGCTGGTAAACAATAGTTCTTAATGAATTATTGCAACTTCAAGTTTCAATGTGTTTAAAATTAGGTTAACTTTTTTCAAGTCTCTCGTCAACTTTTGCTGTGGGTTAGTTTTGTTTTTTCCATTTATGACTAAACGGTTGGTTAATTATTGTAATAATTCAAGTTTAATTTACCGTATTGAGATTTTAATCAAGTAAAACTACATTAATTTTATTCTAAATGAGTGAATAAAGTAAAATATTATAAAGTATTTGTCATAATATACAAATATTCCTCCTTGATTCACATTGTTGTATGAGAACGAAGATGTTAACTGTCGTTTCCCAAACCGTTACGTCACAGCTGGAAAGTCAACACCCTTAAGTAGCAATGACATTTTACCGTCAGAGGGCCAAAACATGCTTTTTTACTTCAACTGTACAGTTCGTGTTTATTACTATGGTGAGTTTCAGTAAACACTATGATTATTAAAGGAACATGGCATTATTAATAATAGACATGAATGTATGAATAACACTCTTTGGTCAAACCAATACAAATAAAACATTTTATAGTTCTTAAAGTTTTCTAATCTGGTTTTCGTTTTTTTCACACATTAGAAATATTTTTAATCATTTGAGTATTTTGATTACTCATTCATTAAATCCTGCCCGAATCACTTTAATATGACTTTTTTAAACTTTAAATTTTTTCTATAATAATTCCTTAAGTATCTACTCGTATTAACTTGAAAAGATAAATTTAAACGTTTTCAACTGAAACTTTGTCCGCTGTAGTTACTTATAGCAATTTATCATTTCAAATAACTTTATTTCAATCTGTGAATAACTCTGTTGAATATTTTAGGGTAAAACGTGCTCCTTTTATTGAAGGCTTGACTACGAACAGTATTAGATGGCTTATATCACTCAATACATCCACTCCCGTTTTCCACCCTAACTAATTCGATTTACTCAGGTTTGATCAAGCGTTTACCTAAACCATACGTTTAGTTCCCTTGATGATTAATACAAAGGCTGTTATCTGTGCTTCAACATTATAACAGCTATGCACTGTTATAATGTTGAAGCACAGGTAACAGCATATTTGGGTAAAATAACTACTCCTAATATAATACATGTATTGAAATTTATTCTGTATCTACCGTTCATTGGAAAAGTAAATTATACAAATCCATTTTCGGTCAAATACCTATTTTAATTATTGTTTGATGTAAATTTTGTCAGTCAGCTGTTTATTAACTCATACAATTTTTAAAAAAGCGATTTCAGACCCTTACAATATTATTATAAACATGGCCCTGAATAACAGTTTAAGTATTTTGTGTACAGAAACGGTTCATGAACAAAAGTTTTGTCTTAGTCAAACAGTTACTTGTTTTTATCATAATTCATGATTCTTAAAAGTTTATATGATATTTTACTTATAACTTATTTCAGCTTTTTCTTATTAAAAAGTTTTTTCATAATTTAAATAAAAAAAAATAACTATAAACCATAAACTCTAAAAAAAAAAACCGGCCTTTGGGGCATGAGGTATTTTATATAACTTTTAAACTGTAACACCCCAACACATATAATACTCACAGAACTACTCTTCCAGTTTGAAAACTAATTAAATCTGTAACTCCAATAGGCAGCTTAGATTTTTTATGTTTATGCACAAACTGTTCATAATATCACAAATTTATCTGAATAATTTATTGGATATGTGTGCAAGAAAGTTTGAATCATATAAATAATTTTTCTTCAAACATTCATTTTTAATTAAGTAGGGAGACACGCTAGTCACTCGCTGCACTCCTTACACCTCAGCCTTCGATCTTGGCCTTTAAAAATTGACTAAAAATAATAGAAGATTAACAGTATAGCGTAAAATCAGAATATTAAATTTATTTATTATATCTCACTCGCATCACTACATATTTATTAGTATAAACACCCAATGATATTACTTAGTCTCTTTCATAATGTCCATTTCATTTGTTTTTTGTTTTTATTTATTTTTTTTATTTTTATTAATAAATAAAATAATTAGATTACTATTGCCACCTTTAAATCCAGTAGAGAAGAGCTCTACAATCGAAAGCGAATAAAACCAAGCCAAACCACCTTATTTGGTTTAACATTATGAAAGATCTAACGTCCTCAATATTACACCATTATTTACATTTCAACAGCTGTTAAACATTTTTGGAAATCATCATTTACATTTGAACAGCTGTTAATGTTCATTCCACGTTATTCTTATTGCTGAAAAACGTACTTTTAGGGTTTCTTATACCTTCAGGATGAAAATATCGAATAATTAAGACCTTATTGCACAACTACGAACAGAAACAAATTTGTTGACACCAAAACCGTTTAAATTGGTCCAGAAATAAAGGAAGAATTGTGCTGACAAAAAAATGGCGTCACGTGTTATTATAAAATTAAGAATGTAAAACTAAAATAGTATATGTTTACCATGTAAATTAACAGACGTTATGTTTAAAGGGATATGAAAAGTTTAATGTTTGTTAAGTTTAACTTTCACTACGTTGTTTGCAGGATACAACACTTTCTTGCAGTATTTTTTAAATTTATTTCTAACAAACATTAATAGATAAAGAAGTATATAACTTTACTATAGAAACCCACTCTGGAGATTTAGTAAAAGAGACTAAACTGTTGTACTCATACTTGCCTGGCTTTGATTTATGGACGGCTTACTGAAATAATACATATGTACGAGCTTTACTGTTCATGAAATCCGTTTGTGGATGAACGAGTGTTGTGCTTCTTTGCAATTCAAATACTGAATTTGCAAGATGCTTTGCAGCTTGTAACATTCTAACCGATACATGCTTTCTTTATGTGGATAATGATTTAATGCTATATATTAAACTGATAGATATATTATTTAAGTGCGTTAAAATAGATAAATAAAATAAAACGTTTAATAAAGTGAATTTATTATGAAATTAAAATTATAATCGGCAGAGCCCCTGCCAGACTCATTTATAAAAATGTACTATTAATAACAGTTTGCTAACATACATTTTATATTAGTAGAGTAAGGCAGTAGTAGCTTAGTAAGGCATTTTATACTGATCGTGTTTTAAAATAAATCAAAAATTACTTTCCATAAATGTTTGCGTTTAAATGTAGATATCATGTAGAATCATGTAGTTAGAATCAATTTATCTATGCTATGTATTAACAACCCACAGTTTAAATGTTGTAAACTCCAAGACTAGATTTAATGTATGATTGTACGATGTAGACGTATGATTGCCAGTCTAATCCCCGAATTATCCTTGACAGCCATCTTACGTGTATGGGGGGAGGAATGTTACCACCGTACGTGTGTGGGTGGAGGAGATGTGTCACAATCCTTCTAGTGTGGGTCCCCTCTACGGAGGAATGTTACTACCGTACGTGTGTGGGTGGAGGAGGTGTGTCACAATCCTTCTAGTGTGAGTCCTCTCTACGGAGGAATGTTACCACCGTACGTGTGTGGGTGGAGGATGTGTGTCACAATCCTTCTAGTGTGGGTCCTCTCTACGGAGGAATGTTACCACCGTACGTGTGTGGGTGGAGGAGATGTGTCACAATCCTTCTAGTGTGGGTCCCCTCTACGGAGGAATGTTACCACCGTACGTGTGTGGGTGGAGGAGATGTGTCACAATCCTTCTAGTGTGGGTCCCCTCTACGGAGGAATGTTACCACCGTACGTGTGTGGGTGGAGGAGATGTGTCACAATCCTTCTAGTGTAGGTCCCCCCCCCCCTAGGGAGGAATGGTACGATTGTACGTTTGTGGGTGGAGGAGGTGTGTCCCATCGTATTTGTTTGATTAGGGACGGTCCTCTAAATGCAAAGCGTGTGGGTAAGAATAGTTTTTTACCATCCCACGAGTGTGCGTGTGGGTGGAGAATTTCTCCTAGTGACTGAGTGGGAGGGTTCGTCAGAAGTGTAGAGTTAGGGTAAAAACAGACAGCGTAGCGCAACGTAGCGCAGCGTAGCGTATCCGAGCGTAATGTAGTCCAATACACACAGAGAGCGCAGCGTAGCGCATTGCAGGTTGTAGACAGTCACGAAGTACATCACATCAGTAAGAGGATGGCTCTATTGAAAGCGATTCGTATTAGTCTTTGCAAAAATACCTTAAGGTGGCAGTTTTTGCTCAATAGAAGAAGTGTCTGGGTGCATGAAGTGTGTAAGGGTAGGGACAAACATGGTGAATATCACCACTTATTTCCCGTCTTTAGGAAACACGAGTCTCGTTTTATGGATTACACGAGAATGTCGACGACGACGTTCGATTATATATTCAGTTTGGTGAAGGATGATTTTGGAGAAGCAGACAACGAATTGGAAGAGACCAATTGGTGCAGAAGAGAGACTAGTTAGATGAGGGAGACAAAAGTAGTTGGACATTTGCCATCATTACGTGAAAATTACCAATCACGACGTTTCGATTTGGTAAAACCCAAACCTTTTGCAAGAGCTAAAAACTAAATTACATCTACACAAACATATTATAAAACTACGTTCTTAAACTAATAAACTTATCTACTGTAATAATTATCTACATTTTAACGTAGATCCTAGAATGGGGTACAACAAAATGAACTTCTGCTAAATATGAACCAATTATAAACCAATATCGAGACATTGACAGCGCCTAATTGGTTATATTAATTTAACCCTGTTAACACTTTTATATTTAACAGAAGTTTATTTTGTTGTAACCTATTCTAGGATCTAGGTTAAAATGTAGATAATTATTAAAGTAGATATGTTTATAAGTTTAAGAACGCAGTTTTATAACATGTTTGTGTAGATGTAATTTAGTTTTTAGCACTTGAAAAAGCATTAACAAATTTCAAAAACAAAGAGACTAGTTCTAACTTTGAGGTAGGCTGTGTAATATTTAAGCAGTATTCACATTTACTGATATTTTTTTATAACTCAGTCCCACTAATCTGACCAAAAAATGCACACCCTAAAAATTATGAAGGTGTAATTATGAAGGTCATCTTAAAATAATAAAATTTGAAAGGTTTTAAAAATAGCCTATATTATGATATGATTTGCGTTGTTACTTATTTCACTGTTATAATTTTGTTGGGTCCACGTTGTTTAATTGGTTCATCTGAAGAATACAAAGTAAAATTAAACTGTGATTTGCATCCAAGTAAAAAATGCATAATTTGCACGCGTTAATTTTAAATTTGTACAAATATTTTAGATTTAGATTTTAATATAACAAATATTAAATACAGTTAAAACATTATTCCTATGAGACAATTCTCCTTCATTATTAGGTTAGGTATCTGGAGCTAAGCCTTAACCAATTAATATTATTTTCTCGTCGTTGTAAAAAGTTAAAAAAATTAATAAAAACATATTTTAAGACAAACACCTCGGATATCAGTAGTTCCGTGTTCATTGTACACAAACACTGATGGGAGTAATGTCTTCACTCGAATACGCTCCAATGCGCTCTGAGAAAAACAAAATAGTTTGTTCCTCCGGTATACGCTGCGCTGAAAAACGCTACTACTGTCCGCGCAGAAATTATGGATACTCGAGTTCACGATACCATAGCTCCGAAACGGTCCGTTCGATTTTAACGAAAGACCTATCAAATTAAAGGAAATATTGTCAACCTTTATACCACGAAGTTTCGATTTTTTACGTAGCTTTTTATAATTTATAAGACGGAAAAAGTGGAAAATATCGGCATTTTTCACAACCTTTTTGGAAATCTCAACTTAAGGCAATTATTACAAAATATCTATTACACGTATCAGCTTCAAATTTTAATAGCTTATATGAAGGTTACTTACAAACACTTTTGTAGAGTTTCATAATTTTAACGTTATTATTTTTTATGTTCTTGTAAATTTTGTAAACCTTTGTTAACTTTGTTATCTTGGGTTTAAAATTCCCGCTCAAAACAGTGTTTTGACTATCAATTGATTGTATGAACGAAAAATATAGTGTCTACAGAATATGATGTAATAGTGATTTGTGATGAATTTATATTTGTTAAACGTTTTTATTCCCGCGCGAGGGGCTGGTACGCAGGGAAACGCGCCGGGGATGGCTCGGGTTCTCCCACAAAACGAGTGCGATGTTGCCGGAATGCTATAGAACGGGTTGGTGACTCAGACCAACCTTCCCTTAAACTAGCAAACTTCACCCTGTCATTAACCTCTGTGTGCACCGAACGGCAACATCGCACTCGTTTTGTGGGAGAACCCAATCCATCCCCGGCGCGTTTCCCTGCGTACCAGCCCCTCACGCGGGAATAAAAACGTTTAACAAATATAAATTCATCACAAATCACTATTACATCATATTCTGTAGACACTATATTTTTCGTTCATACAATCAATTGATTGTCAAAACACTGTTGTGAGCGGGAATTTTAAACCCAAGATAACAAAGTTAACAAAGGTTTACAAAATTTACAAGAACATAAAAAATAATAACGTTAAAATTATGAAACTCTACAAAAGTGTTTGTAAGTAACCTTCATATAAGCTATTAAAATTTGAAGCTGATACGTTTAATAGATATTTTGTAATAATTGCCTTAAGTTGAGATTTCCAAAAAGATTGTGAAAAATGCCGATATTTTCCACTTTTTCCGTCTTATAAATTATAAAAAGCTACGTAAAAAATCGAAACTTCGTAGTATAAAAATTGACAATATTTCCTTTAATTTGATAGGTCTTTCGTTAAAATCGAACGGACCGTTTCGGAGATATGGTATCGTGAACTCGAGTATCCATAATTTCTGCGCGGACAGTAGTGTGTCTTGCATCTAATCAATGCATGATTTTGTTTTAAAAAATACGCTGCGCTGCGCTACGCTACGCTGTCTGTCTGTTTTTACCCTTAGTCCAATGAGACTAATCTATCTCACACTTTTCAGAAGGTTACCAATCACAAAAACCTCGTGGTTCTTTTGTTTTGTTGTTTGATTTTTTTACGTTTTATGTAGATTTCATCCATAAAAGTCTAATTATTAGTTTTAAAGTCCAGTATATGTTTATACGTTATTTTAGTCTTATATCAATTTTCCTACAATCGAGTTTTCACAATCGATACTTTACAATATTTTTGTACTTACACTTAAATAAATGTTATTTTGTGGCGTTCACTTTTACTGAATTTCTATAAACACATAATACGCTGACAACAAAATATACAAGTATTATTATTAATGAGATCACAATCCTCGTTACTTTTAGATTCTTCATAAGTAAATATATAACTATAGGATCTCAAAATGTGAAATTATTTAGACTTGCTTCATAGTCAATTAACTGTTTATATACATACATACATATATATATATATATATATATATATATATATATATATATATATAATTCTTTTATTAATGTACAAAAATATCAAATCTCATGGACTGTCAATTCCACTCAGCAAATAATAACCCTATTTATAAAAGACATTAATTTACCTTATAAAATTATATTCTTATTCAGAGCAGAAGAACACCGATACTTAAATTACATCATTATAGTCTTATAATTTTAGTTAAAATAAAGTTATCAGGTGGAATATTAAGTTGCGTGGTATTTAATGGTATCTTGGTTATGTGGGTGGGGGTGGTGTTTTATTGTCACCTAACGGAAGACTTAATATAACTCTGATAATGACGTCGTTATATTTTAGCTGTATACAGTAATTTTAAAATAAAAAACGTATATTTTGTTTAAAATGATACATTGTATTAGATAATTAAAATCGTTGCCAATTAAACATCGGATAAATAAATCAATACCGGTATGGTATTCATGGGATTTAAAACCGCTTTGATTCGCTTAAGCTACATAATCAAACATTCAAGATGAACATTTCTCTCGACAAATTAATAAAAAGTGACCTAATGTCTATTTTTCTATTGTTTCACGAGACAATGCCTAAAATTCAATTGTATCATAAATATACAAATTAGTTGATTATATTGAGAACGATCAAGTCTGTGAATCTGAGTCAAAATAATAAAAACGTTTACATTGATCATACCAGTTAACTTTAAAACAACGAGATAGCATTTAAATAAAAATGCACCAAAAATTGTTATTATTATTACATAATGTCATAATACAACAGCTCAATAACGCTATCAGCTGCACTTAAGGGAAGAGTTTGGTACAGCACAGTGTTAAACGTTGTATATTTTAGCAGTTAAGATCTTTTGATTTTCGTTGTATATTAAATTAGCTTCATCCATTTGTTTCCTGTACATATATTTATGCTCTGGCATAAATTAAGATAAGGTCTTTATAATTAGAACTATAACGTTAGTTAGAATCGGGTTTCTTATCAAATAATTTTATTTAACTTGCCCATTCTCGTAATTCATCCATAAAGAGGTCAAAGAAAGTCCCAACAATGTCGACCAGCTCGTTCAACACGGGTGCTGCCATTGAGAATAGATGATATTCTGTCATTAAGTAGCCTCGCCAGCTTCTTATAGCATTCACACTTAAAAGAGCTATATAGAGTAACTTTCGGCATATTCTGGTTCTTTACCTGGGTTCGAAACAGATATTATTTTAGATCTTTTAAAACTTAGGGCATATCACCAGTTTCCAATTGAAGGTTAGAAGCCAATATTTTGCTTTTGTACTAGCATGTTTTGGAATCTTGGGGAGTAAAGGACCTTGAAACTTCTAATGATGCCTGTGGACTCCTTCTGATCTTATTCAGATTTTATGCAACCTTTTTGTCAGAAGGTTGGCAGGTTGACTTAGATAAGCCAACAAAGTGTTTTGCTGTGTCTATATGTTTCGAATAGTGGATTTACAAAGGGCTTAAATGTGAAGTGTTTTCGAAGAAAGGACTATCTTGCCTGCTACTTTGGGAAAACTTTGGGATACACATCATAGCATAGGAAATGACCAGAGTAGTGCAACGACTTTCACTGAGAATGGATTTGAAAAAATAAAAAAAATTCACCAGCAGTTGTAGATCTTTCAGCAGCTAATGACACATTGTGAAGAAAGGCCTGTTACTTACATGTTAAAATTACGTGCTCTCGATTTCTGGATTCCACTGTCATCAACGGGCTAATTAAAGTTTGCCAGTGTCGTAGAGAGTTCTTTTATGCAAATGATATTGCTCTCGCAACTCAACTTGGGAGTCAGTTCAAACCGATCTCTTTGTTTTAAACTTCACCTATAGAATACAGCAGCTAAAGTCAGAACCAGAGCTAACATTGTGCAGCAACTTGTTGTATCATTGTGGGGAGCCACGCTCAAGTTCTGCTTATTGCAGCATTGTCCCTGATTTACTCTACTGCGGAATATTCTGCTACCGTGTTGATTAACAGTACCATGTACTAGAGGTTGATATATAACTAAATAAGGCGAAGAGAGTTATCAGTGTTTCTCTCGTTTCTCTCATTGTAACCCCTCTAGCATAGCTCCCAGTGCAGTACAATATAGCTCCACAGGATTTAAGTCCCAAAGAGTCACATTTAAAAAGATCCTATCTATTCCGAATTTCCCAATTTTCCAAGATATTCCATAACGTCCAGGGCAACTTAAATCTCTAAAACCACCTCTTTGACTTGTTTCCTAGTTAATCTCAAACAAATGTTCCCCAAATACCAACTGGGCGTTAGTATGGAATATGTTTGACGCTCGAACCTTATGACGGTCATCGGTGGAATGAAATTTTCTCGTAAGGAATGGACTATGTTGAGTCACTTTCGCTCGGGTGTTGGAAGATGCAACTACTGGAAATATAAGTGAGCAATGTCAAATGATCAATTATGTGATTCTGGAGTCAATCTTATTGCGTTGCTTATTGCGTTGTTTTGAGGAAAGGATTAGCTGATCTTCATTCAATCGGAGAAGCATGTGTTCAATATAGTTACTAAACCTGTATTTAGCTCTGTGATGGAGATAAATAAATATTCATAAAACACTAAGACAAAAATACTTTGTTCTGTAGGTTCTATTTTATTTGGATATTGCTTATTTGTCTGATTTTTAATTTTTCTGTTAATTTGCTAACTGGCTTTGAAAGCCATTTTATATTTAATTAACAAGTCATTATCATCGTGATTGAATGAACTGTTGTGTGAATATATTTACATAATAGTGAGTGATAAACGTAAAAACCTAGAGTAGTTTTACAAATTAGCTCCTTGTAATGTCAAGGATCCTTTGATATACTTGGCTGGAGATAAACTACCCACCACTCTCAACGTGAGCTTCATTAAGTAGGTGGTGTTTGACTCATTTGATAATGCTTGGCACATGGAAGCTTGATTAAACATCAAGCACAAGGAAAGCACTCAGTGGACTCAATGTAACAGAGGGTGTTCTGTGAAAGAAACCATATTGTTGTATATGTGTATAAACCTCAGGAACACTGGAAATCAAACATTTTTAACTAAGGATATATTTTTAAAAACATAAATGAAACTAAATAAGGAAATAACAAAATAGGAAATGATTTAAACTAGATAACAAAATAATAAATAATAATAAAGTAACAGTCAATGTGTGCGTCTTAAAAATTTTAAAAAATGATATTTTTTCCATTTAATAATACTCCACTTCATATTTAATACATCTTTAAGATTGTGTTTCTAATTTTCCAAAATAAAAAATTTGTAAACAATTTCTGCATGCTAAAACAATATCATGGTATAAATTAAGAGTTTTTATATCTAACAAAACTTTCGGTTATAAAATGACAGGCTTGTAAATAACAAATTTAAAATAGTTCAGCCAAACAAATTCAAAATAATCATCGTATGTTGTAAAAAAAATGTATCACTTAATTAGAATGCTTTGAGCTTATGAATAGCAATTTAAAAACAATTAAGAAGATCTTAACGTATCGACAAATCATCATCTAAGAGTTGATGAAAGATTCATTCGCTTAAAAATATAATATTGCGTCCTAACGCTTAATATATATCTAAAGAAAAGCATATTTATTACAATTTTGATTAGATTCACCCTACGGGAATTACAAGTCTAAATTTACATACTCACCCCCCCCGCGCCCTTTCCATTCAACCTAATTAGATTGTCCCGGGTTTCATCAAGTGTTTACTCGCAATATGTGTTTCATACCGCCGGTCCTTCGTACAAAGGAGGTCTTGTGATACCAACAGTATTAGATAGAGATACTGGTAGCTCAGCTGATATAATTTGAACATGTTAACATTCCTCTTGGATGACAGTAAATTATCAATATATTTATACTTATTTACTTATTCTATGGTTTACTTGTATTTATTACCAAATAACAAACGTTGACAGAAACGTAAGAATGTTTAAACTTTAAAGAGCTAGGACCATTAATTTTGAACTAACTTTAGTCAGTTTAAGATTAAAAAGAAAACCTTTTTATGACTTTTCTTAAGTATAATACACTTACTCAATTAATGTAGAATTAAAATAATCACTCAGTTATTCGTTGGTTTGCAGTTTTAAAAGAAATACATCTTTCTTCTGTAAGTTATTTAAAAATTATATTCAGATGAGAAATATTCATTAATTTTCTCTCTGATTTACATAATCCCCTTATACTCATTTTTTATAAGATAAAAAAAGAGTAAGAGCTAAGAGTAACTTATAACTCACAAAATCCCCAAATAGCATGAAAAAGTCGCATCACTTTGAAATAGTATCATCAACATATAAATTACTCATCATAACTTACTCTCAAACTTTAATATAAGTTTTTCATGTTCAAAGCATAAAATAATGGTTGCTATGAGCTCGTCGGAGTTGTATTGTTCTTTTCATCTCCCATCATATAGCAGAAGTAATTTAAAAACTTAATAAACGTTGAGTTGTAATTTACATAAGCAAAACTCAACCTAATATATAAAATATTTATTTTTATCAAAAACCTGGCCTTAAATGACTTATGATTTATACAAACCAATATAATATTACCATAAATTGGCAATTTATATAATGGTAGACTTAAGGCATTTTAACTCATATTTTTTAGGTATTTTTGTAACAGTAACGAGCATTTTATTTTGTTTTAAATATTTTGTATCTGCAATAATTGGGATCTAAACAGGGAATTTAATTTGATTTTTTTAAGAGGTGAAGTAAATTATACATGTGATAAAAACCTATATGGATATTGTTATTTTTATTCTTTTTAAATTATCGTAAAATTAAAAGCAGTACGTCTATTATATTTTATTTTTAACTTCCCGTACATAGAGTTTGTCTATCGGAACTGTTGATTTTATCCTCACAATATTCAAAGTTCCTTTGTGTATGATAAGGCGAAATGATACATATGTAAAAGCTGTACTGTTCACGAAATCCTTTTGTAAATGAACGAGTGTGACACTTGTTTGCAATTCATGTACTGTATTTGCAAGAGCCTTTGCGGATTGTAACCTTCTAACAAATGTCTCAACACATCCTTTTTATAGTCTTTCGTCAAAACGTAACTGTAACAAGAACGTTAAACAGGTAAAACTATGAGGGGGCACAAATACTTCGAATAGTATTGGTGCATCTCCAAGCAAAATATTTTTTGACGAAATTATTGTATAATTTAGCTCGAATATAATAAATAGCTAGTGGGAATACAGCAGGTGTCGTATATATGTGTATGGTGTGCTGTTTACAGAGGAAACAATAAATCATACATTTCAGGATTTTCCGCTGTTAGTATTTTCGTAACATTTCAGACTCTGGAATCTGTTTTAGTTTCCGGTATGGAACCTATAACGTAGTATAGGGGTAGTATAGGGTAGTCCATTTAACAAGCAAAACGTAAACAAATACGTAGCCCTAAGGAAAACACTAAATGTATCAATTTTAAACTTCAAAAAAAGGACAATGATCAACTAAACATATTGAATACATTTGGTTTTTGTATATGGTATTTTTACAATTACTTAACTGTTTGTTAATAATGCTCCCACTTCATGTACCTTACTCAATCCTCCAACTGGCCAAAGGCAGTGGCCAGTTGAACGCTCAAGTGTCCAGGATAGCCTAAACATGTAACACTCGATAAATGGGGTTGATAGTTAGTTTTGTCATATAATGCTGTTTTCAGCATCCTTAGAAACCTGTAATAACATTTATCTAACAAATGAAGGCTTTAAGCCCGTTTTCAACTATCACCTAATCACATACTCCAAAACAAGGGTAAACAAATAGAACTGTAGAGGGAGGAGTCTATTCTGGAACTCTTAGACCAATAATCTTCCCCTGGAACCAGTGTGGGAATGTGTAAACAAATAACAAGGCAACTACTTAAGTAAATAAAAATAAGGTTTTAAACATGCATCCTCTGCACAAGTTGACTTCTTGAGGCAGAGTACTTTAATAAGGCATGTATGTGCCTTTACCTTTTATGTTTCGTTTTCTTAGCCTGAAGTTGGAGAAGGGCAAGATCCAAATCGTAGGAAATAATCTCCGTATTCTTATGATTACAGCCTAAATGGCGTCCTTTAATGGTTTCTATCGGTCTAGAGAGATTATTAGATCCCTAAACAAGATCCCTATTAGGAGGTTTCCATGAATTAGATCTCGTTCAAGAGCAAAAAATATTAGTTAGCCGAAAATGAAACCAATGGTACATAGTTCAGATTCCACTACATGCTCTAGATCGCTTAATTGCACTGGATTTATAAATGAGCCTTCCTAAAAATAATTAAATTTCTGTTAGACCCCTACTCGCATAGTCAATATGTGCCTTATAATACGGAACAGGTAGTGTCAGTGTATCAAATATCGTGTGAATGTTGCCACAAGTGTGTAGTGCTTCTGGGGATTTACGTGAGCAGGAAGGAATTTAGGCCGACTGACTATTTCATTCAGCAGTAAAGTCTAACATTTATTTCATTCTCTATTTATAAAATTTTTTATCAAATACTCAATTTATTGATAAAATAAATTATTTCAGTACAAACTTAAGAACCCGTGAACTGTGAAATTGCACGGTTAAAACTTTTTAAATTTAGCGGAAATAAAGCTATCAGAGAGAATATTAAGTGTTTTTCAGGGCGGCTAATAGCATAAGAAAGGGGGTGGGGAGAGTTATTATTTAATGGATGTATTAATTTGGCTTGAAAAACGACAACGTCATTATTGTTCTCTAACTTTACATAATTTATCAGTGTAGTACATAATATGTGTGTTGTAAATTATTACATTATACAAGAAATCACAGGTTTGAAATGCAGTTTTGTTTTGTTCCCTGTATTGTTTACTTCGCTAACTATTTAAAAATTTAAAAAAAGTAAGCTCATACTTCTGTCATCTGAAATTCAAACATATTTTTAAAATTAACCATCGAAATATAATAATTGAACTAAAATTTAGCATTTTTCCGCTTACAAGCAGGTACAATGCAATAGAAAATACCAATTTCCCTCTTTATTACTTTAATTTAAAAAAATGTTTTAATCCAACTCAATAAACGGATTTCTGTGGCTGTAAATGTGCAGTCAGTATATAACAGTGCAACTAGAAATATGACAAAAGTAAAGACTTCATGCGTGGTTCCCCGAGCATTTCTGTGGCTGTAAATGTGCAGTCAGTATATAACAGTGCAACTAGAAATATGACAAAAGTAAAGACTTCGTGCGTGGTTCCCCGAGCATTTCTGTGGCCGTAAATGTGCAGTCAGTATATAACAGTGGAACTAGAAATATGACAAAAGTAAAGACTTCGTGCATGGTTCCCCGAGCATTTCTGTGGCCGTAAATGTGCAGTCAGTATATAACAGTGGAACTAGAAATATGACAAAAGTAAAGACTTCGTGCATGGTTCCCCGAGCATTTCTGTGGCCGTAAATGTGCAGTCAGTATATAACAGTGGAACTAGAAATATGACAAAAGTAAAGACTTCGTGCATGGTTCCCCGAGCATTTCTGTGGCCGTAAATGTGCAGTCAGTATATAACAGTGGAACTAGAAATATGACAAAAGTAAAGACTTCGTGCATGGTTCCCCGAGCATTTCTGTGGCCGTAAATGTGCAGTCAGTATATAACAGTGGAACTAGAAATATGACAAAAGTAAAGACTTCGTGCATGGTTCCCCGAGCATTTCTGTGGCCGTAAATGTGCAGTCAGTATATAACAGTGGAACTAGAAATATGACAAAAGTAAAGACTTCGTGCATGGTTCCCCGAGCATTTCTGTGGCCGTAAATGTGCAGTCAGTATATAACAGTGGAACTAGAAATATGACAAAAGTAAAGACTTCGTGCGTGGTTCCCCGAGCATTTCTGTGGCCGTAAATGTGCAGTCAGTATATAACAGTGGAACTAGAAATATGACAAAAGTAAAGACTTCGTGCATGGTTCCCCGAGCATTTCTGTGGCCGTAAATGTGCAGTCAGTATATAACAGTGGAACTAGAAATATGACAAAAGTAAAGACTTCGTGCGTGGTTCCCCGAGCATTTCTGTGGCCGTAAATGTGCAGTCAGTATATAACAGTGCAACTAGAAATATGACAAAAGTAAAGACTTCGTGCGTGGTTCCCCGAGCATTTCTGTGGCCGTAAATGTGCAGTCAGTATATAACAGTGCAACTAGAAATATGACAAAAGTAAAGACTTCTTGCGTGGTTCCCCGAGAATTTCTGTGGCCGTGTAATATTCATCCATACGTTATCTCCGTATCTGAACGAGTTCTGTTTAGGCTCCAGAATGCTCATTGAGGAAATGGTTTTACGCCACAAGCATATACCTCAACAATGATACGAATCTCTGAAACCATTGGCAACTCATTAGATTCGTGAGGAAACAACAACAGAGGCATTTGTGTTTCCTCGTGTTTTTTATGAAATGTAGTGGCAGATTCCCATTTTATAATATGAAACCTGAGAAATCTAAATAAACTGTAATGACAGAATTTATATAAAAAGAAGGTAATTTGTACTATATTTTTTCTTAAATTAAAGCGCACTTTCATTCATTTGCGTAATTTATTGTGGAGTAGATGTTACCTCATCATTTTACTTTGCTTAAAATTTGCAAACTTTGTCGTCAACATACATAAGGTACCCTAAATTATTACAAACTAGCCAAGTTATCTTGTCTAGCTTTACAGCCCTCGGAGCGTCAAGAATACTACCCAAAATTCCCTTAGACATTAAGGTACAGGACAGATTTCCTAGTATTCCCATAGCATCTATTAGAAATAGACTAAAATTGGTGCCTAGACTCATTCGGTATGAGTACACAGGCTTTTCGCGAAAAGATTTACGGAATGGTAATCGGTGAAAATTAGAATAAATCTGATACCCTTTGCTTTACGGATGTTGCATTACTAATTCACAGAACTGTAAGCATACTTGTCAGCGTAACTCTTTAATTTATTAAAAATAATAACTAACCATGAAAAGAACTCGGAGATTGCCACTTCAGATAATTTACAACATACTAAAAGAATAAATATAATAGATTTAGTCTCAAAGCTCATAAAACTCTATCATAAGACTGCCAAGTCAGCGTTGCCTACATTGAGTGACAATAGCTCATGAGACCGACCTTCATACGACATCTTAAATTACGTAAGACCTGTTGATACGCATGGGTTGTGAGTTGTACAGTTCCGGAGAAAGAGACGACACTTTCATCAGTGATTGTCTCATTGTTGGCACTCCTGCGTGATTGTGGTTACGCATGCGCACTGGTTCGTACAGATTGTTATCAAACTTTACGCGCTCCTGATCTTGTTTTCATCGTCGTCCCAGTCAGTTTAAAAACAATTTTATTTACGGTACCTTGTGTAATTTGTATTCTATATTTAAAGATGGTGAATCAAGTATGCCTGACAACTGGCACCCGATCGCTAATAGGTCTATCGTAACTAAAACATTTGAATATGTATTCCTCCATAGATTTTTGATTTTTTAACGAAACGCAATATGTTATGTAAAGAGCAGTGTGGGTTGATGAAGGGTAACAGTGCAACATATGCGATGGTTGATTTTGTTACTACAACAATCATGGCACTGGATGAAAAGTATCATGCGGTATGTTTATGTATACATATGATTAGTATATCTACAGAAGCCCTTTGACTCTCTAAACTATAACACTTTATAAAGACTAAACAACCTTGGAATCCGTGACTGAGCATTAGATTGGATTAAGTTTTTTTTTTAACTATTATTATATAAAAACAATTTATCAATACCACTTTATGTATATGTGTGGACATATGGGTCTGACCAATACGCAGTCCTCAAAACATCTGAATAGATTGTAAATAGCAACATGATTATTAGAGTGGACAAAAAAGGCCTATTGCCAACAGGTCACTCAATCTGTAGTGAGTATTATACTAAGGGAAAGATGTAAAAACGTAAATACAGGGTGGGGAAGGGGAACTTGCTTATTTCGGTAGTCCGTACTGTAATGACGACTGTTGTTGTAAGGGTCATCCGAGAGGGCGTGGCTTAAAATTTCCATCCCACTTTGTTCAGTCACTATCATGGAGTGAACGAAGATGCAACGTGCATTTGCAGTTGAAGCGTACTTTTCTAATGGTAATTCCATCATCGCTACACAACGTGCATTCCATGCCAGTTCAATATTGAGCTCGTGTTCCTGACCGAGAGTCAATTGTTTTATAGGTGACTCCAAACGAACGAAGGTTTCAGCAACTTCGGAGAAACTGTTGATGTGAAGTAGAAAAGCCCTGGTCTTCCTAGAACAGTAAGATCGCCTGAAAACATTGACATGGTAAGGCGCTCTGCCTGTAAACAAGCAAGTGCTCTTGGAATGTCTGCTCGTTCAATCAGACGAATCCTTCATGAGGAACTGAAATGTCATCCCTACAAATAGGCAGTGGTACAGGATCTCATCCCTCGTTATTTTACTGCCTGAGAAAATGCATGTGAGGTGCTACTCAACATTTCACAGGACACCATAGCTTTCTTCACTTATGAGGCTCACTTCCGTCTTTCAGGATTTGTAAATAAACAGAACATGCGTTATTGGATCCCACATAACTCCAGACAAGTTCATCAATGTCCCTTACACTCGGAACGGGTTGAAACGGGTTGGTTTGGTGTGCGATATCGCGGGTTGGAATAATTAGTCCACAGTTTATTGAAGAGAACAACTTGGCAGTCACTGTGACTTCAGGCCAATATGGCAACATGGTACAAGAATTTATTTTGCTATATCTTGAAGAAATGGTCGTGGCAGAGGTGTGGTTTAGCATGACGGTCACCACACGAATTTCCAGGACGGCTCATCTTCTCGAGAGGCAAATTGCATTAACCGGCGCGGTCCCCGGATTTAACCCCTTGCGACTATTTTCTGTGGGGTTACCTTAAGTCATTGGCCTACTATGAACGTCCTAGGACTCTTAATGAATTAAGAATAACACTCGTCACGCTGTTGGCAACATACTCGTATATATGCTGCTGAGACTACCGAGTTCAAAATAACTTTGAAAATCGACTGAGATAGTTCATTCAAAATAATGGACGCTATTTGCCTGACATTTTTAAAACCAGGGAAACTTAAATTTCCAATGTTGTACTTTATGATGTTTTGAGAATAAAATATGTATTTGTACCCATTTTGTTTTTCTTGAGTAACCAAATAAGCAAGATCCTCTGCCCTACGCGTTATTAATAATATGCATTCAAACAAATCTTATGGAACTTTTGGAATACGTCAGGGTTCTATCTCTGCCCCCATTATATTTATTCTTTACTTAATAATTTAACAAACCTTTCCAAATATACTTGCAACTATGTACACTGGCGATATATCGTTTGTTTTATAAACAAAGAATAATGCTTTAAGTAGTTTAGAACTAGACCATTCTTCACAGTTGTACATTATTTATCAATATCTAAATAATAATAATAATCTGCCTGTAAATGCATAAAAAACGAAGCGAAATTTTCGACAAAATAGACATTAGATTAGAACCGTCGATCTTTATGAGTGATAATGAGCTTTCAGTAAATGAAGGGAGTTAATATTTGGGATCAATCCTTTTATACGTGTGTTTTCTAGGTCTCCGTATATTTATATCCTTTGTTATCAATTGTTCTTTCCATTTTTCTTATTTCAAAGATTCTTTGGGTATAAAAGTAATTTCGTAATGATATTGATATGAACATAGGGCCTTGTATACAACACAGTGGTATTGAGTGGTAATGGATTCTAGGGGGTACAGATTCCAGATTAAGATATGATGTTGTCCCATGGGCCTCTACGTCTCAGACCAATCCCTTAAGAGTTTTCAAACATCAGAAAAGAGCCCTTCGAATTTTTGCAGGAGTAAATGACGATCTTTGAGTCAAAAACTATTCTAGTCTTTAAATATCTGAACCCTTCAAAACTCCTTACAAAATATATCTGTATGAAGTGTTTATTTCAAATATGCAAGACATATACTGCATAACATAGTGATCTCGGCAAATAGTTATCCAACCACTGTACGTGTACGGGCGGGTGGTTGGGTCAATACCACTGTACGTGTATGGGAGGGTGGGTGGGTCAATACCACTGTACATTTATGGACGGGCGGGTGGGTCAATAACACTACGTGTATGGGTGGGTGGGTCAATAACACTGTACGTGTATGGGCGGGTGGGTTAATACCACTGTACGTGTACAGGCGGTCGGGTGGGTCAATGTCACTGTACATGCACGGACGGGTGGGTCAATACCACTGTACGTGTACGGGCGGGTTGGTCAATAACACTCTACGTGTATGGGTAGGTGGGTCAATAACACTGTACGTGTATGGGCGGGTGGGTTAATACCACTGTACGTGTACGGGCGGTTGGGTGGGTCAGTACCAATGTACGTGTACGGGCAGGCGAGTGGGTCAATACCACTGTACGTGTATGGGCAGGCGGGTGGGGCAATACCACTGAATATGTACGGGCGGGTGGGTCAATACCACTGTACATGTACGTGTACGGGCAGTCGGGTGGGTCAATACCACTGTACGTGTACGGGCAGGTGGGTTAATACCACTGTATGTGTATGGGCATGCGAGTGGGTCAATACCACTATACGTGTACGGGCAGGTGGGTCAACACCCATACATGACTTTGTATGACCCACCCACTCACCCATACACGTACAGTGGTAGTTATACTGTCAGATACTGTCCAAACTGTCACTGGCTTACATGTATACTGTACTAGTATTATACATGGCAGAGGAACGCACAGAGACAAAATTCTCACAGGCTTAATGTTGCAAATCTCCCACAAAATCTAGGTGCTTAATTATTTAATATATTAACCGAACAAATTCAATTGAAACAAATCTGACAATATTTAAAACTTCACTAACAAATGCTCTGCTGAAGGAAGCTTGTTACTCAATCAATGAGCTAGGTGAGCAATAAATTCAATTTATTTGTTCAATTGAAACAAATCTTACAATATTTAAAACTTCACTAACAAATGCTCTGCTGGAGGAAGCTTTTTACTCAATCAATGAGCTAGATGAGCAATAAATTCAATTTATTTTTTCAGTTGAAACAAATCTGACAATATTTAAAATTTCACTAACAAATGCTCTGCTGGAGGAAGCTTGTTACTCAATCAATGAGCTTGGAGAGCAATAAATTCAATTTATTTGTTCAATTGAAACAAATCTTAAAATATTCAAGACTTCACTAACAAATGATCTGCTGGAGGAAGCTTGTTACTCAATCAATGAGCTAGGTGAGCAATAAATTCAATTTATTTGTTCAATTGAAACAAATCTTACAATATTTAAAACTTCACTAACAAATTCTCTGCTGGAGGAAGCTTGTTACTCAATCAATGAGCTAGGTGAGCAATAAATTCAATTTATTTGTTCAATTGAAACAAATCTTACAATATTTAAAACTTCACTAACAAATGCTCTGCTGAAGGAAGCTTGTTACTCAATCAATGAGCTTGGAGAGCAATAAGTTCAATTTATTTGTTCAATTGAAACAAATATTACAATATTTAAGACTTCACTAACAAATGATCTGCTGGAGGAAGCTTGTTACTCAATCAATGAGCTAGGTGAGCAATAAATTCAATTTATTTGTTCAATTGAAACAAATCTTACAATATTTAAAACTTCACTAACAAATGCTCTGCTGAAGGAAGCTTGTTACTCAATCAATGAGCTAGGTGAGAAATAAATTCAATTTATTTGTTCAATTGAAACAAATCTTGCAATATTTAAAACTTCACTAACAAATGCTCTGCTGGAGGAAGCTTGTTACTCAATCAATGAGCTAGGTGAGCAATAAATTCAATTTATTTGTTCAATTGAAACAAATCTTACAATATTTAAAACTTCACTAACAAATGCTCTTCTGGAGGAAGCTTGTTACTCAATCAATGAGCTAGGAGAGCAATAAATTCAATTTATTTGTTCAATTGAAACAAATCTTACAATATTTAAAACTTCACTAACAAATGCTCTGCTGAAGGAAGCTTGTTACTCAATCAATGAGCTTGGAGAGCAATAAATTCAATTTATTTGTTCAATTGAAACAAATATTACAATATTTAAGACTTCACTAACAAATAATCTGCTGGAGGAAGCTTGTTACTCAATCAATGAGCTAGGTGAGCAATAAATTCAATTTATTTGTTCAATCGAAACAAATCTTACAATATTTAAAACTTCACTAACAAATGCTCTGCTGAAGGAAGCTTGTTACTCAATCAATGAGCTAGGCGAGCAATAAATTCAATTTATTTGTTCAATCGAAACAAATCTTGCAATATTTAAAACTTCACTAACAAATGCTCTGCTGGAGGAAGCTTGTTACTCAATCAATGAGCTAGGTGAGCAATAAATTCAATTTATTTGTTCAATTGAAACAAATCTTACAATATTTAAGACTTCACTAACAAATGCTCTGCTGGAGGAAGCTTGTTACTCAATCAATGAGCTAGGTGAGCAATAAATTCAATTTATTTGTTCAATTGAAACAAATCTTACAATATTTAAGACTTCAGTAACAAATGCTCTGCTGGAGGAAGCTTGTTACTCAATCAATTAGCAATAAATTAAATGTGTTTTTGAATTACATACCTTAGTACATCAAAATGTAAACCTGTAGTTTTCTTATGAGACATAAAAGTAGCTATTTTATAACAAGACGATTATTAAAATGAACATTCTTTATTGTGTTCTTATAAAATATGACAATAGTAATACGATAATAACATTGGCTGTTACAATAAAGAATGCTGATTTTTTTATGTTTTTCTATAATTATTCTCTGATAACTGGTGTATTGTTGATATTTATAAGTGGCTTATTTTGTTGATACCAATCTCTGAAATATTATATTATTTTCCTTCCTGAAGTAAAAAATTAAATCTCTAAAGTATCATTAAACTGTTTTTTAACAATTCCAAATAAAAATCTGAAGAAAATTTCTCTGGTTGTTCAAACATTATAACATTATTTTCATACATGAACATACATTTATATGATTTTACAAGAGTACTAAGAAAGACCAAAATGAGATCTATATAATCCTTGTTTAGTAGTGGTTCTATATTAATTGTTGTCGTACTTTGTTTTATATCGTCTATTCCCAAGGATCTGTTCCTGGTCCACTGTTGTTTCTCATTTTCATTAATGACTTGCCTTCATAAGTCGGTGCAGGTGAAGTTTGCTTTTTTGCGGATGCACGTCGCTCACCGTGTCCGACTCCAATAGAGAAGAATTGGAAATTAATACATTTATAGAATCCATCAATTGATTGCAGTGGTTTGACTCCAACCTATTAAAACTAAACTTAAGTAAAACTGAGCTAATTAATTTTGGAATCAGATACAGTTTCAAGAAAAACATAAATATATTGCTGAATGATATGGAAATTGAAACTGTAGACTAAGTGAAATTCCTGAGACTGGTAACAAATAAAAATCTTCCTTTCCATGCCCATGTTGACACCGTATGTAGGAGGATGAGCTCAGGAATATTTATTTTGCGCCAGCTATCAACATTTGCCGGAAATATGGTTTTAATGGCTGCATATTATGGAGTTCTCTATCCTCTCATGACTTAAGCGATGACATGGGGATGTGAGGGCAGCAGAACTATGTTTTTGTTCTGTCTTCGACAAAAAAAGCTATAAGAATCATCCATGGTCTGAACAATCAACAGTCGTGTAAAGATGCATTCCGATCATCAGAAATCTTGACATTTTCTTCAACATATATTTTATAGACTTTATCATTTGTTAAAAATAATGTTCACCTTTTCAATAATAGATAAAAACCATGCCACTTATTCACTCCGACACAGTTCAGAGATCAAAATTCCTGCACACCGAACAACTTTTTTGAAAATCACCTTTACTACAACAGAATAAAACTATTCAATGCCATTTCATATAAATTTTGGATGGATTCTGATCCAGTTTGCTTAGAAAAAAACTACAAGAAAGTATTTAATTGTTAAATGCTACTACAGTGTCACAGAATGCATCGCTGACGGATTTCGTATTGTAGAACAAGAATAGTTTTAAATTTGTAATTGGTTTCTGAAAGTTTAGTGCATTTAGTTTAGTTTTAGTTTACTATTTTAAATAATTATTATAGTGTTATCTTGTTGATTCACTGGATTAGCTAATGCAACCTGTTTTTGTCAATTTGGTCAAATAAAAGACTTATTGACTTATCGAAATGTATTGTTTTCTTTTGAATCCCTTGAATATGTTACGCATTATTACTGGAACATGTGAATTGCAATGTGGTGAATTTGCATAGTAGAAAATTAATTAGTAATTTTGGAAACAGCGTTAGTTTTAAACAAAGACGACTACCCCCTTCCAAGTTGCCATTAATTACTAGCCCAATGTAAATGAACAACGGCTGAAGGCAATAGTTGATCCCGTTCAAACCTTGTTCAATTCAGTTTGTAATTTATAATAGTATCTCTTAAGTTAAAACTAATTGTATTAATTTATTTTCTCTAAATTACCACATATTTGTAGTGGTGTTGTGTGGTTATCATATTATTTAAAGTATAACATTACGTTAAAAATAATATACAAATATGAGGAAAATATACGGATATGATTTGTTCAATTAGTTGAAGTCCAAAGTGTAAACATTTAATTCGTATAGATTATATGAAGACATTTTATGACAATTCACAATATGAACTACAAAATTTAATTTACAAAAGGAGATTTATTTTCAGATAAATATCTAAATCGGTAGACAATTATCTTTTTAATTGATTTGTTTCCTGGCCGTATAGGTGGTTTTAAATTTTCAAATGTAATTTTCTCTTGATTGTACTCTATTAAATAATGTGTTATTTTGTCACATAGCTATTTGTTCAATATGTTTGTTATTGAACTATCAAAATCAGCCAACATATTTTAATTCAATGCTGTCATTTCATTACTGTATTTGATATGAAATGAACAGTTAAAACAGACAAGACCAGTTAATAAAATACAACAACGGTGTTACCGACCTGATTTGCGTGATCTACAGGTGATATCCAAATGTGACTTATAAGCGGTAGGTTTTAGATTTACGATTCACTTTAAAGTTTAGGTTCTCAACCAAAGTCAGTCCCATTGAAAATGGGAAACCCCATTGAAAATAGAGGAAGCAGCTTTGACAATTTTGAAAATGTTCATTAATAAGGAATATTAATATCTTAAGTTATAACTAATTTTTAAACTTAGGAAAGTGTTCTTAATCAAACGAAGATACTTATCATTACCAAGATCATTAGTAAGGAAATGTTTGTCTTCAATTATAAATTTAATACAAAAAAATAATCGTTCCTTTATTCATTGAATTATATTAAATCGTAGCTGCTAGGTTCCAATACAGTTGGGAGTATCCCATTACATTTAGGAGTATCCGATTACAGTTGGAATTATCCGATTACAGTTGGGATTATCCGATTACAGTTGGGAGTATCCGATTACAGTCGGGAGTATCCGATTACAGTCAGGAGTATCCAATTACAGTTAGGAGTATCCGATTACAGTCGGGAGTATCCAATTACAGTTGGGAGTATCCGATTACAGTTTTGAGTATCCGATTACAGTCGGGGGTATCCGATTACAGTTGGCAGTATCCGATTACAATCGGGAGTATCCGATTACAGTCGGGAGTATCCGATTACAGTCAGGAGTATCCGATTACAGTCGGGAGTATCCGATTACAGTCGGGAGTATCCGATTACAGTCAGGATTATCCGATTACAGTCGGGAGTATCCGATAAGAGTTGGGAGTATTCGATTATAGTTGGGAGTACTCGATTACAGTTGGGAGTATCCGATTACAGTCGGGAGTATCCGATTACAGTCAGGAGTATCCGATTACAGTCGGGAGTATCCGATTACAGTCAGGATTATCCGATTACAGTCGGGAGTATCCGATTAGAGTTGGGAGTATCCGATTACAGTTGGGAGTATTCGATTACAGTTGGTAGTATCCGATTCTTCCGGATTCCTGAAGACGATATGTGCGAGATTTTGTTAGCTTCAATTGTATTCTCATATTAACCCAGAAAAAATTGAAATGATTCTTACATCATCAAGGAGGATAGGTCCAGAACATGGTTTGGGGAACACTCACGTTCCTCTAATAACGGAGAGGGAGGAAAACTCCGTTGACACTTTCCCCCAGGCACGTCGCCGCAGTTTATATAATGCCGGGAAGGATCCGCTCAATTCACACGTTCTTTGTCCTCTATCATAATGGTAAGTGTATGCCAACTTTACTTTTTATGTTCTTTATAATATTTTTTAAGTTCATCCATTTGATGAGAGATTTGATGTTTTATCGGTAAATACACTATTCGATAATAAAATAATTATTCGATTACTCTATTTGATTACATTTATGTGCGTGAATGGCAAGTGGTAGAGTCATCATAAATCGATATTTCTGTTTATTTTAAGTATCATAATCAGAAACCCCCTTCTATAACATGAAACATATATCTCCCTTAGTTGTGTTGATTTGTATGAAAGAACTTGTCTTTCTTTGTTTGTTTTAATTAGGTAAAATATAGTTCGTTTACATAGTAGAATATACAAAATTGTCTTTAAAAGCACACTACTAATTATTCAAAATAACATTGATGTTGTTAAGACCATTTTTGTACAGCATTCATATGTGTTACAAACAATATTATTTTATTGACTTAGCCTCCATTTAATATTAACAACATGAATTAAAGTTCAGTAAAGGCAAGAACATGTAGAGTTGTTAAGGAAATTTAATTTTTGTTTAACATTAAAACCATGAAAAGAGAGTAAACTTATTTTAAATTTCTTATATTTAGTGAATAATTTAGAACTGATTCGAACTTTGGAAAAAAGGGAAACCCCACAAACTATCACAAAAACTGCCAAACAAATCAGAAATGTTCACAAGACTAAACGTAGGGTAAGTTCACCTAAATCCAAAGTATACGTTGGGTAGGTTGGACATATATGACTTAGTGTAATAGTTCCGAATTGTGGCGGTAAGTGGTGACTAGCCAGTTTTACTGTATTTAAATTTCTGTAACCACCCCCGCAATAGCCGATACCAAGTATTTACCTATTAACCTAAGCAAAATATAAACAATCAAAACATCGATTAACAGAATTAAGATGCACTAGAAAATGTTTAATATACCAGTCTGATTCCGACAATCACTGTTTGCTGTGTATATCATCAGTGTTTCTTAAACATTTCTCGCAATAACTCACTCATAGATCAATACACCATGAAGTTATTTCCTCTCTCGGAGACCACATATTTAAGTAAACTTCTACTCCTTTACACAAACGTAAATAACATTACGTTACAATGGTATAAATGTGCTAAATGTACTAGTTTGAGTTTCAGTATTAATTTCCTCTGGGTACGTATTTGTTAAATAAGTTTATAAAAGTTTATAAACATTAATAATTATTGATAAACAATTTTAAATAACTATCAAATTTGTGAAACCTTCAAGATTAAAAATTTAAGAGCGCTTTATAACCAGACAATAGAACTTTGCTCAACATGCTAAGCAAAGCTGAATTGTCTGGCCCAATCTTCTGTTAAACAAATAGAATATAAATTGCTATTAAATTATGTAGCTGGCCGGCGAGGAACTAGCGCCTGTGTGACGGGCTCAAAGGTTAGCGAGAATGCTTTGCATTACCTTAATCAGGTCTTTATGCCTTATTGTATTTCTGTTCAGTTATTCTATTATTAAACTCTATGTATAGTTTTAAACCCATTTTCATGTTTACAGATTCATAGCAATTCTTGAACTTGTAATTGCTGAAAAAATTAACAGTTAATTATTGTTATGACATCAGAATTAAAAAATCGGAAAAACATTTATATAATATAATACCAAGTGTAATATGAACATATCTGTAAGGTAAACTGGTTTCGAATTGTGACGTTAATTGTGACGTTAATTGTGACGTTAATTGGTATCCAGCCAGGTTTACTGTACTTTTAAAATACATACAGTAACCTGTTTAATTCTGTACTATTTTAGGGTAAGAAAACAAAAAAAGTCTACTACAATTTAACAATAATATAATTCTTATCGTCTTATATATCTAAAATATTTTCTGTCGAGTTTGATGCTTGATTATACTGAGAAAAACTAAAACATTTTTCTTTAATACAAATTGTAAAACTAACCGGGATTTATAACAAAAAAACACATCATTATATAGTTATTAAATTTCCAAATAGATGTAATAAGTTAGCCTACTGTGAAAAGGTTTTAAACTTAATATATGTTGAAGGTTATTAATTTATTTTTTGTACACTTAGTTGTTCTTCAAATTGACAGAACAAGTTTTGCATTACGTCCCTTGTTGTTGTGGATAGTGTTTGCTAGTTCGACAAGCTGGCTTCACTAGTGTTGCATTAAGTAAGTTCCTTGTTGTTGTGGATAGTGTTTGCTAGTTCGACAAGCTGGTTTCACTAGTTTTAGTGTAAATATGTTTCTTGTTGTTGTGGATAGTGTTTGCTAGTTCGACAAGCTGGCTTCACTAGTTTTGGTTTAAGTAAGTTTCTTGTTGTTGTGGATAGTGTTTGCTAGTTCGACAAGCTGGCTTCACTAGTTTTAGTTTCAGTAAGTTTCTTGTTGTTGTGGATAGTGTTTGCTAGTTAGACAAGCTGGCTTCACTAGTGTTGCATTAAGTAAGTTCCTTGTTGTTGTGGATAGTGTTTGCTAGTTCGACAAGCTGGCTTCACTAGTTTTGGTTTAAGTAAGTTTCTTGTTGTTGTGGATAGTGTTTGCTAGTTCGACAAGCTGGCTTCACTAGTGTTGCATTAAGTAAGTGCCTTGTTGTTGTGTATAGTGTTTGCTAGTTCGACAAGCTGGCTTCACTAGTGTTGCATTAAGTAAGTTCCTTGTTGTTGTGGATAGTGTTTGCTAGTTAGACAAGCTGGCTTCACTAGTGTTGCATTAAGTAAGTTTCTTGTTGTTGTGGATAGTGTTTGCTAGTTAGACAAGCTGGCTTCACTAGTGTTGCATTAAGTAAGTTCCTTGTTGTTGTGGATAGTGTTTGCTAGTTAGACAAGCTGGCTTCACTAGTGTTGCATTAAGTAAGTTCCTTGTTGTTGTGGATAGTGTTTGCTAGTTCGACAAGCTGGCTTCACTAGTGTTGCATTAAGTAAGTTCCTTGTTGTTGTGGATAGTGTTTGCTAGTTCGACAAGCTGGCTTCACTAGTGTTGCATTAAGTAAGTGCCTTGTTGTTGTGTATAGTGTTTGCTAGTTCGACAAGCTGGCTTCACTAGTGTTGCATTAAGTAAGTTCCTTGTTGTTGTGGATAGTGTTTGCTAGTTCGACAAGCTGGCTTCACTAGTGTTGCATTAAGTAAGTTCCTTGTTGTTGTGGATAGTGTTTGCTAGTTAGACAAGCTGGCTTCACTAGTGTTGCATTAAGTAAGTGCCTTGTTGTTGTGGATAGTGTTTGCTAGTTCGACAAGCTGGCTTCACTAGTTTTAGTTTCAGTAAGTTTCTTGTTGTTGTTGATAGTGTTTGATAGTTCGACAAGCTGGCTTCACTAGTGTTGCATTAAGTAAGTGCCTTGTTGTTGTGTATAGTGTTTGATAGTTCGACAAGCTGGCTTCACTAGTGTTGCATTAAGTGCCTTGTTGTTACGTATAACGTTTCCTCTTATGAAAAGTTAGCTTCACTAATTCTATAGTAAACTGCATAAAAGCAAGCCACGATCATAGTTTTATAAATTAATTCCAGCTATGTATATAGTTATTTTAAAATAATCACTATAAAAACTGAAATTCTTATTATAATTTAACCAACTCTTTGGTATTTTAATTCATTACTTTTGAAGTCTATGTAAGTAATATTAGACGAACCAATATTACAATGTAAACAAAATTTCAAAATACATTGAACATTCAAAATATTCTGCGTTATTAGTTCAATTGTGCGTTATTAGTTTAAGTATTAAAAGTAATCACATGATTCAGTGGTACATTTGTCTGTTTTTTACAGTAATGTTGATTATAAAATATTATTAAATCCAACTGATTTTGTTGCTGTTTCATTATATTTTCATTTTATGAGTCCCTTCAAACCTGTAAGATGTAGAGTTTTTACTGTATAATAAATGAAAATTAGAAACTTCATTGATACATTTTCACTCAACTGAAAGAACTATGAAATCTCGAAATAATTATCTAAACTACCATGCATAAATATCTTGATGGAGGTCTCATAATAGGATATATTGGTAATATTATCATGCTATTTTGCAATCAAGGAAAGTTGTTTGACTTTTGGCCAGAGAATGGCATCACTGTAAAGGTTTATAAAATACTATATTCAGTATTTTTTCAGTATATTCAGATATTTGACTATATTCAGAGCTAACAAATAACGTTATTGTATCACAACAACCACAAGCTAGACTATCCTCTTGTTGGAGCAGCACGAAGATGAACCATCATTGTAGTGAGGTGAAGTGCGGAGTCGACTAACACGTTACCTCCAATCAATAATCTGAGTGAGAAGCTGTTTCAGACTATGTAGAGGCTTTCTATTGACTCGCGCCGCCACAAAAGAATGTGGACCAACATAATTCAGTCGTTGTTTGTGTGGCTTCCTAGAAATAAATGTACATAAACTCAGCAGTATATACAGTATATTAATGCTTGATTTTTTATAAGACAAAACATGTGTTTCTTAAAATTTATTTTTCAGATGTTAGTGGTAATATACAGGAATAAAGTACCAAACTTCGGGAAATGGATAGGTCAAAGTAAAGAGAAAATCAAGAATGTTTGTTGTTCTCTCTTATCTCTAATTCTCAGGTCTCTATTATTACAACAAGCATAGCAAGTTTCATTAAGCTCGTTTGAGCTAACTTGGAAATAAAAATTCTTTTGTGAAAAAACAAAATGGCGGATATCTGGTAAACGAAGCACTTTTGGAAAAAAATATTTTTGGGACACCCTATATAAAAACCCTATAAATAAACCACTTGATAAACAGGGTGATTGAAAAGTGTGGGGCAAAAGTTCAGGAAATGATTAAATAGATAAAAATAAACAAAAAAAAAAATTAGCATTAAAACTTTTAAACGGCCGCCATTTTTAAAGGGGGAAAAATATTATTTTATATTTTTATAGTAAAAGATGGTGTGAAGTTTAATATTCGTATCAAGTTGGAAAAATATAGCTAATACCATTTAGGAGATAGTTTTTTTTTTTAACACACATACAGACAGACTAACGTTAAAGTAAACAAAAAAGACACATAATCATAGGAACTTTTTTGTTTGTTTTTATCTATTTAATCATTTCCTGCAGTTTTGCTCTACACTTTTCAATTTTCAAACACTGTACAGTAAGATACAGTATATACATATGTAACGTAGAGAACACAATACTCTAAAAAAAGCCTCATAGTGCAAAACTTATATAAAGCCAGCTTGTCACAATAGTAAACACTGTCCTCAACAACAAGGCACTTAGTACAAAACTAATAAAGCCAGCTTGTCGCAACATGTAAACACTGTCCTCGACAACAAGGCACTTAGTACAAAACTGCAGAAGCCAGCTTGTATCAACAGCGAACACAATCTTTATTAGCAAGGCACTTAGTACAAAACTGGTGAAGCCAGCTTGTCGCAACAGTGAACACTGTCTTCAAGAAAAAGGCAATTAGTACAAAACTGGTGAATCCAGTTTGTCGCAACAGCGATACTATCCTCAACAATAAAGCACTTAGTACAAAGCTGGTGAAGCCAGCTTGTCGCAACAGTGAATACTGTCTTAAACAACAAGGCGCGTAGTACAAAACTGGTAAAGCCAACTTGTCGTAAAAGCGAACAACGTCCTAAACAACATGGCACTTAGTACAAATCTGGTGAAGCCAGCTTGTCGTAACAGCGAACAACGTCCTAAACAACATGGCACTTAGTACAAAGCTGGTGAAGCCAGCTTGTCGCAACAGCGAATACTGTCTTAAACAACAAGGCGCGTAGTACAAAACTGGTGAAGCCAGCTTGTCGCAACAGTGAACACTGTCCTCAACAAAAAGGCATTTTTTACTAAACTGATTAAACCAGATTTTCGCAACAATGAACACTGTCCTCAACAAAAAGGCATTTTTTAGTAAACTGATTAAACCAGCTTGTCGCAACAGTGAACACTGTCCTCAACAAAAAGCATTTTGTACAAAACTGATGAAGCCAGTGAAAACTGTTCTCAATATCAAGGTACTTTAATATAAATGTCATCCAAGTTAGTAAACTCTGGACGACCACACAGTCGTATACTTCAATATTTGTCAGAACTCTCTAGCCTGTGTTGTTTATTACGTCGGCTACTATAACAGGGGCGGTCTGAGTAGAGAGATGGCTTCATATCCTACCAACCAATATTGTTCCCTTTCATAACTTCTTTCAAATTAGTTTTTGTACCCATGGCTTCATTTTCCATTAATGATATACGTAAAAACGTATCTGGATCAAACCATCATCACACTTACAAGCCAATAAGAGTTTTAATTTGTGTTCTTTTGTTATTAATTTAAACCACTTCATCTCCAGATTTTAACCTACTATTTTTATGTTTTTTCTGTAAAACATTTCACCGTTAAACATCTAAATGTTACTGCATTAATTGGATTCATTTGACGTTGTACCATTATTACTCTAAAACCACAGCGTTCATTTGTATACTACATTTGGATTAAAGAATATCTTTTATATGGATAAGAGCCATATATTGAATGAACATCTATTGTCAGTATGATTTATTGAATTTTATTCATATGAAGAAACGAATCAGTACGTTTCGTAAATAACGGAATTTTATTTTTTCGATCATTTTTTTTTCTTTCCCTATTTATTTTTTTGCCAAGGCTACTTCCACTGTCTAACAGATGTTAAATCAAAACATCAGAATATTTCTCGACCTTAACGTATTTCATTTATTCTTCCTAATTGACATTGTGAGGATTGACCTCTGGGAGGAATAAATTGTACATTTAATTATACAATTCGATCCAATATTGCCTTTAGAGTTGGAAGGTGTGTATTCAACTAATGAAGCTAAAAGGCTTGCGAAAGACTAAATTTCCTGGACAGGCCACTCAAAGCTATTTAATGAATCGTTTGCCAAACTGCATGGTAAAAATAAACGTATACTTCAGTAGCAAATAATTCCAAACTATTTAAATAATACAATAGTCAAATGTAACTAAATACATATGTTAATTTAAATTAACTATATCAATAAAAATTATAAAACTAGCAAATAATTTATTAGCTTTTTTTATACATAAAATTCCTGATTCTAGAAAGTGTAATTCTACATTTTTATTTAAAATAAAAATCTGAAAATTGTTGTAATGAAGAATCCACACTCTAACGAAAAAAAATAATGAATACTTAAAAATATAATTGAAATCATGTATTATGCACTCGCTTCTTTAATAATCTACAACATCGTTATTACTACAATAATAATGCAGCACATTATTATTACTATCAATTAAATAAACAAATATAATCTATCGAAACGTGCTAAATAATGAAATGGCTGAATAAATGTTGGTAAATAACGTTATTTGGGTGTTTCGAAAGTCCCAAGTACTTTGAAACTGTATCAGGAAATTCCATTATCTCTCTGAAATGTCAAGCTTCAATAATGCCTCAGACATTTTGAAATCCCTAAATCCTTCAACGTCTCATACATTTTGCACGTAATGAGCTTAACTGTTGATATGTTGCGTTACAATCTCAAACTAATGCAACGATTCAAATTAAATGAGGTATTACAGAATTGCTTTTGACGAAGGAATTTTGAAATGAAACCTTTAGGCTTCAATTTAACACCTTTACTTTTGTTGCGCTTCGTTGAGTTTATTAAAAACATTGATACGTTAAGATTATTATAATCAATATTTTCAATCGTAATATTTCTTTTTACAAACAAATCATTTACATCAAAAATTACATGTTACCATTATTAAATTACGATTAAAACTGTAAATTTGTTTACTCTACAGAATGGGGACGTGACAAAGTGTCCCAACGACAGGAAAACTGAGCCAGTTTATTTAGGACAGATTGTCATTGGGACACTTTGTCTGCAGCGTGCAAAATTCCAAGGGGGGCCAGGTTGGCTTTTCGTGGTTCAATTTGTCGGATAAACTGGACCCCATTCCTGAGTAGTTCAATTTGTCTTTGGGTCACTTTATCCTACATGTGCTAAAATCAGAAATGGCTCAGTTTGTCCTTACGCGCAAAAACAAACTGGGCTACTCCCGTAGGTCCTTGGTTTTTTCCTATGACTATACTGTAATAACACTAAATCTGGGGTTGGTTTTTGAAGCTGAATATCTTTTAATAAATTTAATGCCATTTATACAGTTTACCCTGTAATGTTTTTACTACATTTTTCCTAACATTCATTATCACAAATCACAAGCTATGTAATGAACTATAATTTAAACACATTCATATATAACTGACTATTAATAGTTTCTAAAACTAAAGCAGCAAACGATTGTTTATCGTAAATTATACACGCGTATATTTATACAGGGTTGGGGAAAAGTCTGGAATATATTTAATAATTTCAAAACCATTAAAAGAAATGTAATGAAAATTTACAGTTTGTACACGTCCCTATACCAAACAGTTAGATATATTTTATTTTTGTTTTTCGCATAGCCAGGTGATGGCCCATGAAGGAAGTCCTAAAAATTTTAAATGTAATACTACCTCGAGTTATACTTTATTTTAAAGGTCTTTGTTTATAAAACACAACATTCCAAACCTGAGGTCTAAAAGATTACCCAGTCAGAAAATACAGCTACTCAAAGAATATAATGTCAGGGTTGGGCAAACATGTGGAAACTTTGTAATTATGTACATGACGCTATACCAAACACATGGACATATTTTACTTGTTTTTTTGCATATCTAGGGGATGGCCAATGAAGGAAGCCTTAAAAATTTTAAAAGTAAGCCTGCTTTGAGTTATACCTCATTTTAAAGGTCTTTGTTTGTAAAACATATGAGTGCAAACCTGAGGTCAAAAGAATGACCCAGTTAGAAAATATAGCCTCTCAAAGAATTTAATGAACGCGTTCTTAAGAGACTTTTATTCAGTTTACTATCTTTAACCATGACATTTTGAGTTAGATGGAAGTCAACGCTCATTTGAATTATATTCCTGACTATTCATAGCATAAGTTACCATGTAAAATAAAAATAATAGCTTATACAGCGTCCAAAAATAATTGTGGTACAGTATTAGCCTACATTTTCTTTGCTCATATATACATGTTCTTTTAATCTGTTAATGCTTAATTGAGATGAATGAATAATTAGTTTATAAATTGTGTTATTTTATTTATTATTTAAATACCTTATGTATTACGTTGCCTGTACAGTCTCAATCAAAACCAAAAATAGTTCAAGTTGTCTTTTCTTGAACGGACAAACTAGACCACATTCCTAAGTGGTTCAATTTGGCTTTGGGTCACTTTATATTTCGCTCACTTTGTCCTCGATGGATTTTAGAAGATGGTCCAATTTATTTATTATAGTTGGGACACTTTGTCTGCGTCCCTACAGAATATCATGAGCCTATTATAAAAAAATCAATATACCACATATGTTGGCAACGGAATACCACAGTACGTATATGGGTGGGTCAATACCACTGTACTTGTGTGATTGGGATATCGTCAAAACTAATATCTTATCACTGCCCATTGTCAATCTTTCATTTCATTCATTATTAGTTTGTCCAAGAAAGAAAATATGTCATGATATGTATTTCATTCATTTATTAAAGAGATATTTAGCATTCCATACTCTACTTCGTGCCACTTTCCATGAACATATATGCTTGTATTTACTTTTAAAGAAGTTGAGGGGGAGATTTTTTTTGTTTTTTGTTTTTCTTTTTTCATATTTGCTGCTAGCTGACCATCCGTTCAGAGCAAGAGCATTTTTCAATCAAGAAAAATAGTTTTGCATCACGATTCTAGTTTGTTAGATTGTTTCTAACTTTTGTATATTCCTGGCAATAGTTTTATATTCTTGTCTTCTATTTTGTATTTCTAAGTGTGATATTTTCTGTGGTAACTCTATTTCTTCACTTCTCTATTTGCAAACTGTAGAGGAACGATCGTTTAAAATCTGTTTAATATTGTTATATCTCTATACAGACACAGCACATTCAATGTTTTTGCAGTCTCCTAGTAAATTTTGATTAGAGAGTTTTCTGTAATCTTTGATTCTAGTTTATTGAAGACTACTTCGACAAAACCATCTGTCAGAATCCTTGTCATAAGGATGCTATATTTCAAATATAAGGTGTACGCGTGCGTGCGTGTGTGTGTGTGTGTTTGAGTGTGTGTGTGTGTGTGTGTGTGTGTGTGTGTGTGTGTGTGTGTGTGTGTGTGTGTGTGTGTGTGTGTGTGTGTGTGTGTGTGTGTGTGTGTGTGTGTGTGTGTGTGTGTGTGTGTGTGTGTGTGTGTGTGTGTGTGTGTGTGTGTGTGTGTGTGTGTGTGTGTGTGTGTGTGTGTGTGTGTGTGTGTGTGTGTGTGTGTGTGTGTGTGTGTGTGTGTGTGTGTGTGTGTGTGTGTGTGTGTGTGTGTGTGTGTGTGTGTGTGTGTGTGTGTGTGTGTGTGTGTGTGTGTGTGTGTGTGTGTGTGTGTGTGTGTGTGTTGAGACCCATCCCCCCCCCACCAAAGCTGGAAAGCGTGCCAACCGGGGGATGGCTCAAAACAAGTCGAGCGATGGGATCACGGGTGGCAGTTGGAGGGTCAAAATAAAACTCGGCAGCTGAGCAAAACTAGTTTATTACCAAAGAGAACGCACGCACGCACGCACGCACGCACGCACGCACGCGTACAGTGGTATTGACTCAACCGCCCATCCATACACATACAGTGGTATTGACCCACCCGCCCACCCATACACATACAGTGGTATTGACCCACCCACCCACCCATACACATACAGTGGTATTGACCCACCCGCCCACCCATACACATACAGTGGTATTGATCCACCCGCCCACCCATACACATACAGTGGTATTGTGTATGTGGGTTAGAGTATAACCCACCCACCCACCCATACACGTAGAGTGGTATTGACCCACCCACCCACCCATACACGTAGAGTGGTATTGACCCACCCACCCACCCATACACGTAGAGTGGTATTGCCCATGCTATATTTCAATCTAATGAAGGTTAAGGTTGCGTTAGTTTTGTTTGTTAGGTTTTCCTCATAGCAGTACCCTGAATTATATTTTAGGCCCATTTAATTCAACTGATTATTGTAATTCAAGGGTCCACTTTGTATATTACTTACATTCAAGCTATGCACATCGTTGCGATCATCCGACTACTCTGCCTTTCCCCGTGTCAGTCAGCTAGCCTCGATCTTGGTGGACTTGAACAAAATAGTATTCAAGTTGTGACTAAGCCGATACATATTTACCACTCAAATTTTACTGTGTTTAGAAAAAAATTATTATGAATGTTTACTCGTATATTTTGCCCAAAAGGTTAATCTATTGAGCCTACAAGCAAAGCACCACCTCAAGTGTAAACAAATTTCTATTTTTCAAAGGTCTTTGTTTCCAGCAGGTGATTTTTGCAGTTTGTGTCGTCATATCGGCGCTAGTTCCACTAGTCCCAGCCTCCTCGCAGCACCCGACAGAGGGTTTCATGACCTTGTCTAGGGACAGAGGAGCAGGGAACCACCGATTTTCTCCTTACGTCCAGGTACCTTTACATCTGTTCACTGTTTTACCGCATTATTGTTTACTTACAATGCCATTTTAAAAGTATATTTGATTGTTTTCAATGATAAAATCTTGAAGAATATGATGATTATCAAAATATTACTGAGGTTTGTCTTTTTTATATAAATTCGGAAATGTTTTTATTTGTAGGATGAACGTACAACTAGTTTTGCTTTTCAATTAACAGCACATTAGAGTTAATACATAATTTGCCAGTGGAATACTGTGAACTCTCTTCTAAACTACCTTGGTTATTGTTACTGGTTCATTTAGAATCACAAATATCATATTTAAATTGTCCAAAACATCTCGGTTATCTTTGCAGGAACCATTTTGAAACTTTTGATGAAGGAAAACTAATAATGTTTCTCAAAATGGATGTTTATGTTATAAAGGACCATACAGCATTCCTGCTTAATACACCATTTTGTATTTGTGATATAAATTTAAGAGTAAACAAATAAAAAAAATTGCAGCTGCAAAGGTAACAAAGGTGATTTGAACGCTTTAAATTTGACTGAGTTTGTGATTCTAAATGAACCAGTAACAGTAACCAAGAGAGCTTATGAGGGAGTTCTTAGGTACCTTGAATATTGTTATCTAGTGTTAAGATACGACTAAGAGCTCACTAAAAGCCCAAGCTCATCAAAGGTTTGTGTTGTAACTACATCCATTCAAGGGCTTTTAAAGCAAATCCGAGATGTGTTAGTTGAACGCGTTTGCTGTCTGGGATTGTTTATAATTATATTAAGTACAAATTACAAACTGTTTAGTAGTATTGTTAGTGAATATCCTAAAGATCAACGTTTAGATTACAATCAATAATAATAATAATTTAATCTGGTGATATCGAATTATTTTTAAACCATTTTTTATAACATAAATATCTGAAGTACACAAATGAAAATAGTGATACATTTCCTTGGTTACAATATGAAATGAAAACTGTCAAACTGAAGCTCCCAAATTACGTCAGTCTGTTACTTTTATTTTTATTATAACCACACCAAAACAACTAAATAGCTTCCTAAATATATATTTGTATATTACTTTTTCATATCTATGAGCTATCCGAAATTGTTCACACTTATTGGCATTACCCATATTATAAATTTTGAGAAAATAATTACATACAGTACTTCAAATTTATACAAAAATAACTTTAGTTTTGCCTATAAACAAACAATTTGACATAGCATGTTTAAATGTAGTCCCTTACTAGATCCAATTGATCATACCATATAGATGACGGAGCCTATATACAACCAGATTATACAACATATATACAACCAGCTCATTACTCACCTAGATTACCTTTGATTTGTTAGCCACAGCAGAGTCCTGGCTACAATTCGATTCACAGGAATGTGGTGAAAAGACGACGTCTCGGAAATTCTAATTCTACGCCAAACAACAGAGATGCCAGATGTAAGTATTATTTTTCTTAGAGTACAAAAAATTAAATATTTTTTTAATGCTATATGCAGATCATTATTTTATCATTATAAATAGAATATTACTTATTAAATCAAATTTTCGTAGGAGTAAAAAGACTGCTAATAGTATTGTGACAAATCTTACTATAATCATTCGATATTTTAAAATAGTGTACACAAGATGATGTTCGTTAAGATTGTAAATTATTTTTAGTAGTTTACGTGAATTATTACCAAAATAAATATAAATTACAGACTTATGTTGAAACTGATACTTTGACTCATTAAACTAGAATCTATATTTTCCTGTGACAGCCGAGTCAAGGTGCTGAGTGGAATCGCTGAGACATACTTGTCCACTCAGTATTTTAGATAGTATTATTCATCCTTAATTTTGAACATAATTATCAACTTCAATAAAAATCTTAGGTCTGATTCGTGCTTTTTTTTAGCTGTCGAATTATGTATTGTGAGTCATGAAGTATTAATAGCAATAGATACCTCAATATGATTTAAGTACACGTAATTGGAAGTTTTGGAACATGTTTGTGAATTGTGAACATATTTATTTTGTGTTTAATTAGAATACATGCTTACAAATATAAGCTAGATAAATAATGTATGCTCTGTAAATCTAAATAAATAACCAAAGAAGATCAAGTGTATAATATACCATTTTAATGAGCCAAGGTAAGAGTTACCTTTCACAATTGATAAATTTTAAAAAGAGCTTTTGTATGCAAAAAGCAATTTTCGATTCTGAAATGTCGGGCTTGGCGGCAGGCCACTGAACTCTAAAGGGCTTTATAATTCTAAAACCTTTGTTGTTTGTGTTCAAAGTACAATAGTGATTAGTAATGAATGTTTCATTTTATCCTCTCAAATCTCTACTATTTTACGGAATTGTGATATTTTTCAAATAAAGTCCTTTTATAAAATAAAATATCATTACTGAAAGCTTAAAAATTGTGACTTGGAATATTTAACTAAATGCCTTCTCCAATTTGGTAGTTATCAATTCATTGATAAGCCCGATCTTCAAGATACGAGGTACGTCCAGAAAGCAAGTTCCGTTTGGTAATAAAAATAATTTGTCTACAGATACAGAAAAAATATTTATTGCACTAAAATCTACAACTCTTAAACTACTTTTCTACATAACCGCCGAAATTTTGCAGGCATTTGTCATAGCGTGGCACAAGTTTTTCTATGCGTTATTCATAGAAGGTTGCCGCCTGTGTCTTCAACCATTTGGAAACATTTTCTTTCAGCTCTTCGTCATCGTTGAAGTGTTGACCGCCAAGGAAAGACTTCAGATGTAAGAACAGATGAAAGTCACTAGGAGCGAGGTCAGGGCTGTACGGAGGATGGTCAAACACGTCCCAGCCAAATCCTTGTATGAGGTTTTTCGTCACATTTGCAGTGTGTGGTCGTGCATTGTCGTGAAGAAAAACAACACCTTTGGACAGAAATCCTCGGCGCTTATTCTGTATTGCGCGGCGCAATTTCCTCAGTGTCTCGCAGTAAACTTCTGAATTGATTGTTTGACCTCGCGGTAAGAAATCAATCAGTAAGATGCCTTTCCTGTCCCAAAACACTGTGCACATGATTTTTCGAGGTGTCAAGATTTGTTTCGGCTTAACCTTTGCTGGAGATGAAGTGTGCCTCCATTCCATTGATTGCCGCTTAGTTTCTGGGGTGTCATAAGAAACCCAAGTTTCATCTCCTGTGACTATCTGTGACAGAAAATCTTCACCGCCTTCATCATAACGGTTCAAAAACTGAAGTGCACTACCCATCCGTTGTGTTTTGTGTTGCTCAGTAAGAATTTATGTAGGTAGGGCTATAGATAGCGAACGAGAGATGAGTATACTCGTTGTTAAAATCTAAGGTGAAACTTCAGACCTATCCACCCACCCATTAACGTAGAATGGTATTGACCCACCTACCCACTAATAAACGTACTATTGATCTACGGGTATTGATCTACCCACAGACGTTCAGTGGTATTCACCCACCCACCCACACACGTTTAGTGGTATTCACCCATCTACCCACACACGTTCAGTGGTATTGATCCACCCACCCACACTCGTTCAGTGGTATTGTCTCACCTACCGACTCGTACACGAACATTGGTGTTGTCCCTTCTGCCCATTCATACAAATACAGTGGTATGTGGCCCATTCATTAATTATTATTATTATTAGGTAAGGAAACTAAAGGGACTCCAGTTCAGCGTAGAATACAAACAAGCCTTATACTCAACGTTCTCCCCCGTGCAATACCTGATTCCAGGTAACCCTCTCATCTAGATATCTCTTCAACAGTAAACATTGAGTGTTTGGCATGTCTGTATTAAGAAGGCTGAACACAGAGCATTCAATCTACAATAACTTTTAACCCTCAAATTTCTCTGTTACATATAATATAAACACTAGGGAATATATTTTAGTGTACAGCGAGTCCGGTTCATCTCTGAAACTAACACAACCTTTAATAACCTCTGCCTTTTATATGAGAGAGGATCAGATAGACAGATGCACACACAAGTTACAGTACAATTTGTTAAGGTTGCGTTACATTGCTTTGTTTAGTAAAACAAAGGTTATTACATCATATGACATTTAATAATTTTAAACCATTTCTGAGCTTATGTTTAGTCAAACACAAACAAGCCAGTACCAACTTATTAGTTTCGTCAAACAATCTATTCAACCGTTATTCTGCAAGCAGAGTTCGGTCAGCATTTCCCTTCTTTTCCTTTATTTACTCCTGAAGTCAGCAAATTTTCCCCTCCATTATTCTGTATTTTTGGATTAATTACCTCTGTTTACAAAGATCTCTCTTATTAATGATAAACAATTCATATTTAAAATTAGGTTTGTCTTTTTCTCTCTGTGACCAAATGAATTGTGTTTCTCAAGAAGCGTCATATTCCTAAATGAAGCGACGAAGCCAAAGTGCTCACTACACAACCGGATGAGGTCCATTTCAGTCTTACCCAACCTCTATCGTAGTTCGGAAGTCACTTTAAGCCAATGAGCACATAAAACAAAAATTTAACTTGTAAAGTGAAGGGGATTTTTTTCTCAATTGAGCATATATTTTCTTACCACACAATTTATTTTTTAATTTAATATTCCTCATACATAATCTTTGAGGCACAGTTGGAATCACCCCTTTGTGGGTTTAAACGACTGAGTTTACTCTTTGCTCATTCCCATTCGTCATCCATATAACGTCCGAAGTTTTACTGGCAGTTTCTAGGACAAAAGCTTTCTTTTTCTATGTGTATTCCTTTGAAGCGTAGATTTTACACTATCAATACTTGGAGATCTATCAGAAGAATCACAAGTAGCACAGATAACTAACTCTACCTATCTCCATGTAAAAGATTCTTTACATCTCCATGGTAAAGTGTTAACAAATTTCTCGTAGTGAGTCAACTGTCCACTTTAAAGCGCGTCGAGCGGCTATCAACTGGGCGACGTTGTCATATTGAAATCAATAAACTAACCATACTAAAAATGAATATTACAATAGTAAATATCAGTTGATAATAATAATTAAGGTTTAATAGTTGTTAAATTCGGCAACATCGCATCTTAAATTCACGGTCGTGTAATTCGTGTTGCCTAAAATCTCCTTAAATAGCGCGTAGCTTTTCCCCACATACTGTGAGCCATCTTGGTAGGGTTAGTTATCTGTGCTAGTAGTCTCCTACGACGCTGAAATGTCTCTGGCCAAAGTCTAGTTTATTGGAAGAGGAAGCGTTGTTAGAAGTTATTGTACCAAATGCTTTTCTATTCTGTGTTGCAGTTCTTTCACTGTTTACTATCGTGGAGTTCAACAACAACATGTGCCTGGCCGCCTCCGGAGACAACGGAACGTGCCTGACGGAAGCAGAGTGTCTAGAGAGGGGTGGGGTTGTCAGCGGCCCATGTGCGAACAGTTTTGGAGTCTGTTGTACTTGTGAGTATAAAACAATAAGAAATTTGACTAAAACTTAAATATTGTTTATTCTTAAATAACTATACTGTTTTGTGCATATCATATGATAGAATAACAAGAATTTCATATTGGGTGTACTTCACAGGAACTTGTCCAGTTATAAATTATCAACTGAACATATATATATATATATATATATATATATATATATATATATATATATATATATATAGGTTGGCAAGTCACATCTAGTAAAACTTGATCATTTCTTTGTATTTACCTTACAGAAGCCTTATAATTTGTGGAAGGAATAGTCATGTTCAGCTACTCTTTATGCAACACAGTTTGTTTTCTCGTATCCTCCCCCTTAAAACTGTTTTGGTTGCACAAAATTGTTCTCTCTTTCTGATACACTCCTAATTTTTTTAGGTATCTTTTCTTGATGATAACAGCATTTTTAACAGCCTTTATACCTGAGTTTTTAAATTAACTTTACTTACATTCTTTGTTTACACTAACTGCATTCCCCAAATATAATAACTAGCATGAAATTTGATTATGTTCCTCATTTTCACTTCCAATTTGTCAAAGAACCCAAAATTACACTAATACGCTAATTATTACACCTCAATTTTTAATTTGTTTAAAATAAAATATTTTTTTTAATTATAAATTTCTGTTGAAATATGGGTGTTGAATGAGCAAATTCTTATTATTCTCCTTTATATGTGTGAGTTTTATATGTCCCGGAACACCAGGATATAACTTAAACGGCCTCACATATAAATGTGAGACCTTTTCCATACCTATTATAACATATTGTTTTAATTTGTCAGGTTGTTAAACATTTTGCCCCCTTTTCTAAAGGGGGTAAAGGGGGGAAAGTAAATATTTTAAAATGAAAACCCTATCATGTGACCCCTCATTTTAAATGGAATGAAAAAAGAAATACAATAATGCAAACTAGGGGTATGTTTAATTTAAGAGAGTAAAATACTAATTTACAATAAAAACCATTTACTTTCTTGTCCTGTTATTCGTTAGATGAGTCATTGTGTTTTAGAATTTCTCTAGTTCTTATCTTACCAGTTTCAACCATCTACTTTTGATTATCTCTTGTGTCTTGCTCACTGGAATTTGATCAGTTCATAGGTTAGGTCGTTAACAATTTTAGTTCAAGTTTACTTTTTTTAAGTTTATAGTTTTAACATATTTTATAGTTCAAGTTTACTTTTCTGACGAATAATGTTACTTATTTTATTTCTATTGTGGAAGGTTCTGAGTTTGAAAGAATTACTTTATTAATGATGATATGTTAATATCTTACAGTAAAGTAGCAGACTGAATCGTTGAGGAATTCGGACCGAATCAATCTCATAACGAGGTTTACGGTGGTAAGAATGATTCAACGGTCTAACGATTCAAATTCTGTAAAAGATAGACCCAAGCCAGGAAGGGCTCCTGTAATTGACGAAAAGAAATCATTAGATGCTATGGAGTCCTTTGTTGAAAACCCCCTCTTATCTGCAGGAACAGCTGCTTTGGAGCACGACATTAGCGAATCTTTGGTAAGAAAAATTCTTTTAAAAAATTAAGAAATTAAAACCTTTTAAAATCAAACGTACAAGAGCTAAGTGAAGATGACTATGACCGCACAGTTGAATCAAAGCTATGTAACTTTGAGAAAACTACACACTGAACCTGTGATACTGAACCTGTGATACTGAACCTGTGATACTGAACCTGTGATACTGAACCTGTGATACTGAACCTGTGATACTGAACCTGTGATACTGAACCTGTGATGCTGAACCTGTGATGCTGAACCTGTGATACTGAACCTGTGATACTGAACCTGTGACACTGAACCTGTGACACTGAACCTGTGACACTGAACCTGTGATACTGAACCTGTGATACTGAACCTGTGATACTGAACCTGTGATACTGAACCTGTGATACTGAACCTGTGATACTGAACCTGTGACACTGAACATGTGATACTGAACCTGTGATACTGAACCTGTGACACTGAACATGTGATACTGAACCTGTGATACTGAACCTGTGATACTGAACCTGTGATACTGAACCTGTGATACTGAACCTGTGATACTGAACCTGTGATACTGAACCTGTGATACTGAACCTGTGATACTGAACCTGTGATACTGAACCTGTGATACTGAACCTGTGATACTGAACCTGTGATACTGAACCTGTGATACTGAACCTGTGATACTGAACCTGTGATACTGAACCTGTGATACTGAACCTGTGATACTGAACCTGTGACACTGAACCTGTGATACTGAACCTGTGATACTGAACCTGTGATACTGAACCTGTGATACTGAACCTGTGATACTGAACCTTTGATACTGAACCTGTGATACTGAACCTGTGATACTGAACCTGTGATACTGAACCTGTGATACTGAACCTGTGATACTGAACCTGTGATACTGAACCTGTGATACTGAACCTGTGACACTGAACCTGTGATACTGAACCTGTGATACTGAACCTGTGACACTGAACCTGTGATACTGAATCTGTGATACTGAACCTGTGATACTGAACCTGTGATACTGAACCTGTGATACTGAACCTGTGATACTGAACCTGTGATACTGAATATGTGATAATGAACCTGTGATGAAACTACTATCATGACCAACGGCAGTGTCAATATGCTTAACGGTCGTTACTGGACAGATTACATCGGTATACAAAGGCTCATACGTAACGCCCTTCAAAAGTTAATGGTTGGGCAGGAATAGTCAATAACCGCTTGGTAGGTCCATTTATAATTTATGGAAATTAGAATCCTGTCAAGTATTTAAAGATGCTTTAAAACCAGATTGCGCCTGCAATCCAAAATATGTTTGGACGAGAAGCTGAGAACATTTGGTTACAACAAGACGGAGCACTGTCACACTATGGTCGTGAAGTACGATAATATTAAATATTTAAATTTTAAATAATGTCTTCCGAATAAGGTTACCGAAGGGGCCCTGTGGAATGTCCAGCAAGGTCTCCCGACCTTAATCCACTTGACTACTTCTTTTGGGTTTACATGATGTACCAAACACAGCCAATTAACGTCCATGACTTAACTGAAAGAATTTTGAACTTGTTTCAAACCATTCCTAGAGAATCTTTCTTTAATGCTGTCTCAGGTTTTAACACACGGACAGAATATTGTCAAACTTCCGAAGGTGAACAGTTTGAACACCTATTACATTAAAACAAGTAAATTCTGTAAGAACTCGGGTTAATGTTGACTTATGTTACGAAAAACAAGACAAGAAAGTAAATGATTATTATTTTTAATTAATCTTTTACTACGTTAAATTAAACGTATAGACCTCTGGTTTGCATTATTGGATTTATTTTTTTATTCCCTTTAAAATAAAAGGTCACATAATAGGGGTTTGCATTTAAAAATGTATAGTTACCCCCTTTATCCCCTTTATAAAAGGAGGTTAAAATGTTTAACAGCTTGAAAACTTAAAAAAGTATTTTGCAATAGTATGATCAAGGTCTCACATTGATATCTCAGGCCATTTAAATTATGTCAAGGTACGCCAGGGCAAAAAAACTTCATGTGTTCAAATATAGCAGGGCAACTTAGATAATATCTACATTATATTATATACACACACAAATATGTACTATTGCATCATTTTTCAGTGTATTATACAAATATGTAGAAGATAAAGTCCGTTCATTGTGCTTATAATATTTGAAGTTTTTATAATTAATTTATTAATTCAAGGCCAAAACGTGGATTTCTATCTAAACGATTCTTTTTCTACTAATAATCGTACCGTAACACTTGAAGTTTATGACCTATACTAGTGGGCCATAAGTTTGTTTTTGTAAAAGATTGAGTCTTTTTATATTTTGTTCATGGTTAAATATGTGAAACTTTAAATGACATTCTTGATTACTTTGCATAAAAATGCATAATATCAATTCATGGTTCACTAAAATGGACATTTCATAATAATAAAGGGTTAAATATAACTTATGATAATAATAAACGCGAACCGTAGTGAATAGGTAGAGTGTGTTTTGGCCCGCTGGCGGTAAAATTGCATGACTACTTTCTGGGGTTATCAACTTCCCAGCGGTGACGTGGCTGTTTGGGCCTGTCGACTTCCAGCGGTGACTTGGCTGTTTGGGCCTGTCGACTTCCCGGCGGTGACTTGTCTGTTTGGGCCTGTCGACTTCCCGGCGGTGACTTGTCTGTTTGGGCCTGTCGACTTCCCGGCGGTGACTTGCTTGTTAGGGCCTGTCGACTTTTAAGTGGTGACTTGGCTGTATGGGAAACGGCTTAAGAAAATGTTTTGCTTTATATCCTTTAAACATATATGCTTTGAAAATGTTATTTTGTTAGTTATGGCAACCTGTGGCCAGACTACCAAGCAGAACTGCTCCTACTTCGTCAACCCTGGCTACCCCAGCTTCTACGAGGGTACAGGTTCCTGCCAACTCACCATCCAGAAGGCACATCCGGACATTTGCCAGTTCAGGTATTCAATATACGATATATTTATGTTAAAACCTCTAATTAGGCACATTTTAAAATTAATTTCAACAAATTGAAAATTAATTTTTAAGGCATATATAACTTTTGACTTTAGATTAGTTTAAATGTCTTTCTAGGTGTTCTTAGATTAGTTTAAATCAATAATTTAAATAACACCTAGGTGATCCCTAGGTTTCTGAATTATATGTAATATTACCATTCTCTTACTTTCTCTATTGAGTTTTTTCTCTCAATTTTGGGTAATTTTGCACTCAAAATTATTGAATTTGAAAGTGATGTGAATTTTGAAGCATTTCATGATCTTACAAAACGTAATAAGTATAATAGAGGTTCAAACCGAAAACAAATATCTTTTCAGAATCTTGACAACAAATCTGATCTATATGTACTCGTATTTTGAATCTTCTCTTTTCTAACCAATGTCTCATCCCGGTGCTGCCCTCATTCTAGATATAAAGTTTAATTTAGACTAGAAGGTATGAATGCATGATTCCTACTACTGTGTTTTCTGAGAACATATGTTTAATAGATGCAAATCCAAACTACTTGAGATCAATCAAATATAATTTACTAGACGATTGTAGAGGAAGTTTCAAAGTATTCACGCCTAGCATTTCATAGAGGCCTTGCTACCATACAACGAGAGCTGTGGAGCTACTCACAATGTATTAACCACTCATACTTTGTGCAGGCTGGAGTTTGACAACTTCGTCCTCAGCGGTCCTGAGCCCATTAACCATCTCTGCAACAACGATCAGTTCCTGGTGTCTGGAGGAAGCCCCGTCCCGGCCATTTGTGGAGTCAACTCTGGGAATCACAGTCAGTATTCATCACTTACTATTTTTTACACAAGTATTTCTCTATTTACTTATTTATCACTCTGAAGCTGGTCTATTTACGGTCTAATATCGATTAAGAATTAGTAAAGTGTAAATGTTTATCGTTTTTATCCTTTTTAATAACTTAAACTGCTCCTTATACAAGAAATGTATGAATAGCCCAGATGCCAGTGCAATTAAATTACTTACAGCTTATCGTGAAATTTTAACCACGCATTAATGATTTGATTTTCTGTTTATTGACAAGCCTGATACTCAGTTTTGTCCTATTGACAACATCCGAACCATGGTCACCACAAAAAACGAACACACTTGATGTCTCTATTAGTTTCCACAGCCACTGAGTAAATGGCATTGAGAAAACTGAGAAGAGAACATATATCCTACAATCTCCCCAATACTTAGAGCACAGATAACGGGATACGGGAAAAGCGTGCACGCGGTTTGTATCAACACGCACTTCACGACCATGACTTTAGGATGCGACGTTGCCGCAATGAACGCTCTTCTAAGTGAACTGAACTAAGTGTGTGTTGAAATAAGTCCAATCTGGCAACGCCTAACAGTTCATACTACGAAATGTTATTAACACTCAGTAGCTAGGTGAAGATCTGACTGGGTAGAGGTAGTGCTTGGAGCCTTCACTTAGATCACATACTACGGTAACATGTCGGAATATGACATCAACATCTAACCTGTAGAACAAATGTTTGCTATTTTTGTATCGCGTGTTCCATGGTTAAATTTGAAAATTTAATAGTCAGTAGCACGGTAGCTAGTTACCATGTCAGTAGCATGGTAGCTAGTTACCAAGTCAGTAGCACGGTAGCTAGTTACCATGTCAGTAGCACGGTAGCTAGTTACCATGTCAGTAGCACGGTAGCTAGTTACCATGTCAGTAGCACGGTAGCTAGTTGCCATGTCAGTAGCACGGTAGCTAGTTACCATGTCAGTAGCACGGTAGCTAGTTGCCATGTCAGTAGCACGATAGCTAGTTACCATGTCATTAGCACGGTAGCTAGTTGCCATGTCAGTAGCACGGTAGCTAGTTACCATGTCAGTAGCACGGTAGCTAGTTACCATGTCAGTAGCACGGTAGCTAGTTACCATGTCAGTAGCACGGTAGCTAGTTGCCATGTCAGTAGCACGGTAGCTAGTTACCATGTCAGTAGCACGGTAGCTAGTTACCATGTCAGTAGCACGGTAGCTAGTTACCATGTCAGTAGCACGATAGCTAGTTACCATGTCAGTAGCACGGTAGCTAGTTACCATGTCAGTAGCACGGTAGCTAGTTACCATGTCAGTAGTACGGTAGCTAGTTACCATGTCAGTAGCACGGTAGCTAGTTACCATGTCAGTAGCACGGTAGCTAGTTACCATGTCAGTAGCACGGTAGCTAGTTACCATGTCAGTAGCACGGTAGCTAGTTACCATGTCAGTAGCACGGTAGCTAGTTACCATGTCAGTAGTACGGTAGCTAGTTACCATGTCAGTAGCACGGTAGCTAGTTACCATGTCAGTAGCACGGTAGCTAGTTACCATGTCAGTAGCACGGTAGCTAGTTACCATGTCAGTAGCACGGTAGCTAGTTACCATGTCAGTAGCACGGTAGCTAGTTACCATGTCAGTAGCACGGTAGCTAGTTACCATGTCAGTAGCACGGTAGCTAGTTGCCATGTCAGTAGCACGGTAGCTAGTTACCATGTCAGTAGCACGGTAGCTAGTTACCATGTCAGTAGCATGGTAGCTAGTTACCATGTCAGTAGCACGGTAGCTAGTTGCCATGTCAGTAGCACGGTAGCTAGTTACCATGTCAGTAGCACGGTAGCTAGTTACCATGTCAGTAGCACGGTAGCTAGTTACCATGTCAGTAGCACGGTAGCTAGTTACCATGTCAGTAGCACGGTAGCTAGTAACCATGTCAGTAGTACGGTAGCTAGTTACCATGTCAGTAGCACGGTAGCTAGTTACCATGTCAGTTGCACGGTAGCTAGTTGCCATGTCAGTAGCACGGTAGGTAGTTGCCATGTCAGTAGCACGGTAGCTAGTTACCATGTCAGTAGCACGATAGCTAGTTACCATGTCAGTAGCACGGTAGCTAGTTACCATGTCAGTAGCACGGTAGCTAGTTGCCATGTCAGTAGCACGGTAGCTAGTTACCATGTCAGTAGCACGATAGCTAGTTACCATGTCAGTAGCACGGTAGCTAGTTACCATGTCAGTAGCACGGTAGCTAGTTGCCATGTCAGTAGCACGGTAGCTAGTTACCATGTCAGTAGCATGGTAGCTAGTTACCATGTCAGTACCACGGTAGCTAGTTGCCATGTCAGTAGCACGGTAGCTAGTTACCATGTCAGTAGCACGGTAGCTAGTCACCATGTCAGTAGCACAGTAGCTAGTTACCATGTCAGTAGCACGGTAGCTAGTTGCCATGTCAGTAGCACGGTAGCTAGTTACTATGTCAGTAGCACGGTAGCTAGTTACCATGTCAGTAGCACGGTAGCTAGTTACCATGTCAGTAGCACGGTAGCTAGTTACCATGTCAGTATTATGAATGTAATATCAGAGCAGGTGTAGTACAAACCTTGGGCCAGCGATGTGCAGTAGACAAATGATCCTATTGATGGGTGGTATTATCAGCTTGTTAGTAAAAGCTGATTATTAACACTGATTAGTTTTAATAAACAACTACCAATAGGTTATTTTTCCTGTTAGTCCGTTATTTTAATCAATTAAGTGACCAACAAATGTTTACCAAATATTAAACTTTTGTTTTTTGGCCGATATTAGTCTACTACATCCACAAATTACACTAATAGCATACTAGTTATTGCATTATCACGGCTAAATAAGATGAAACGTTAACTTGAAAATAAACTAAATGAAAATCCGTTTACAATCAGAATCTGTCAGCAACTGTGTTGTGCTAATGATTTAGTGAAATCTACTTTCCTAAGTCAGTATTTTACTAAAGCAGCGTACATTTTCAACTCTAAAACAAAATGAAAAAAAAGCTGATTCAGTTCAGTAGAGACCACAAGTTGCCATTTGTTTATTATAAAAAAAAGAAGATTCATTGCCTTTGTTCTTTATTTGGTGGGAAAGTGTCAGATGCAGATGGATATATAACTATTGCAAATTTAAATAGTGAAATTATTCTATTGTTACAGTTAGGCATCACTTTCAGTCCCCTCCCTACAATACCCCCCTACGATGTTAAACTTCCCCTCAAATCACGTTTCTTGATGAACATTTTAGAAAATAAAACAACCTCAGATTAGTATTTTAAAAGCTATAATTAAATCAATTACTATATAATTGTGGTCAACTGGCAAAAGTGTGAACAACTTATCAATGAAAATGCATATTTGTAGTACTTTTGTTACTCCTGTTTGGCCTGTGCCTATTATTCCGTTCCAGTGTACATAGACGCAGGCCTAGGCTCCAGTCCAGTGACTCTGACAGTGGTAACGAGTGGCCCAGCTCTCTCTCGTCACTGGAAGATCAGGGTCTGTCAGATACCCTGCAACTCTGCTTACAAGGGTGAGGAACACTTTAATCATTATTCTAAAAATTACAAATTGATAACAAAAACGTACTTTTTGTTTTGTAGAACGGGAACTCTCACATATGGTAACTATTGCTCTTCAAAACCACATTAAGCTCTTTACTAAATATTCACATTATCCTCTCAGTATTTAATGATCCAGGCAGCAATGTGTCTACTGTTGACGCAGAAATTATGTGTTCCTGTGTTTGAAGGTTGTTTACTAAGAAACTAAGAGGCTTTGAAAAACCACGCATTGCATTGTTTTCCTTGTTTAATTACACGTTTTGAAATTTAAATTTTTAAATTTAAGTTTCAATATGTTTATCCCAGTTGGAACAAAAAAGTACCGAACGTTTATTTGTTTCCACTGTGTCAACCATCGCATCCATATTTTAATATGTGGTTGACAGGAATTTTTTCTTAAGTTTTATGAATTTCAAAATGGCATCCCTTTAAGAAAAACAGTTCTTATCAATTCCTAAAGCAAACTTTTTTCGGCTTCTTGTAAACGTAAAATTAATGCTTGATCACGATGAAATCTTTTAAATATAAATAGTGCTGATATGTTACAATTGCCCTGATTTTCCCAGCACTGGTCAGTCGCTGCATTTAAACAATAAACCACTACAAATATAAAGCAGTTTAAAATCCCTGGATTTACTCACGCATATCTCAAGTTACAGGATCACAACGTGGCTGAGCAATTAATTATACGCAAAAAAAGCCAAAAAAAGATTGTTTCAGAAAATTAATAAGAATATTTTTCTTTAAAAAATTAAATTCTTAAATTCATAAAACTTATAGAAAATATTTCTGTCAACTACTTATTTGAATGTGGATGTGACACAACAACGAGGTTTTTTGTAATAAAAGTGATTTACAGTAAAAACTAGTAAACATTGCGGTACTTTTAGTTCAATCTAGAATAAAAATTACTTAGAGTAAACTTAAAAAAGACATATATCATAACGTACAATTAAACGAGAAAAACAATGTTGTGGCTTGACTTTTATAGTAGTTTTTTAGTAGACAACTCAGGTACACATAATTTCTGCGCCGGCAGTAAAACTTTTTTTCTAAAATATAATATGACATAGTTTTAGTGTTTGAGGGAAATAGCCTTAAATAATTACTTAGTAACTTTAAAAAACCTCATTAATAAATCAATAATTATGATTATTGTACTTAAAAAATTTATGCTTAAAAGAAAGCTGTAGTTATAATATTCTTTTTAACTAATTTGACAAATTCACCTTAGAATATTACAAGAACTAAATATTATTTTTTTATTTTTTAACGAAATTAATTAACTGTAGGGATTCTTATTAAAGATAATCTAAATTAAACCCTTGATTATATACACCTATAATCTTAAATAGTAGGAATATTTGTACCTGCAATTTAGTTAGTTAGTGAGGTCTGCTACACAGCTGGTTCAAACTGCATTACACTTACAGGGGAATACACTTGCACTCCACAATTGACCACAAAACAGCTGATAATTTGAGACACATAATTTTAAATTGGTTGACAAATCTATATATGTGTTTATAAAATCAATCTTATTAAACTTATTAGGTAGAGATCACAAAAATATCCAAATCATTTGAGTATTAACGAGTATTTTAACTGAATTAACTAAATAAGTACCTGGTAAAATGTTAAATCAATATTTTAATCTTTAAGATCGAATGGCTGCATCACCAGTGGTAAAGGACAGACATTTTTCCAAAACTATTATTTAAAAGCTAACTATGTGACGATTGAGTGTTAAATTATTGCAATGTACACGAGTGTTAGTGCAGTTCTCAGGTAGTAAGTATTAGTTGATAGTCAATGTACACGAGTGTTAGTGCAGTTCTCAGGTAGTAAGTATTAGTTGATAGTCAATGTAAACTAGTGTTAGTGCAGTTCTTAGGTAGTAATAATTAGTTGATAGTCAATGTACACGAGTGTTAGTGCAGTTCTTATGTAGTAAGTATTAGTTGATAGTCAATGTACACGAGTGTTAGTGCAGTTCTCAGGTAGTAAGTATTAGTTGATAGTCAATGTACACGAGTGTTAGTGCAGTTCTCGGGTAGTAAGTATTAGTTGATAGTCAATGTACACGAGCGTTAGTGCAGTTCTTAGGTAGTAAGTATTAGTTGATAGTCAATTTACACGAGCGTTAGTGCAGTTCTCAGCTAGTAAGTATTAGTTGATAGTCAATGTACACGAGTGTTAGTGCAGTTCTTAGGTAGTAAGTATTAGTTGATAGTCAATGTACACGAGTGTTAGTGCAGTTTTTAGGTAGTAAGTATTAGTTGATAGTCAATGTACACGAGTGTTAGTGCAGTTCTCAGGTAGTAAGTATCAGTTGATAGTCAATGGTGGAGAATTGGGAATAATAGACTTTGGCTCTAGTGGAGATAAACCATTAGAAATAAAGAACAAAAAAAACTTAGGTATAAAATCATCTAAATAATGACACATTGGGTCTGTACAGTTATTTTGTACATTTATAGAGATATCTAAATCCGGGTACACTGGTGTCATAAAGTACACCTAAATTGTTAATATCAATGATTAGCATTAAAGTTATTTTATAACTTCCAAATGCAGCGGAGGATGGCTGCCTACAGTACTTCACAGGAGTCTCTGGCCAGATCAAGTCCTACAACTACGACCCAACAACAGGTCTCCATCTGTCCAACCAGGACTACAGCATCTGTGTCCGGATGGAACGTAACTTCTGTGGCATACAGTACACTCAATGTGCTGACGAAGGTAATGCCTCGTGCACAACTTATTCACTTACTATGAACATTGAGAATCATTATCAGATTAATTACCAGAAATCTTCTTTAATTGATATTTTATCTTAATAATACTATTTTCTGTAGATTTTCATGCAGCTATTACATGAATTAATTTGTTTTTAAGTGATACAAATAAAATATTTCATTTTCAAATGATGATTTCTCTATGTATTAACTTTTGTGAATATATTGATATTTTTGTTAACTACAAGTTGTTCTCTGATGTATAATCTTAGATATAACAGGATACAGCTGAATTTATTATTTATTGATGATTATAATCCCATAAAATGCTATGGAAATGCTTTGAAATTTAAATTTCAGATTAACAAGAGTTTTATGAAGCCTGGTTTATATGAACAAAATCACCATTTAGGGTAAGTATTCGATTACCAGTTGGTCCATTCGTTAAGGACCTATCCATAAAAATACAGTAGTCGTAACCCTCCTACCCATCCATACAAGTACAATGGTAATGAACTTAGTAATTAAACACGTATGTCATCACTCATATTAGATTTAACAGCAGTTTATATTAGTAAAACTATTGGTGATAAATTAATAAATTAAATAAGATGAGTTGGTAATTGTATTAGTAATGTATGTTTTTATAAGCATTGGTTATTTTATAGATTATTAAACATTCTCCTAGCCCTTAGGGACTTGTAAAGTAAGGGTTTGAGATCCTTTGTTAGGCCAGTACCACTACCATTCACGCTAGGGACATTAACAACTAACTAGGTGTACATCGTACTTGTAAAGTAAGGGTTTGAGTTCCATTGTAAGGCCAGTACCACTACCCTTCACGCTAGGGACACTAACAACTAACTAGGTGTACATCGTACTTGTACAGTAAGGGTTTGAGTTCCTTTGTTAGGCCAGCACCACTACCCTTCACGCTAGGGACACTAACAACTAACTAGGTGTACATCGTACTTGTACAGTAAGGGTTTGAGGTCCTTTGTTATGCCAGTACCACTACTCTTAACGCTAGGGACACTAATAACTAACTAGATGTACATCGTACTTTAGAGTAAGGGTTTGAGTTCCTTTGTTAGGCCTGTACCACTACCCTTCACGCTAGGGACACTAACAACTAACTAGGTGTACATCGTACTTGTAAAGTAAGGGTTTGAGTTCCTTTGTTAGGCCAGTACCACTACTCTTCACGCTAGGGACACTAATAACTAACTAGGTGTACATCGTACTTGTAAAGTAAGGGTTTGAGTTCCTTTGTTAGGCCAGTACCACTACCCTTAACGCTAGGGACACTAACAACAAACTAGGTGTACGTGGTTCAGTGTACGTAAGGCTTTCATTGAAGAAAGTACTAAGACTTGAACGTGTTAAGTAGGGTATAATAGAACAGTTGACTATATTCCATTTAAGATAGGTAGAATGAATATGCTTTAAACTGTTTTTATAAATACTATTTCTTTACCTGACGTCATTAAACTATTGTCATTATTTGGGGTAAAAAGAAACAAAAGCACTAAAAGTAGTGTAAGATAAGTATTTTTAAGAAAGTTTGTACACTAGAAAGAGAGTGCACAATACCTCCATCCTCGAAGTTGTATTGAACTTCCCATCCACCCATACACTGAGTATATTTTACCCAACCACCCATGGTAGTACTGAGTATATTTCAAAGGATATTTTTATTTTAATTAAAAAGAAACAAAAACCCTAGAAGTGAGCGTTATCAAAATAACAAATAGTTTGATGACAGTGAGAGTGCAAGAGCACAAACAGTTAAAATTGAAGGATGTTTGGTTGATGAGAATTGTTGATTAATTAAGCAATTAATAAAGAATGTTTGTGTCAACCAATAACTGTCATTCCGTTCTTGGTTAGTTAATACACCACGGATAAATTATGTCCAACTTTATCTTTTCATTATTCATTGGCAAAACTTTTAATTAAAGAGAACAAATCCTACTTCTCGGCCTACGCTCCATTAAACAGTCCTAAATTAATTCAGGACTGCTAATGGACTGTAAGCTAATTTTTTATTTGTAACAATAATCAAGTTTGACCAGCAAAAACACAATTTCTTCTATAAAATAAATTGTTCTAAATTTTAACTCGTTGTGAAAAATTTACTCTCCAAGTAGAAGGCCATGAATTTGAAAAGGTAGATTCTTTTAAGTATTTAGGCGTTGTAATATCTAGAGAAAACAAAGATGAAATAGAAATACAAATTAGGCTAAATCTTGCAAACACATGTTTCTACGCATGCAACAAACTTATGTCTGCAAAATTACTGTCACAAACAACCAAAATTCGAATATATAAAACAATCATCAGTCCAGTATTGCTCTATGGAGCTGTAACATGGAAACTCAATAAAAAGGAAGAAAGGAAACTAATTGTCTTTGAAAATAAGATCCTCAGAAAAATGTATGGGCCAATTTTTGAAGAAGGAGAGTGGAGAAGGAGACACAACAGGGAGTTGAGAGAACTTTACAGGAACCCGGATGTAGTTTGTGAATTTAAATGCAGAAGGATTATATGGGCTGGACATGTTTTAAGAAGAGAGTAGAATCATAATTTGAAACAAGTTATAATGAGGAATCCCGAAGGAAGAAGACCGAGAGGAAGACCACGGCAAAAGTGGTGGAAACAAGTGAAGGGAGACCTGGAGCGATTGGGAGTGACCGAGGAAGACGCGGAAGATAGAGTCAGATGGAGAGGCTTGTTGGTGCGGCCAAATATCTTCTTAGATATGTGTGGCCATGGGAGTAAGAGTAAGTAAGTGAAAAACTTACTACATCGTAAAAATAGTTTCACATGGATAGCAGGCTGTTGCGTCCAAACTAGCCAGATATAACTGTCTGTAAATATATTATTTAAAATAATTGACTGGGTTTTTATTGCTGTAGTATACGTTATCAGGAAAAAAGATCTGATTAGATTAGATTTGTATGGCACAGTTTAATTTAAATCATTTTTAAAATTTATTAATATACTTAATGCATTGTATTTTCAAGAACTCAATAAATTATAGTTTATAAAACCATTCCCGACTTAAATATAAAAGAAAATGTACAACAGTATATTTTAGTGTTATAATATAAAAATCACGTTTGGAATTAACAGTACAATTTTATCATACCAATTCAAAACCATACTTTTTTGTAAGTATTATATTGAAAATTCAGAATGGTGGCTCCAAGTGGTGGTTAGTTTATTAGGAAACATGATAAGGTTTTCTAAATCCTTTCAATACTATATATATGTAAGTTAATTTAAATATGGTATAGGCTTTTATTCATCAATATTTTATCATCGTCACATTCTGACATGTTCAACAATTTCATATTTATTGCAACATATTACTGCTCAATATTGTAGACTACTATTTCAAACAAAGGCTAATTATTCTTTCCAATATGTATGAGAGTACAATTAATATTGAATGAACCTAAATTTAACATAACAAGCTATTTCTTAGGCTAAATACATAATCAAACACCGTATGGACGTAAAGAAAGTGGATGTGACTACAAAGAATACGTATACCAAATATGCCTGAGGAAATAGGAAAGGTGTACTATGAGAGGGTTGAAACTGATTTTAATGTGTGTGTGTGTGTGTGTGTGTGTGTGTGTGTGTGTGTGTGTGTGTGTGTGTGTGTGTGTGTGTGTGTGTGTGTGTGTGTGTGTGTGTGTGTGTTTGTTTGTTTGTTTGTTTGTTTGTTTGTTTATTTATTTATTCCAACGGTGAACACCATTTTAACGGTGTGTGTGTGTGTGTGTGTGTGTGTGTGTGTGTGTGTGTGTGTGTGTGTGTGTGTGTGTGTGTGTGTGTGTGTGTGTGTTTGTTTGTTTGTTTGTTTGTTTGTTTATTTATTTATTTATTTATTCCAACGGTGAACACCATTTTAACGGTGTGTGTGTGTGTGTGTGTGTGTGTGTGTGTGTGTGTGTGTGTGTGTGTGTGTGTGTGTGTGTGTGTGTGTGTGTGTGTGTGTGTGTGCGTGCGTGCGTGCGTGCGTACGTGCGTGTGTGTGGTAGCAGGAGTTAATTTTCTCTTCTGTGTACATAAAGTGGGACTCCATAGTAATGTACACCTTAAATTTAAATAAATAAATTCAACTATTGCGAAAATAGTAGAATCTACTATAATATTATTTAATTACTATTATTACTCTTAAATATTAAGCCCCAGTTGACGCTATAGATTGGTACAAAAGAGCTCAGTACCAATGTACAGAGTATATTTGTAGTATGAACTGCCACGTAACATCATACGGTTAAAAATAGTGCAAGTAACCTAAGTCTTGCTATAACACTTCCCATCACAATGTCCATTATCGATTAGCCTTTACACCAGCAGACATCCACTTAGCGGAGAAAAGTTTTACACGATAGTTTCCCAACACTCACTGCACTGCTACTACACTTTTATATCACACACGCGGAGCTCATCACACGTGGTTTAACGTTCACGTAATAATTGAAAACATTCGATTTTGAAATATCCTCAAAAGTGTATTGTTAGCTAGTGATATGGAAATACCCCTTATTCTGGGATCTCCATGATAAAATGCAGAAAAAATAAAGAATATATGATTATGTAATTAACATAGTATAAATATATGTTATTGTTTCACTATCGAATCCTACAATAGAAAATTTGTTTTATTTTCAACTACGTTAGACTAACCTATGAGTTATTCAATGAACGAGGAAGCAGATTTTCTGTTTAAAATGTTATTAAACAATAATGTTTTAGGGCCAGAACCAGTGTGCGAAATTATTGTCGCTTTGCTAATGACAGAACTAACCAAGTAATAATGCAGAAAACTGTAGCAAAATATCCAGGTTAAAATCTTTTGGAAACTTTTATCAAAGTCCTTGTAAACTTTTAACCAAATTCCTGCTAAGTCTGAGCAGGGAACAGCTACAGTTGACAGTGGCAGTTATTACTGTACATGGCCACTTCACAAAGCACCAACAATCCAATCTAAGGAGAGTCAACGACATAGAGGTCTGATCTAAGACCTGGCCTGAGTTAGAGATAGTGCATGTTCATATACTGGCCACGACTGAAGGTTTTTATCTGTAATGTTCATATACTGGCCACGACTGAAGGTTTTTATCTGTAATGTTCATATCCTGGCCACGACTGAAGGTCTTTATCTGTAATGTTCATATACTGGCCACGACTGAAGGTCTTTATCTGTAATGTTCATATACTGGCCACGACTGAAGGTCTCTATCTGTAATGTTCATATACTGGCCACGACTGAAGGTTTCTATCTGTAATGTTCATATACTGGCCACGACTGAAGGTTTCTATCTGTAATGTTCATATACTGGCCATGACTGAAGGTTTCTATCTGTAATGTTCATATACTGGCCACGACTGAAGGTTTCTATCTGTAATGTTCATATACTGGCCACGACTGAAGGTTTCTATCTGTAATGTTCATATACTGGCCACGACTGAAGGTCTTTATCTGTAATGTTCATATACTGGCCACGACTGAAGGTCTTTATCTGTAATGTTCATATACTGGCTACGGCTGAAGGTCTTTATCTGTAATGTTCATATACTGGCCACGACTGAAGGTCTTTATCTGTAATGTTCATATACTGGCCACGACTGAAGGTCTTTATCTGTAATGTTCATATACTGGCCACGACTGAAGGTCTTTATCTGTAATGTTCATATACTGGCCACGACTGAAGGTCTTTATCTGTAATGTTCATATACTGGCCACGACTGAAGGTCTTTATCTGTAATGTTCATATACTGGCCACGACTGAAGGTCTTTATCTGTAATATTCATATACTGGCCACGACTGAAGGTTTTTATCTGTAATGTTCATATACTGGCCACGACTGAAGGTCTTTATCTGTAATGTTCATATACTGGCCACGACTGAAGGTCTTTATCTGTAATGTTCATATACTGGCCACGACTGAAGGTCTTTATCTGTAATGTTCATATACTGGCCACGACTGAAGGTTTCTATCTGTAATGTTCATATACTGGCCACGACTGAAGGTCTTTATCTGTAATGTTTACATTGTTCTGCACGTTCTTCCCCTTATTCAGTCTGAGTAAATTCATCAAAAATATCAATAGCCTATGGTGAAAGTGCAGAGTAAGAATAAAAAATACATAGGTATCTACTTGAAAAAAAAATAAATAAAACTCTAATCAGGGCTAATAAACTCAGTTTTGTATGGTTGTTTTAACACAGTATTTGCGTCCTTTTTCGCAAATCTGAAGGCCTTCAAACCTAATGCGGAAGGCCCAAAATGAATGCCTTCATTAACTAATTAGCTATTCTACTTTCATTTTCCATCATATATCATGGTTTTGTTTTATATGTTACAGTGAACAATAGGACCCATTCATTTACATTGACAGGCAACACCCTGGGACAGAACGCTGTCACGTCCATGGTGGGAGGCATTGGACCGAACTCTTGCACTACGGACTGGCTCATCGCACCTTGCGTCAGCAACGTGGGCCGCACCACCACTGCCACGACTTCCGGCTGTGTGGATAGACTCTGTGGGGGCACCCTCAACAGTGAAGTGTCCACCCTCCCCGCCACCATTTACAGTGAGTGCCAATGTCCACAGTAAATAAATAACAAGCTATTTAGGAACATTATTTATGGGATATTATAAAGAGATTGGTAACGTCAGGTCTGTGAAATGAGCAATTGTACGAATGAAGAATAATTAACGAACCTAGTAACATGAACATATCCCTCATTCTACGTGACGTCATTATTAATATACAATTCATCATTCATAATATGTCATAAATGTTTGAGGTACCATACGTAGTAACTCATTTATTGGATTCAAATTATCTGCATCACTCACCCAACTTTCTAACTCAGGTTCTTTCATATAAAGTGACTCTCGTCCATTGGCATTCATCTCGTCCATTCATCAAACTCGATTATTCATAACTATTCTCACGTACACATCGACTCAATTCTTTTGTTCCCTTCTCGTCCATTCTACAACTTCATCTCATAACGATTCCCTCACATACACATTGGCCCAAGTCTTTTGTCTTTCTCCTCGTCTTGTAGAATTATCTAAAACTACAACTCATAACAATTCTCTCACATACACATTGACTCAAGTATTTTGTTGTCCTTCTCGTCCATTCTAAAAACACAGCTCACAACAATTCTCACATACACGTTGGCTCGTCTTTTGTCCTCCTCCTCGTCTAATCTAAAACTTCAACTCATTACGATTCTCTCATATACACATTGACTGAAGTATTTTGTTGCCCTTCTCGTACATTCTACAAACACAGCTCAAAATAATTCTCACATACATATTGACTCAAGTCTTTTGTGTTCCTCCTTGTCCATTCTACAAACTCAACTCATAACAATCCTCAATAGACTCTAAACCTCAATTGCCTACTCTACAGTTTCATTTCACAAATAACTTTTCACCTAGAAACGATAAATCTAAACATTCAACTAAAAAATAGCCATACATAATACAACTTTACTTAATTGAATAGTAAAGATAAATATCACATTAATTAGAGCTTTTATAATTAATTTTGTTATATTTTCCTTTTTACATTATAGTTTTGGAGTTGACTCCTAAATATTAAAACGTATTGTTAAATGACTTATAATAACTAAGCATATTAGTTAATATATTTTGTGGTCTACGTTTTAGATGCAAATTAAATAAAATTTCACCCTTTAAAAATACACAATGAATATTTTTCGTTTACATGAGCAGTAACTCAAAACCTGGAGATCAACCTAAAATAACCTACATTATTTCAAAGAAACAAGTAAACCGATTAAATTTGTTAAACTGGAACAAATCCGATAACCTTGAGACTTTGTCGGTTTTGATATTAATAGAAAGATATTATTACAAGGGTAAAGTTCGAGAAGTTGGAGAGCCACTTCAGTAAATTATGACGACTGCAACCAAGTGTGAACGCAGTTTGCTGTAGTGCAGTGACAGTAATGGAAAGGAATAGGTTGAGAATGGATCAGGTGGGTCGACGTAGGATAAGAAGCAGTTTCGACGTTGTTTCATCCCTTCAGGATAGTAGTTTCCTTAACTGCCCCTGTACTACAGCGAACTGAGTTGACTTTTATAGTTATCTTCATTTTATGAAGTGTAAAGTTCTATTTGGAGGCGTGTTAAGGGATTACACCCAACTCTTTAAAAACGTTGAATTATAGAATGGTTTTGTATCAGTTTAGAGGGGAATAATCAAGTTGCCAAACCAGGCACGTGACAAATTGTCTGTTCAAGATTCCTATATAGAGTTAATATGCATTCACTAAGCCTCTTACTCCAACGTATTGCTTTAAATACGCAGTTTAAATCCATAGGAAGCGCGTATTTCCTTTATAGGTAAATTAAAACAGATCGAGGCTTCCTTTTTCAAACGAGTGAACACTGATGAATGGAATAATTTTTGAATTAATAACTACGTAAATTAGATAAAATTTAATGATTTGTATTTGAAATGTATTGTTATATATATTATATACTGTATCATGATACGCATTTCATACTTGAAATTGAGTTAATTTTTATTTACTTTCAAGGTGAGATTCAGTCTTCAGTACTTCAGTTAAGGTTTGATTGGTTCGTTATCTGTCATTTTATTTTTGTAAGTGGGTTAATCGTAGATTTTTCCTAATCCAACTTATTTCTAGATTTACCGAACTATACTGCAAATTTAAATGTTTATGGAATATTTTCGCGAACCATTCATTGAAATAATAACGATGATTTATGAATTAAAATGACTAATTGGAAATTAAAAAATAAGGGATCGCTGAATATTTAACTAACGGGAATCAAATCCAATTACTTACAATTTGTTTAAAAGTATCTTATTGATGTCAAATAAGATAGTTTACGTATTACACTAAATTAATTTAATTTACACAAATTAACTAACAATCCTGCTTACACAGATTCACGCTAATTAACTAACCATCCCTGCATACACTACTTCAAACTAACTAACAACCGTTCTGCATACACTACTTCAAACTAACTAACAACCGTTCTGCATACACTACTTCAAACTAACTAACCGTTCTGCATACACTACTTCAAACTAACTAACAACCGTTCTGCATACACTACTTCAAACTAACTAACTAACCGTTCTGCATACACTACTTCAAACTAACTAACCGTTCTGCATACACTACTTCAAACTAACTAACAACCGTTCTGCATACACTACTTCAAACTAACTAACTAACCGTTCTGCATACACTACTTCAAACTAACTAACTAACCATTCTGCATACACTGCTTCACACTAATTAACCATCCCTGAATACACTACTTCAAACTAACTAACTAACCATTCTGCATACACTGCTTCACACTAACTAACCGTTCTGCATACACTACTTCAAACTAACTAACAACCGTTCTGCATACACTACTTCAAACTAACTAACGACCGTTCTGCATACACTACTTCAAACTAACTAACTAACCGTTCTGCATACACTGCTTCACACTAATTAACCATCCCTGAATACACTACTTCAAACTAACTAACTAACCATTCTGCATACACTGCTTCACACTAATTAACCATCCCTGAATACACTACTTCAAACTAACTAACTAACCGTTCTGCATACACTACTTCACACTAACTAACTAACCGTCCTGTATAAACAGCTGCACACTAACTAACTAACCACCCTACATACACATCTTCACTCTAACCATCCTGTATGAACAGCTGCACACTAACTAACTAACCGTACACACAGCATGACAAATGTATCAATCCGTAACCAATACGGGTAATGTATTTATACTCTTATTTACTGAATATTGCTTTGTGCCTTCTAGGTACAGTGAAACCGTTTCGCCTGGTGTTTCACACCAACAATGTGGAAGCTCCTAATGACGTGGGAAACCGGGGGTTCTGCCTGGACTACGTGCAGCAGCCCTGCACGAACGCCCCCAACACGTTCTAGAGGCTATGTACATTCTTTAAAACTCAACTCTTACACTTGTTTACACCGTTGTTATTTCGTATCTAATGTGAGACTGAAAAATAAATTGTTATACAGTATATTGTTTTATTTGTAACAAGTAAATTAAAAACTGATCAGAAACTTCAGATTTTATATGATTACATATTTTACAGTATCCTGCACACTTTAAGTGTCTAAAGTGCACTTTTATAAAAATAGATTGCAATGAATCTAAATTACTGGTTTTCAAAAACATAGTTTAATTAGTTAAAACGTATGTGAAGAATGTCAGATGTAAAATTGTGTCAATGACTATTTGTTCTTTAAAATTATTTGAGTAACTTCCAAATTACCTTATCTATACTTTAATACAAGAAAACAATTATTCTCAGTGTATAGTTAACATAACAATCAATGAACATGGAAGTATTTCGATTATCTATTTATTCTTTTTTATCTTCATATTCCCCAAAATCATAATTGGTTCATCATGATATTGATATTGAAATGTATACTTTCATTTGAACGTCTTGCTTTATGGTGAAATTAGATGTAATTATTTCATCATAAAATATATTCCTCATCCATACTATCCATCATAAAAAAATATATTGACGACCCTCCAACCCATCATATGAAAATAAAATGGACACACATCTCATCCATCATACAATACTTACATTGACGGGACTCTTATTCAACATTGACACTCCTCCCACCCATCATACAGTAATAAAATGGACACACATCTCATCCATCATACAATACTTACATTGACGGGACTCTTATTCAACATTGACACTCCTCCCACCCATCATACAGTAATAAAATGGACGGACATCTCATCCATCATACAATACTTACATTGACGGGACTCTTATTCAACATTGACACTCCTCCCACCCATCATACAGTAATAAAATGAACGGACATCTCATCCATCATACAATACTTACATTGACGGGACTCTTATTCAACATTGACACTCCTCCCACCCATCATACAGTAATAAAATGGACGGACATCTCATCCATCATACAATACTTACATTGACGGGACTCTTATTCAACATTGACACTCCTCCCACCCATCATACAGTAATAAAATGGACGGACATCTCATCCATCATACAATACTTACATTGACGGGACTCTTATTCAACATTGACACTCCTCCCACCCATCATACAGTAATAAAATGGACGGACATCTCATCCATCATACAATACTTACATTGACGGGACTCTTATTTAACATTGACACTCCTCCCACCCATCATACAGTAATAAAATGGACGGACATCTCATCCATCATACAATACTTACATTGACGGGACTCTTATTCAACATTGACACTCCTCCCACCCATCATACAGTAATAAAATGGACGGACATCTCATCCATCATACAATACTTACATTGACGGGACTCTTATTTAACATTGACACTCCTCCCACCCATCATACAGTAATAAAATGGACGGACATCTCATCCATCATACAATACTTACATTGACGGGACTCTTATTTAACATTGACACTCCTCCCACCCATCATACAGTAATAAAATGGACGGACATCTCATCCATCATACAATACTTACATTGACGGGACTCTTATTTAACATTGACACTCCTCCCACCCATCATACAGTAATAAAATGGACGGACATCTCATCCATCATACAATACTTACATTGACGGGACTCTTATTTAACATTGACACTCCTCCCACCCATCATACAGTAATAAAATGGACGGACATCTCATCCATCATACAATACTTACATTGACGGGACTCTTATTCAACATTGACACTCCTCCCACCCATCATACAGTAATAAAATGGACGGACATCTCATCCATCATACAATACTTACATTGACGGGACTCTTATTCAACATTGACACTCCTCCCACCCATCAATTTTAATTGATTAATTACCCATTAATTGGTCGGTAGCGTAGTTGGTTCAATCCCAGCTTCATGTGCTAATGGTTCTCAGTTCGATCCCAATCAGAGTCAATACATTTTGAGAAGGATCAGCTGATAATCACCGGCTGTTCATTTGTCATTGGGCTATTATTTAATGACACTTTCTAAGGAATAAGTCGGCCTTAGTTTGTAACAATGACTACATTCACTCATCCACACTCATCACACTCATTCGAATTCCATATTCGCCTATATCTTGACGATCGGCGTCTTACGAATAAATAAATCATACAGTAATAAAATGGACGGACATGTCATCCATTATACAATTTATGATATTGACGGCCTTCCGTTCATCATACATTATTGACATTTAAGGACCGCACAGTTATCACGGACGGACGACGGCCCTCGACTCCACGTATACATGATGTGGGTAAAAACTCACACCTAACATGTACTACTTGACTGATTTCCCTGAAATGTACAAATGCTCAACATTGACAGGGTCATACCCAATAATAAAAATGTATAGGAGTCAGAATTTTGTTAAAACCAGCCACAATTACATCAAATTAAGCCAACTATTGAATATTGAAGTGGTGTTAACTTCTTGGAATAACGTTACAAAAAGTAATTTTGTAAAGTTATAAATATTGCTAGCCAATGAAAATAACCAATTAACAAATCATTGTTAAGGTTAACATCAGAAAAAAACAAATATTATAAAAACTATTTTTATATTTAAAACTTACTATTCAGTTGCACTAATTGCAATTAGTTGCACTAAAACACGTTTAGCAGCTTACTGAGAGCTCCCAAGGAGGAGGGAGACCCCGAGGTCGTACATATCTGACATCACGTAAAAGGTTTAAGTTTTGGGTTAAATGTGCCTAAACCGCAATTATAACTGGTAGAGTAGGATTTCATTTAGTTATCTATTATATTTATTTCTTAATTAATTTAACGCCAAGTCAATGTGGAAAAATGGAAAATGTAAAAATAAGTGTTAATTATTAAAACGGGATTTTGAATATGAAATGATAAGTGAATGATATGTTTGTAAGTCGTAACAGAGGACACATTTCCAGGCAAACAAAGTTAAACCTGCAAATATAACATCGCAGAAATATTCACTTGTCGAAGCAGCAGTTTCTGCTCCGTTGAATGTGATGTCAAACTAGCCTCTTTACTGAAAAGCAGAGAAACTCTTTGAAATAATGTTGTTATATAACAAAGAAAATTTTCAGAGAACTGCGTCATACAATCATCATTCTCTGAATGTAACTCAATTGTTCAAGTAGATATTCAAAGGGTTTTTACCTCAGTTGACGAAAACGCCTTTTGATGTTATAAGAACAATAATTCTAGGTATTTAAAATGATCACATATTTATGTAGACTGTCAGCAAAGTTTTTAATGTAATTTATTTTAAATTAGTTTAGCAATAAGCTCGCAAAATATATTCTTTACTAATTGTTTAAGAATTGTCATTGAAATGAATTTAACAAAAATCGTAATGAGTTCCCCAAACGCGACAAGATTTTTAAACATAAAAGAAAGAATTCCATTCTTACGAGAATCCCTCTGGTAATGACGATATGGAAAACGTGGTTTACTGAAATCGATCATAATACGTGGTATATGGTAATACACTTATTTTATGGATGTTTCGCTTGTTTATAGGTTGTTCCAAAAAATGTATTAACTATTTTAGTTGTTTCAAGTGTATTATTACTCTTTCGTCTCCTAAGATATCGAAGTGACTTGATAGTCTTTCACGAAAAACCAAATTTCGTGCTCTTTTTCTTAGGTCTGGAACTTGATTTTGATTTTAGTGGTAGAATCAAAACAACAATTGAGTAAAATAAACATCCTCTTATTCATTGGTTGTATGTTGTTTATGTTAATAAATCTTCAGCAATCTCTAGGAATATTAGAAAACGTCCAGAAGACGTAATTATAACTTCAGAGTCAATTACCTTTGGTTAAAATATCGTGAAACACCATTCTGGCCTATATATGGCCACTCGGTTTATATTTATTTCTTTTATTTTGATGGGTTACTCTCAGCTCCGACTATTTTGAAATTATACATACAATTTCCTTATAGTTTTACCCATTCTCTTTTTCATCATGACCACGGTCACTTTAAGAATTGAAAATACAACTCAGTCAATGAAGCGCATGACTCACGAACGACTCAGACTCAACAATAATTATGGGTAACAACGCGATGTAACTTAAAATACGAGTATATAGATTCTAAGAGATCCTAAGGAAATGTTAATTTCTCTCTCTCTCTCAAAAAAAAAAAAAAAAAAAAAAAAAAAAAAAAAAAAACACACACACACATATTGTAAACCACTTTAAAATTCAACAGAGTGTATATGTAAAGTGTTGATATATTTAAGGAACTGATTCAATGGGGTAAAATAAAGATATAATGTCATATAAAGGTGTGTCCTAAATGCTTTAATTGCCAGATAGCCGCATTTTTTCTTTTTTTACAAAATAATTTAAATCTGTAGAACGACTCAACTGATTTAATTTATATTTTGTTAAAGGTTCATTTTACAAAAAATAATCAATTCGTAACTATTTTACATTTCAAAATGACGGCCATATTACTTTTTTAAAGTGAAATGTACATTTTTATGAAATTTTTCCAGCATAATTTATTTTAGTCTGTTTAATTTTTAATCCAACGTTCGAAATATTTTTTTGTTTGTCTTTTTGTTTTTTAAGGTTTCAGTTTTCTTAAAACTGAACCTTAAATTCATCTTCATGATTAGATGAAAGAAATTACCTTTAAAATTTAGTATTATTAATGATGTTAAGATTGTATACCGGGTAACATAACATAATAATTATTATAACTTATAATAAAATCATAATAAAACTAGCAAATGAACCTTCGTGGGCTCGAAGGCCTGTGCGTAGGTAGAAACTGAAACTGACACACTTGAAGTTCAGAGTAGTTAGTTAGTTAGTTAGTTCATAGTAGTATAAATATTTAATAAAAAAAGGAAAATTACTGATATCTTAAAGGATATCTTGTCACGCATATCCGTATAAAACCTTGCTAGCTCAGGGAGAATGGGGGGGTTCTTCTAAGAGACAGGCCAAGTATAAGGGAAAAAGTTTTGAGTAGTTATCACCCAAATAAAATAAATGTTTCCAAGTTCATCAGTAGTAGCCAGGGATTAGGGCGTCACCTTGTTGACCTAAGAATGACAGGACTCCAACAAGGAAACTTTCCTGCAAGTGTAAGATGTACTTACGACTTTGTAAAAGTTCCGTTCTAGCACTATACCATGAACTGTGTAAATAAATAGTTCTCCCTGTGGTTAGCCAGGAGTTAAAAAAAAAAAATGTTAAACTAAACACAACTGCCTAAAAACAAAACAAAAAAATACTTATCCTCGTCACCAAAATTGAAAACATAACATTTTAGTGTGAACTGAATAACTGAACTGTTTTATTCCCAAAAACATAACTTATTGTTGAACAGAAAACAAATTTTAGAAACATACATATGAATAAATTAAGTTAAAATAAATAACAGCTGATCATCTGTTTTTAAATCGATCTTCCACAAATAACAACTTTTTACCTTTAAAGTCTTGCCTGTAATATCTGGTCAACGTGCCTTTTACATAATATATTATTATCTAGTCCAATGTAGTAGTGAAAATGACCTTCCCTTGATTGGACTCACCCTAAGATCCATTCTTTTTTCGTCCATTTTAAATTTCTTACTTGCACACGATCCCCGACCTTGAATTGGCGTAATATGCTCTTGGGGTGCTCATTAATGTTCCTCTTGCGGGTGGAATTAACAAACCGAGGTGTAGCATAAAATTGAAATGTCACAATCTAAATAATTCAACGATGTATTTAAGAAATTACATAATGCTAACCCATTTATTAAAGTAATAATATATCATACGAATAATAGTTAATTATTCACGTATCTGTCCTTTTTCAGAAATGTTAATAATCACTTATTTCAGTTGTAGGATTCTTATACTAAAAGATTATTGTTGATTAAATCCTTGACTTCCATCCGTCTACACACACAGGTGTACATAGCCATGTTGCGTACTAAACAGCCATAGAGTGATCTCATCAAAGCCTCTGAGAGTGCAGCACTTCACTCACGGCTGATGGGAATGTGGTTCTATATAGTTCAAGTTGTATGTAGAAAGTGGAGTAGTCTGAGACACGGATATACCTCAGTACTTTATAGCTCCTGCAAGTAAATACGTGAGCTTAATCTTAGAGCTTAGGTTTAAGCGAACGTTGTTATAACTACTAGTAGAATCGATGTTTTCCGGTCAGTCTCAGCGAAACCACTGAGGATGCCACATCACAGCATGGGCGAAACGTCTGGTTATCTTGTAATTAGTGTAGATATCACCTTGACGTTGTTGTCACCGGAAACTGTATATTCTAGTGACACGTGAACTTCACGATGTCTGTACTAATTTAAAGCTAACAACATAGCAAAACAATACGTGCCTTACAGACAATAAAACCTTTTTTTTTACAGACTGTGGTGTAAATTTTATTGTTTTTATAAGCTGAGCTGATTTTGGGATCCAAGTATTAAGTCAAAATATTTGAGCTAAAAATATGCAAGTTGTCTGCTGTAGAAAATTGCAGTTTGCTTATTATGTAGTTTAACATTTTTAATTTATTTCATTTAGCTATAATTAATATGAAATAAATGTAATTGTGTACTAGGAATTAATTAATTATGAACCTGAATTATATCTTACATTATTTTCATAAATTAGTAAAAGGATGGAAAGTTTGAAGAGAATGTACTAAATGTTCATTCTACATATGGCTTAACGAACAGATTTAAACCACGCAAGAGTATTGTTACCAAAATTATGTAATAGCTTCTTAAAAAATAAGCTATAGAAAACTTTACCGAAGAATAAGAATAACTTTATTCTTATTAAAGTACGCCATTCTTTACAACTGGTCATGGTAGTCATGGTCGTATGATCAAACACTTAATGATACAATCACTTAATTATAGTTTAGCAAGATAAATCAGCAATACAATCTTTTCACCTGGTACAAACAATTTAATTATGTTCAGTATAACAACGTTACATCATACGACATGCTGGTTTTAGATGCATTTATTATTGTCTGATTTGTAACTTTGTTTGTCCATATAAATCTATAATGACTCATGGACAATTCTTGAAAATTTGCTTTATCTAATAACATATGAATTATGACAAACTGTATTCTATCTTAAACAGCTAAGAATGTATTATCATAATTACTACAATGATTCTAAACGTTAGTTGGATGTCAGAAAAGTATAATTAGATTGAAGGCAGTGAAAGGAACTATACATTAAAAGTAAGACACTATACTCCAGCCGTTCTAACTTTACCTGTGAGAGGAGGCCAATATGGCAACATTGTATATCTTAAGCGCATGGCTCCTTCCTGTCCCACGGCTAATTTGTTTCCGGTCTAGATAAATCACATCTAGTGTCTGATAGTTTTTATCAGTTAAAATTGTCCGATTGAATTCGTTTTTTGATATTTGTAAACAGTAAAAAAGTACTTCCCAGTTAAACACTAAAAAGACTTTAATTCCCATTAAAAATTAATTTTTTCCTTCCTACATTCTTCCCAATAGTGAGTGAGTGAGTAAAATTTAGAGGAAGCTGTAGCGGTCTGGATGCGACGTTACCTATGTCGATTTTCCAGTTTATCCCGCAAACCTTAGAGGTAAAGTTAGAACGGCTGGACTATAAAATCCCTAATCGTCAGAAAAATATATATTGCAGTTTGAACTTGTGATGATCTTTAAAATATATTGAAAGATGTGAGAATACTCCCACATTATTGTATACGTTTTATTGGCTGTAAAGATTCATCAGTATTGGTATCAAGGAGACGACTGGTTCAGAAGTATTCTTATTGTCACATACAAAGACTAGACCTCTAAGGACCTTGAGTCACACATTTTAAGAACCAATTTAAAAAAAGGGGGGACGTCAGTGAACTTATTTTAAACCTATATCAGCCATATCACTAACGTTATTAATGTATAATGCTATTAGAAGTAAAAAAATAATAATTGGCATTATATTTATGCTATTTTATGTTAATAAACAATTGCAGTAACAAATGTTAGTAATATAAATATTAAAATATAAATGTTTGTAATTGGGTGTTCCCTCACAGAAATCGGTTTATTTGATCCGAAATGTTTATTTACATTAAATGTTTACTGATTATTGTGATTTAGTTATTTTCTCCTTACTACGTTAACATACAAGTTATGTCTAACCCATATTACACGTTCTTCTTGACCGTACTCACAAGCAGTAGCAGCCCTATGTTTTGTTATTGACCTTTGTCTGCTCTGTAATTAATTCTTCTACTTTATTTTCATTATATTTAACATATTCCTTGATACTTTCCCTAATATATTATATTGTTAATAACCCAAGATTAAGGGTTACACAGGCGTCTTTTTAATCCATGACCAAAATATAAAATGTTGTTATTTGGATCAAACAAATTATTAAATACTTTTTACCAGTAGCCATTACTGGAGGGTTCCGACGCAATCACAAAATAACGGCGTCAAGCAACATTGCGAGTGGCCGTTCCTTGAAAGGGTGACCGGTGACAGTCCGCCTTCCCGGTTACTGGCGGTAGTTATGTTTTAGAGAGGGATTCACAACTGTAACTTCACGTGGTAAAGTAAAACCTCCTTTAATCCTTTAATAAATTTAGTGTAAGGATAAAATAAAATCACTTCTATAAATAATAGGTCTTAAAGTGCTTTATTTATATTCGTCAGTCTGCATAGTAAATTTTACCAACTTCTTAACATATCAATTTCAAACATCATACATGTATTACCAAAAAAAAAAATACCTCTAGTTGTTGAATATGTTTTTACTTCAAACCATCAAAATAGCAACAATCTGACATTTTTTCAATTATAGAGTGGAAGAAGAGACTTCTTAGTCTCAACTTGCCTGATTAAATAAAGACATAAGACATTTTTCATTTCATTTCATAACTAATAGAGACACATTTACTTTTACATTTACTGCAAGAAGGTCTGTTCATGTAGAATTTCTGTCTGCTTGGTTCAATGTAATTAGGGGAACTCTAACGAAAGTGCTTCTAAAAAATCTGTTAGAAACAAAACATGAGCAAAAAAGTTTAGGAAAAGTATGTTAGTAGAAAGGTTATTAATAAATAAAGTTTTGTTCGATTCGTAATTTCACATTACAACTTTTTTATACCCAATTTTCGAACAATTTACTATTTATAATTTCAAAATGCCGCCATTTTGAAACGAAACTCAATACCAAAATAGACCTTATTTGGTACCTCAGATATCATGTAAAATCCATACATCAACAGACGTACGGAAATAATGCATTTAAGGGTCTCTGTTTATAAGAAAAGTATTGTTTATTTTAACACATAGCCATACTTTTAAAAAATAATAAAGCATGGTGGAGTGAAGGGGCAGGGAACACTTGATGGGCCCTAACACCCCCCACGCTTATTTATCCCTCTTGACCTACATCGATACAAAGGTTCATATTGTGGTTCCATAAAGTATATTGCATTGCTAGTTTTGGTAGAAACCTATCTACAGTACTGCTTAAAAATTAAATAAACATTTGATTGAATATGGTTCAAAACTTTGATCAAAATAAAGAAAAATTGTCGCCAGGTCCAACTCTTAACGCGATACTTCTAAGAACCATATGTTACATTTCTATTAACCTTCCACCTTCGATTAAAAAAAAAAGGTATTTTCCATTTTTCACAAGGATTATATTTTATGTTAGAGGACAATACAATACAGTAGTAAATAACTAATGAAACATGACAGTAACTGTCCATGACTTGGCATGTGATTCATTCATTCCTTCCACTAAAAGTAATATTTAGTCAATATGTTGGCAGAGAAGGATTACTTTCAAATTAGAATATCCATAGAATGAAGTTGAAACCCGTATCAGCTTCTCAGTACTCCATCATAACCGACACTTCCAAAGACAGATGGGTTCTGGAGGAGAACGAGAAAAAGTTATTTCTTTTTCAACTATTTACAGATTTGTAAAAGTAATTCAAAGTATTATTTATACACTGCATAAATATGATGAATATGGTCATAAGTTTTAGGATAGTTCAGCTTAGCGTTGGTTTCACGTAAGAAAAGTATTAGTTAAATAGAACTATAATCAAATGGAATTTTAAATTCCGGTAAAATTATGTAAGATGGCAGATTTTGTTATATTGTTAATACTTTTTTATTTTGCACTTTCTCCCTTATGCGTTAGCAAAGAGAAAGTATTGTGATCGTCAAAATATATTTTCTAAAAATTCATTTTCGGGTCCCCTGAACGCAACAAATTGTGTGTTTTTTTTTTTTTTTTTTTTTTTTTTTTTTTGTTTTTTTTTACTTGATATCTGTCTGTATGTATGTCTGTGCACTTCTTTGATGACCAAACGGATGGGTTGATGTTTATAAAATTTGGTATGTGAGTGTATTTAGCCAATATGTCAATATAGTTTTTTTCACTTTATTTATTTTAGTTTTTATTGACTTTTATGGGCACAAAACATACAAAAAAGGAATTTCCTCAAAAATGTCTAACGATTGTTATTAAATTTTTAGAAATATAATGTTTTACTAAAAACCGCACGTCCCTAACTTTAATATTGTTTGAGTTACAACATATTTTAAGGCCAAAAATATTTTTAAATGCAAATTTTTAAAACTTTATTCTTTAATTTTATATCGATTAAATGATTTTGATTAAATTTTCAGTAAATGTGCAAATTACAACTAAAAATAGTTTAGTTACCACCCTACTAAGTTGTTGAGGGTTGTTTACATAGAATGTGATTAGTTGAATAGTTGTTTTCAACATTATTTTTCCATACTTTTATTTAAATTAAATAAGTGTTTCGTCCGTACAAAAGGGAAAAAGTGTGTGCCAGTTACTGGTACCATTTATGTATCTACATACCTACCTTAAAAATTATAATTATTTTACTTTCTTTCATAACATTTAAAAAATATTTAACAAATAAGATATCAGCACGTTCCTTAATCTATTGTACTGAACTGATCTTTATTCATGATAGCGTACTCTCCTCTCCATACGTATTATGGAAGTGGCACTTTGCATAACATACAACATACGCTACTTAATTTGTTCGAATAAATATTAGGAAAACTATTAGTCTGGACAGTTATGGTAGATAGTATCCCCTCCACGCCCTCCCCCCCGTCCAGGGTGAGGTGTAGGGTGGTATTTGCCAGATGAAAGATTCAACTCCTGTGGTAGTAAATGAGCATCATCATTTGTTAATGTAAACAAATAGACGTATATTTGATTAGTGTTAATTCGTAAATTTAGTGAAGGCAAGAAAGTTACCATTATGCTAAGCAGCTTCTGTTCCCTCCTTCTCTGTGGTTCAAACAAACTTCATGAATATATTTTCAATACCTCATTATATTTTAGAGATACTCAAACTTGGAAAATCAGTTTAATTTCCAAATGCAATTATGTATTTCCTATATTAAATTTCCAATTAATTTTACAATAGTACGAGTGTACAAATGTATGGTGAAGAACTAACCATTCAAAAATATTGCATTTATGTTTGTAGAGCTAGAGTGTAAGTAATGTGGCTATCTGCAGTCAAAGCACGTCCGTGAGTGCGCGTTTGTACGTTTATGACGTCATTTCGACACAAAGCAGGCCGGGCTTTGTACTCTCTTGTACTTTTCTTTCATTTCCGCCACATCTAAACATTCATTTGGAACTGTAATTTGCAACATGGGCTTATTTAACTCAGCGATAAATCAATTAATAAATTAAAGATAGACGACATTTTCTCTGTAATAATACATAATATCCCAATCATCAAATTAATTAATATTGAATAATGTAAGGAAATTTTAGTATTTGATTAATTTAAAATGATGAAATAAAAATATTTCCATTTAATTTAAACAAAATACCAATTTTAAGATTAAACAAATTAATTAAACATACCATTCTTATTATTATTGTTATAATAATAGGCCTACCCATAATAACAATAATAACAATTGTTAACAAATAATATAATAATAACAAATAATAATAACAATACCCATGTACGTGTACGGATGGGTGGGTAGGTCAATACCCATGTACGTGTATGGATGGGTGGGTGGTTAAATACCCATGTACTTGTATGGGTGGGTGGGTGAATGCCCATGTACGAGTATGAGTGGGTGGGTGGGTCAATACCCATGTACGTGTATAGATGGTTGGGTGGTTCAATACCCATGTACGTGTATGGATGGGTGGGTGGGTCAATACCAATGAATGTATTGGGTGGGGGGAGGTATAACTTGTGTAATGGTTTATGTTTTTATCTAATAATTATTATTAATATTGATTACTATTATCAAAAATCAAGATGCTGTCCAGGAACCCAAATCTGGCACGCCTTGCAGTAAATTTGGTGAATATGAATATGACAAGACGATAAGAGAATAACAACCAGAGGTAAAAGAGGGAACGGAGGAAAGAATAATGAAGATACACAGATAGACAAGTAGGGACATACCTGAAGTAGGGGAATATGACATATGAAAACCAACCCAGAGTGCCGTGGCCCCAACGTGTCTTGTATTCATATATCTTAAATAATCCTTTAATATATGCACTTACAATGAGCCGCAAAGAGAAAAACACAGAATCCACAACACAGAGACAACCTTAGTGTGTACTCCAGGCTTGCTAAAGTCAGAGCTATCTCGTAAGAACGATCAAAAATTGATAAGACACAAAAAACCTCATATAAGAAGGAAATATTTGCATTGAAAATACCCATGACGGACGTTTTTTACTTTGTGAATATAAACAAATGCTGAAACGGAAAACCGAAATCTGCTAGCCATTAAATCCTTTTCAACTGAAATTATAGTTTGAGCATTTCTTCACTCATTGGTTCTGATTGTTTTTTTATACAATCCTCAATTTTTATGAATATGATACGTAGATAATATTTGGAGATTTCCAATGCTTCAAGTGTTTAGAAAACAAACACAACGATTTTACAGGTATGATAAAATCCTGTCGTGTTCAGGTGTAGGCCTACTTACTAACTTAGTCTAAATCTAAAATATTTTTGTTGTCTCCTTAAGCCATACTAATTCAAGAAAAGACTTTACATGCTTATTTATTTTAGCAAACTCAAACATGTTGTAATATTTTTTATTTTTCAAGAAGGTGTCTTTTTTGTGTAATTTATTATATACTATAGATTTTTTGCATTATTAATTATCATTTGACAATGATATAGTTCAGCTGAGAAATAATAAAAGGTTTCCCAATATTTTCTTTTGGCCTCTTTATTTTTTCGGGTTTTTCTCCATTTATTTTACTTTTTGTAAAAGAGAACCAAGTTAAAACCAGTTTAAATTTGTATAAAATGTATTGAAGGTATTCAAATTGAACTGTTATATTGGTTAATACTTATTTTATTTCGAAACCTGAAATTTTGAATAGTTTATTAATTGTTACTTAGGTTAATTCATAGACTAAAAGTAATTAAATAATTTCAATGTAAATTTGGATTGAGAAAGTAGATTTTTTTTATTGATTGAATAAAAGCCGAATTTGACTCTTATTTCTGCAAAGTAAATAACATAGTTCCATTTATCAAAAATGGAGTACAATATACAATGTGCTATACAATATACAATTTGTCGGCACTGATGGCGCAGTGCTACTTGAGGACAACGTGTTTGGGAGATTGTAGGTGATAGGTTGGATGCTCGGTCCTCTTAATACCAACACGGCGTCCACTCAATGGTTGCCATCAACGTAGAGACTACTAGAGAAGTCTGGAGTGTCCGTGTTGAATGGTAGTCAAGGTTCAAATGTTGTGTAGAGGAGAGAACTGAGTGTCAGACTTGTCAATTAGCTGAAAATCAGACCAACATTACGTGGTTCGGATTCCACGTAAAGCTGTTGGTCCCATAGTTGCCCTGGCTATTGGGCTATTAATAAATTTTCCTTTCTGAGCTAAGTCAAACTCAGATAGTAACAATGACAACACTCGTTCATCTACACTCACACTCATTCACTCCTCATATTCGCCCATATCTCTACGATCGGCGTTTTAGAGATGAATAATGAATGAATTGTTAAATAGTTGATACTTAACATTTGTAGTAATCAGACTACATAAATGTTGTATACTTAATTAAAACTCTTTTCTTCATGTTTGTTTAAAATTACTCAACGAAATATTCCAATGACTATAAATAGGAATAACTAAATTGCTAAGTAAGGAAACTAAGAAGTAGAATACAATTTTTATATTTTTACACAAAACAAAAATAAACTTGTGTGAGCTATTTTTAAAACAAGTTAGTTGTAGTTATGTAGAAATTCATCGGGTAGAGATAAGATTAATGCATTCATTTAGGTCTATAAAGCTACGTTAGATATCAACACAGTTTATGAATGAAAAAGCCCACGTGGTATTTGCTAAGTCTGATCTTATTATTTGATTTTGTAACAGTAGTAGTAAAGGGTTCCGATGGTTACGTTTTGTAACAGTAGTGGTAAAGGGTTATGATAGTTACGTTTTGTAACAGTAGTGGTAAAGGGTTCCGATAGTTACGTTCTGTAACAGTAGTGGTAAAGGGTTCCGATAGTTACGTTTTGTAACAGTAGTGGTAAAGGGTTCCGATAGTTAAGTTTTGTAACACTAGTAGTAAAGGGTTCCGATAGTTACGTTTTGTAACAGTAGTGGTAAAGGGTTCCGACAGTTACGTTTTGTAACAGTAGTGGTAAAGGGTTCCGACAGTTACATTCTGTAACAGTAGTGGTAAAGGGTTCCGACAGTTACATTCTGTAACAGTAGTGGTAAATGGTTCCGATAGTTACGTTCTGTAACAGTAGTGGTAAAGGGTTCCGATAGTTACGTTTTGTAACAGTAGTGGTAAAGGGTTCCGATATTTACTTTTTTAACAGTAGTGGTAAAGGGTTCCGATAGTTACGTTTTGTAACAGTAGTGGTAAAGGGTTCCGATATTTACGTTTTGTAACTGTAACAGTAGTGGTAAAGGGTTCCGATGGTTACGTTTTGTAACAGTAGTGGTAAAGGGTTATGATAGTTACGTTTTGTAACAGTAGTGGTAAAGGGTTCCGATAGTTACGTTCTGTAACAGTAGTGGTAAAGGGTTCCGATAGTTACGTTTTGTAACAGTAGTGGTAAAGGGTTCCGATAGTTAAGTTTTGTAACATTAGTAGTAAAGGGTTCCGATAGTTACGTTTTGTAACAGTAGTGGTAAAGGGTTCCGACAGTTACGTTTTGTAACAGTAGTGGTAAAGGGTTCCGACAGTTACATTCTGTAACAGTAGTGGTAAAGGGTTCCGACAGTTACATTCTGTAACAGTAGTGGTAAATGGTTCCGATAGTTACGTTCTGTAACAGTAGTGGTAAAGGGTTCCGATAGTTACGTTTTGTAACAGTAGTGGTAAAGGGTTCCGATATTTACTTTTTTAACAGTAGTGGTAAAGGGTTCCGATAGTTACGTTTTGTAACAGTAGTGGTAAAGGGTTCCGATATTTACGTTTTGTAACTGTAACAGTAGTGGCAAAGGGTTCCGATATTTACGTTTTGTAACAGTAGTGGTAAAGGGTTCCGATAATTACGTTTTGTAACAGTAGTGGTAAAGGGTTCCGATATTTACGTTTTGTAACAGTAGTGGTAAAGGGTTCCGATATTTACGTTTTGTAACAGTAGTGGTAAAGGGTTCTGATAATTACGTTTTGTAACAGTCGTGCTAAAGGGTTCCGATAATTACGTTACGGCTACCATCAATATGACATTTCTTATAAATAATATCAGTACATTACCAACTTAACTACTGTCAACGCAGACATTATGTGTATCCGAGTTTTAAGGTTGTTTCCTTAGACACTAAGTAGTCTATGACAAATCCAATTACATCATTATTTTTCTCATTTTAGGACGTATGCATTTTCAAGTTTTATTTTAAGTTTTAACAATTGTTGCCCTATTTGGAAAAAAAGACTGGAACTTTAAAAAATGTCACTGTGCTTCGACTTTTCACTTTTATTATTCAGAAACTTTTCTTTTTTATTATCGCAATTTTTTTAAATATAAGGTGACAGAAATGTTATTTATGAGTTTTATGCATTTTAAAATGTAAATTTTTAATTTTCAGAACTGAAGTTCTGATAAATTTTGAGAAACAACGTTTTTTTGGTCACTAGAAGTCGAAAAATTAATTACTTGGTCACGTTGTGATCCTCATGAAATTTATAGTTACGATATATTACTTTTTAAGCATATGTAAGTTCAGTGGTTTTAAATTGATCATTTTAAAGTGATTTAAAATTGAGGTGCATCACTGCACTTACTTACTGTACATATAAAAATGTTGTATAGTAAGAATACATTTTCAGGATTACACCGTTACCAAATAATTAATTTTACGACCCCTAGAAGCCAAGAAAACTTTGTTTTACGAAGTAGATCAGAACTTTTTTTAAGTAACAATTCTGAAACTTATAGAAAACATTTCTGTAAACCACATATTAAAATGTAAATATTATACATCAACGGTTTCTTTTAGTAATAATAGTGTAAAGTTAATGTACAAGGAAAACTAGATAAAAGTCCGGCCTTGTTTTGTTCCAACTAGGATACAAATTATTTAAACTTAAAATGAAATGACACAATGCTTACGTCATAAGTTACTATGAAGAGTAATAAATGGGGAACAATGGTGTGATTCGACTTTTATATTCCTCTCAGTTTCTTAGTAAACAACCTTCAAACTGGGGTACACATAACTTATGCACGACAGTGGTACCAAAAATCTGAAAAATTATATTTATATTAAAACTTAATCTGAAATGGGCTTATCGAATTTTTCCCCCTTATTTAAAAAATCATGTAAACGAACTAAAATGTCATTCATTACTTTAGTCATATTTAATGTTATATGTCAATATTTTATTTGCTATAAAATTTATCAGGTTTATTTTCATATGATATACTTCTTGATTCAAAGATACCTATTTCAATAAAAAATAGGCTTTTTACTATTTTAATAAATACTGATGAATAAGTGAGAAATATTTACATTCATAGACAACTAAATGACTCATAGATTGTTAAAAGTGTGATATTAATTTCATTCGTTTTGTTGCGTCGATTATGTGGAGATATAAATGTTTTATTAATATCATACGGAAAGAAATTTTGAGTAACGCTCGTGATTTTGCTGACGCATTTAATACATTAAAGATAAGTTAATATACATATTTTTAAATTAAACTACTCTGTCTCTGAGTGCGTCAGTAAGTAAATATTAACGACTGTTCAGTAAGTAAAAATGCTTACTTATCTTAAAATTGCGGATTAAAAATAGTGCCGTCAAACGTCTGATACTGACGCTTGACAGAAATGCTGTGCGTGACATGTATCCAATTATTTCAGGCGCTAGAGTCTTACCAATGATTGAACTCTTTTACGCAAGTAAAAATTTGAATGATACAGTTGTATAAACTGGCCTCAGTATTATTTAAAAAAAAATATAGATTACGTATAAATTTTTGTAGTTAAATAGAAAAAAATAGTAGAGGAAACAAGCAGTAACGACAGAAAGAACTAACAGTGTCCCATAATTAATATTCTATACGTCAACGATAAATCCTATGAGGATAAACGCAAATGAGTAATTCCAAATAAGTGTAAATAGGAAAAGGTATTATTGCTAAATAAATAAAATAATTGTTCTAACATTTTTATTTCAAATCTAAGATTGCGTGAAAAAGATTCATTACTTGTAATAGAATAGCTTTTTGATAAAAAAAAACAGTTATTTGCTAAATATATATCTTTGTAGGTTTATAAAATAATCAAAATGACCAGTTGGGATGGTATTTACAAGTTTAATTTCCTATTTTGATTATTAATCTCAGTGAAAATACCATCTGAAATGTATTTTGGAGGCTCCCAACCACAAATTCCAATAGGCTGTTAATTGTTCAATTTGGTCAATTCTAAGGGTAGCCTAAAACTCGTAACTGCCGTAATTTTGTTGTATATAGTTATGAGATAATTACTACTTGAAGTCTGGGTGACCCAAGGGAAGTGACTAAGCTGAAACTACTAGGTCTATGCTCACTAGATGATCTGGGTGACCCAAGGGAAGTGACTAAGCTGAAACTACTAGGTCTATGCTCACTAGATGGTCTGGGTGACCCAAGGGAAGTGACTCGCCTGAGACTACGAGGTCTATCCTCACTAGATGGTCTGGGTGACCCAAGGGAAGTGACTAAGCTGAAACTACTAGGTCTATTCTCACTAGATGGTCTGGGTGACCCAAGGGAAGTGACTCGCCTGAGACTACGAGGTCTATCCTCACTATATGGTCTGGGTGACCCAAGGGAAGTGACTAAGCTGAAACTACTAGGTCTATGCTCACTAGATGGTCTGGGTGACCCAAGGGAAGTGACTCGCCTGAGACTACGAGGTCTATCCTCACTATATGGTTTGGGTGACCCAAGGGAAGTGACTAAGCTGAAACTACTAGGTCTATGCTCACTAGATGATCTCGGTGACCCAAGGGTATTGACTCAGTTGAGACTACGAGGTCTATCCTCACTAGATGGTCTGGGTGACCCAAGAGAAGTGACTAAGCTGAAACTACTAGGTCTATGCTCACTAGATGATCTCGGTGACCCAAGGGTATTGACTCAGTTGAGACTACGAGGTCTATCCTCACTAGATGGTCTGGGTGACCCAAGGGAAGTGACTCGGCGTAGACTACGAGGTATATCCTCACTAGATGGTCTTGGTGACCCAAGGAAAGCGACTCGGCTGAAACTACTAAGCCTATGCTCACTATTATTTTCTTCGCAAACATTTCTCTTATTAGTGATGCACGCCTTATCATGTTGAGGATCATAATTATGTGGGACGTGTATTGTTCGAGCCTAACTTACTATTTCAACAATAAAATAGTGGAATTTAATTAATGTCTTCCACGCTCGTAAATTCAACTATAAAAGGAGCACGTTAAGATTACGGGCATCTCCATTTTAATTTTGGAGAAAAATAATTATACTAAAATATTTCAAATGATAAAGACCCATTGTTTAGATAAATAATGTAACGGTAAATAATGCAAAACGTGCTCAGAATTCGTTTCGGTTAATCTTAATTATATTAAAACTGAGTTATAAAGTAAGTAATTATGACATATTAACAATGAAACGTTGTAGCCTCCAACAGAATATAACTGTAAAATGAGTACACTAATAAATGCTTTCATGCTTTTAAGGTCATCATGGGTCTATTTCTCAATTGCTACATCGGGTTATTTGTTGATATGTTTTGTTTTTACTTCCACAAAATCAATATATTCTTCTACGAAATAATAATTTACTATAACGTTGCAATGCCTTAACAAGATATTGTTAAGAGACTGAATGTTGAGATGGGTAAACAGAGAAGGTACAACACTTATTCGTCTATCATGGTAGTCCAGTTTGTCCCTCTTGTTAGTATTGACCCAACATCATACCCCTATAAAAAGTATATATTTCCATGACTGCACAAAATTATATATTGTAGTTATTCATTTCTAACTTATATGTTCGTATCAGAACTTAGAAGGGGGAGAAAATTAGATGTTTGGCAGTTGTATATGTGAAGAGTCTTGAGGGATTGTGTATCAAACTGGTTCTACAACAGACAGCAGAGTAAGACCTGTCATAAGTAGCACGACAATATTTTCTGCTGTGCTCAGGTGTTTTGAACATATTAATCATATTATCATATTTAAATAATGAGGTTATTTATTGAAATATACTTTAATATCCATAGATATTAAGACCTATATTTCAAAATTTTAGACAGTTTGACCACCATCTTGAAGTGGCAAAAATTATATGTATTTTGCATGCACAAGTTTTGGAAAACTAACGCTAATATAGCTCGTCACCTAATATATATGGGTTTGACACATTTGAAATGAACAAAGTAATATTTATATAAGTCACCAAATGTAGACTGTAAAGATGAAATTAATTGTATTCCCTCAGCTATTAGTAGGCTTTAACCTGGTCAGATTTTAAAATATATGCCTTTTTTAGATTTATACGTTATTTTCACCTTTATTGGCAAGTGTTCTATATTTGTGGAATAGAGCTAATAGCAAATCTAATATATTTTCAAATGGCTCTACTCTCTAATTTTATAAATGGATTTTCATGAATGATAAAAATTATATAAAGGCTATATATATTAAGAAAAATGAAATTAATCAGCTATCTACTTTTATTGTGTGTTAATACAAATCAAGCAAAAAGAAAATAACCATAATTCGCATTTAGCTTGGTTATACTTGAAACTAAGGCACGAATAAAAAATTTTCTTTTTCTTTTATAATTTATAATTAATTTATAATTAATTTAATTTATAATTATAATTTACTTATTAATTATTAAACTAAGTCGTTTGAAATTCTATGTTTCACAATGTAAAATTTGATCTCCTTATCAGACCTCTTCGGTGAGGTTTCCAAATATTCCGAAATGGAGCGCTAGCTGACAGTCGCCAATATCTCTGAGTTCGCAGAGTTCCCGACAGGTGGAGTTACCTCTCTTGAAACTTTTAGAATTACAGTACTTTAAAACTGATTAAACGTGATGTTATTAAAATTAACGCTACAGAGATATTAAAAAAATGATAATAACATAAAAATGTTAAACGCTACCAACAATTTCTAATTTTAAAGTATATACTGTCACTTAAAACAACGATGGTAATTAGTGTAGTATTTGTTTTTAAAACCATCATTTCTTTTGATCGTTCAAAAATTATTTTATTGTGAAATTATTTAGCACGCGATTGGACACACTAAAATAAAACAGTAACACTTTGGTGTTTTCCTAATACAGGGCTATTGTCTTGATATATATAAAATAAATAAATAAAAGGAACAACTATTAAGTTTTTTTTTTTTTTTTAAGAATGTTTTAAGAACATATTTATTGTATTAGTATTTTTAACAAGATTTTATTTACATTTACTTTTGTACGGGCATGAGTTTTAATTGTTTTATTTAGCAAAATGTTAATTCGGTTTCCTCTATTAAGCACTTGTATTGTAATCAAACAATTCCAAAACTCTAATCTGACTTACATAACCGGTAAGTTAAGATTAGTTAAGGTTGAAGTAGGTTCTAATGTATCAAAATGTTATCTTTATTTTTAGTAACTTTTGATTGTTTATTAACTTTCTTAAATAAGTTTGTCAAGTTAATATCCTTACTACTAAATATCTTACTAATGAATATTGAACAAATATATAACGGATTCAGGTAGGATAATACGTGAATCCGTTTTTTTGTTGACACAACTCCTCCTTTATTCTTTCTTTATCAATTTTAACGATTGAAGTATCAACAAATTTTCCCTTCTTCGTTTTTGTGCATTAAGGTTAAATTTCTTAACTATTTTTTATCACGTTAATATCCATATACTTCTAGATATTTTAGTAATAAATACCAATAATGAATTTATTTATATATATGTATATATACACACAATGTGAAGCCGTTTTTCGTCAACGTAACTGACCCCTTATTTCTTAGTCAATTTTAACAATAGTGATGCCAACAAATTTGCCCTCCTTCGTAGTTGTGCAATAAGGTCTCCATTGATCAATATGTTAACTCTGAAGGGCACAGGAAGCCCTCAAAGTACGTTTTTCGGCCATAAGAATAAGATTGAGAATGGTTTTAATTAATCAAAAAGTAACAGTCGTTCAAATGTATATAATGATGTTTATAGCTGTTAAAATGTATGTTTATAATATTTAGAAGGTTATAGATTTTCTTCATGCTACATATTGTAAGTTTAGTTGATTTAGTGGAAGTTTTTTGTCTAAAAATATAAAAAAAAACAAATGCATGACTGTCTGAGCGTCCTTTATACATTACAACACCGTCCATCTGATCGTCATGAGGCTTTAGGAAGTTATGAATTTGTTCCCAGGTTTTGAAGGAGGTTTTATTCGTCTACCAGACCTGGCCTCACTGGACTTTAAATGTTCAATGGTAATGGAGTTATTTTATTTATTTAATCATCAGCTGTTAAATAAAATAAAATGAGCTTTTTTGTTAAATATACTAAGTAATAACAATAGATGTTTATATATAGACTGTGCATATGTTGCAACTTAAGTTCAGTGATTGAGTTACTGTATATAAACTTACAATATCATGGTTTTACTTAAAAAAGTTTGTCCACTAATATTTGTAGTTAAAAATCACATACAGAGGCTGAAAGCCGAGGTTTCAGGATCACAGCGAGTTGTTTATTAGTTTGTTTTTTATTTATTGTTTTTTCTTCAAATCATCAGCATAATTTAAAATATGTTTTGTTCGACTCATAATCTAAGTTAATTTACATGTTTGTAAAAATGTTAAATTATTCACATAACCGAATTATCTTTGTTCCCTCAATGGGTTTATTGCCATTTAACAGATTTATTGATCATTGAGATAAACTAAAACATTGTTTTTCCAAAACGATGTGAACGTATTAGTATGGATAGTAAATTTGAAAACATTTTGTGATCCTTCGTCGCCAATAATAGGTCTCTAAATGTCTCTGCTCAAATTTATAACTGCCCAATTCTAGCGGCAATAAAATCTTTTCTGTTATAAAAAGGTGGTCATTAAAACAAATCCCACAGCCATCAGGTTTTCAAGAAGTGTCCCTTCCCTTTCTACAAACCCACAACACCAAATCTTGTTACTTTAGTGTATTTTTTGTGTTCCGAAAGTTTGGTGTTCTTAACCTTAAATGAGGTCAAATATGAGCCAAGAATAAAATTTAAATTTATTTCTTTATTTAATTCCAAGTCCAGTTGTTTTCGCACAGGATTGTGGATTTTATTTTGTGTTTGAATAGCTAATATCAGCACTTAGTAAATGTAAAATGTTTTATCGAATTGACCTGAATTTGAGAGAACTATACTGTTTCTAACATTACTACTATAGAACCATTTTCTATAACAAATTGAGTTAGATTTATTGAAGTTGGAGAAGGAGTATACAATAGTTCTTTAAGTAGAGACTGAAACTTGCCGACTCCAAAGAGGTAGACTGCTTTCCACGTTTAATGGACGAAAGCTAAATGTATTATAACTATTAATATATCAAACAAAAACTGAGATAAACAAGTTTTCGGTAATATTTATTTCAGATACTTAATTTATTCTATGTAATGGCCTAAAACAAGACTTTGCTCAAACTGAAGTTTGTAGACCTGATCGGTTCTGTACAATTAGTGGCCTACTCTACAATTTTAGAAAATGGATTTTGTGGAACCACGTTTCGAGAGTAATTTTGAACTCACTCAAATTGAATAACTATTCGGACTCTTAGTATATTATGACTCCTAAACAAACCAGGATCTGTCAGTGACTCGGGAGAGGGTTACCAAGGTGGGTTCTGGGAAACCCTGTTGACACAGCAGATCGTCATGTAAGAGACACATTCGGATATATGCATTGAATTCATGTAGAGGGCAGTTCCCTAAACAGTCGGCTCTATACAAAGCTTCACATTCTGTTGAGTAAATGGTTGTTTCATAGGAGAAAAATTGTCAGTGATTCAACTTAAAAATAGTATTATCATTTAGAATCCAAACTGCATAATTAACTTTCGTAACCTGTTCCTTTCTAACTAAATAGTTCAGTCCCTAGGTCTTAGACCGGACTATAAATTAAACTAACTGGAGAAAGCTACCAGAAGGGCATTTCGAGCCGCTGTTAAACCACATTGGTGATAGTGAACCAATCAATTCAACGTGCTTCATATTTACAAAACCAACCCGAGAGGTAGAATGCTATGGAGAATAATCGCGCAGGCAGATCTTGTAATGCAGTTTATAATATGCATACCTGATCTTTTTGAATGCATGAAATACACCCCGATGACAGCTTTGGTAGTTCCATCATCAGGGAGTAGGGCCTGGTGTTCATTCCTCATAAAGCCAGTAGACATGCCAATATCTGTGACATTCTGCGGATTTATTTAGTTGAGTAACAGAGGTGAGTGAAATCTAGGTAAAGCTGAGTACATAGGGAATTAATTCACTTGCTGCTCAGAGGGACTTTACTAAAAGCATGGAAGAGGATCTGTGGTATCCAGCCCAGTATAAGAATGAATTCAGGGTAACTAGCAACTGTATGCGAAGTAGGGGGGAGGGGATTTAACGACTGTTTGTGTAAGTATGAAATAAATGGGAGATAAAAGAGAAATATCATATATGTGAACGAAGCAGAGTTTATCACTGTGATACCTTGAATATGTCTGGCACAGCTTCTCAAATAAACTGACTGAGACAAATACTTTTAACTTAAATTATTAGGGGTTAAGTAGTGAGGGGTCCTATGAATTGAGAAATCAGTGTGATGTTGTAAAAACCAAGCATACCCTAGTTGATCTTGGTCCAGGGTGGTATTTCTAACAATCTGGCTTGAAAAACTGAATAGGATTGAGTCTTGATATTAAACTCTAAAATTCATTGTGAAAAGAGAGAAGAGCATGACTATTCCCACATATTGAGGAAGTGAAAATGAACTCTCAGATATGCTTAAGAGTTACAAATTTCTTCCCTCGATTCCTGGACACATCCTCTAGTCCCCAAAGTACATCTATAGTTTCCTAATTCATCCACAGAGAAGAAATGAACAGAGACATTCAATAGAGCGCTGAATGTGTGTCGAGTAGTTATTTCTCCAATTGGTCATGCGATGTCAGGCCCAGCACCTAGTTTGCCCCTCCCTTGCCCCCTCCTAAACACTCAAGGATAAACGTAGAATAAGAGTGTTTTATTTACAATAGATTTATAAATATGTACATTAGTTGAAATCTACTTACAACTGTCACTGAGGCGTTCGCTGAGGCCATATGAATGTGACCTTTGTTTCTTTCTTCTCTGTGATTCACAATAGAATTGAAAAAAATGTTTAATTCCTATTATTTCCTTTGCTTTAATTTATTATAGCTACTTTGACAGTTCACTACGCAGTTTTTACGTTTGTTTTTGTATTGTTAATATTTTTCAATTTTCAAAAGAGGGTTTAATCCTAATAATACAAGGTCAACGATTATGCCAATTTATTGTTGAATGCCAACACTGTTTATCCAAAGCACAGGTTTTAGAATGTTGAGTCTGGGAATCTTGGGGTTTCATCTTAATTGTATTGAGTGTACACGATTGTAAAATTATACTTTTGGAAGTTATTCTTTCAAACTGTAGTATAAGCATACATATTTGTTGAGATTTATAGATGAAGACAAAAATAACACCTGCAAACAAAACTTTGTTATACATATAACCCATAATAGACATACAGAATACCCATAAAACATCTTTTTTTAATTATTATTAAAATCAAATGAAGGAAGAAGTATATTGATCCCAACCTATTATTAATCGAATCAATATACTACCTCTTATTCATTTTGTATAGCTACTATAATCAATCGATGCACTGCACGCAATTAGGCCCACATATGATTCCAATGGCATCGTTATTCACTCATTACCATCAAGGCAGCCAACCTTACAAAAGTATAATTGCAACAAAAGAATGAGAGGTTAAGGAACTCGTACTGTTTGTTAATCCCAAGCTGTACAGCAATTAAGACTGTTGTATGACACGGAAATAAAACCCACGTTGATTTGTTAATTATAAGCTGAACAATAAAAACTTGTGTTTAACATAATGAGGACATTTATGCTTTACGAATAATCAAACGAGTTATCATTACGTATCTTACACTTTGTCATTCTAAAAAAACTTATCGACAGAAAAAATCATTGCAAGTTTCCTAGTATGAATTACTAAAATTGTTGTTCAATATATTGATTACTTGTTTTCCTTTAAAACTCATTATATGTACATAATGAAGAGACATTACATGGTCTACTTCCATCACACAGCCTGCTGTATCAGTCGGCCCTCTTGGATGGATGACTTTAGCAGCAATGTCAAACAATAATACACCGTAATTTACACTGTGAAATATACCGTAGTATATTGACATATCTCGTCTCAGTGTTCACTCATAGACCAAATATACCGCAGTATATTGACTTATATCTCGTCTCAGTGTACTCACTCTGAGACCAAATATACCGTAGTATATTGACTTATATCTCGTCTCACTCATAGACCAAATATACCGTAGTATATTGACTTATATCTCGTCTCAGTGTACTCACTCATAGACCAAATATACCTTAGTATATTGACTTATATCTCGTCTCACTCATAGACCAAATATACCGTAGTATATTGACTCATATCTCGTCTCAGTGTACTCACTCATAGACTAAATATACTGTAGTATATTGACTTATATCTCGTCTCACTCATAGACCAAATATACCGTAGTATATTGACTTATATCTCGTCTCACTCATATACCAAATATACCGTAGTATATTGACTCATATCTCGTCTCAGTGTACTCACTCATAGACTAAATATACTGTAGTATATTGACTTATATCTCGTCTTCTCAGTGTACTCACTCATAGACTAAATATACTGTAGTATATTGACTCATATCTCGTCTCAGTGTACTCACTCATAGACTAAATATACTGTAGTATATTGACTTATATCTCGTCTCAGTGTACTCACTCATAGACCAAACAAATACTCATATGTATGTTTTAACTGCATTTTGTTCTTTGTATTGCATTTTGTTATGTTGCCATATAAAAACAAAATCACCTATCCTTTAATTTATTCGCATTTATTTTTAATTAAATTTGTATTAATAGAAATGTATGTGAGTGACAATTACTTTTTAGAGTGGTTTTCATAACATATCAAATGTGATTGTATTGAAGCTGAAAGGTTTTCTCTTTTTTTTAATCCATACTCACCATAGGCAATTTTTACTTCGAGTACTAACACAGAAAAGAAATAAACAGAGGTCTCATCCAATAAAGCGCTTATGTCGCATCCAATAGTGCCGAGTTAGTGTGTCGAGTAGTTATTTAAGTTACAGTTCGGCATGCGATGGTAGGACCAGGACCTTGTCACTCCCTCCCTTATCCCCATAAATCCTCAAGAATAAACGTAGTAATTCTTACTTCATATTTATAGAGATGTACATTAGTTATAATCTACTTATAACTGCCACTTGGGTGATCACTGCGGCCATAAGAAAGCAATCTCTGTTTATTTTGTCTCTGTTATACTAACGTTGTTAAAGGACAATAGTTCAAACTCCTCTAGCACATTTAAAGGGGGCCTCCATGGATTATTGATGTGTTAGTTAAGTACATGGTGTATAAATCATTGCCACAGTACTTGGAACTCGCTAATTTGGACTACATCATTCAAGATGGTGGAATTCCCTTCCTTAAGCTGCCCCCTTTACTGATTGAACAATTAAGTATTAGTCCTTGGCCTGGACATAGGTGAGGAGTGAAGAAGGGGCTCTTAGCCCACTCTAACGGTTGTCTTGATCAAGTGTCAAATCTACATTATTATTATCAGCTGATATTTATTGTTGTAATAGTCATTAGTAGCAACACTGTCACGCGCAATATTCCAGTCAGGGCCATCTTACCATGCAATGATCTATCATTGGACAGGTGTTGCTTTTGTTGCTGCAATAATTTATCGGACAAGTATTACCTGACAGAAAAACAAAATTGAGTTCTCGGTTTATTTTCATTTTAATAAGATGTTGGATACGTATTTATCATAAAATGAAATTGAGATACCAGCAAAAACTTGTACGTAATAAAATAACGGGAAAATGGAAACATGTGGTATGATAATATGTAACATTATTCTTATAATATAATTGTCATATACATTAATATCCTTTGATAAATAAGAAACAGCTGTTGTATTTATTTATTTACCAACTATTTTACTTTCTTCCATATGCGTTAGCATAGAGAAAGTATTGTGATTGTAAAAAAAATGTATTAACAAGTTGGTCTAAAAATCCATTTTAGATTCTCCTGAACCCAAAAAAGTGGTTTTTCCGAAAAAAATATTAGTGTATGTGCAGTTCGCTGGAGACCAAACGGATGGATAAATTTTTATGAAATCTGGTATTTACGTGTGTTTAGCCAATATCTCCAGAATATTTTTTCACTTTTTTGAAATTGTATTTATTATTATTATTTTATTTTTTATGGGCAAAAGACATACAACATTGGTATTTCCTTAAAAACAGCTCTAACGATTTTGATTAAATTTTCTCAAAAAATATAAATTACAAATTGAAATATTTTAGTAAAAACCGTATGTCTGTAACTTGACTAGCTTTTCAGTTATGACAAAAAAACATATTTGGGAATCAAACTGGTAATTTTCAAAGTTTATTTTTTTTAGTGTTTAATATGAGGGAAGGTTTCTGACAATTCTTTTGAACCATTTATTTTAATTGTTTTAGTTACACATTTTAGTTGTTTACTGAAGTTTAGTTTTGTGATAAATAAAGCCTAATTTATGGCTTTATTTGCATTCGATGTTCTTTTTATTATTATATTGATCTATATTACAATAATACAAGCAACCTATTAGCATTTTCTTGATGAAATAGCAGTATTTGATGAACAACTCTTTTCTGCTGTATCAAATAATACTCTATAACAAAGAGGATGGCAAAGATAAACTTGTATTGTTTCCTAAATGACCCACACAGCAGCACGCCAAACCCACATTGGGTCGGTTTACTAAGGAGTGAGTCAACCAAACAGAGGTGAGAACATTGTGCCCTAATAAAACAAAACTACCCTATTACAAGGGTGAGAACCAGCTGTAATGAAGAGGTACAATAATTCTCGGGTACAGATAGTTAGGGAATTCAATTGGTAGATTAGAAGGCGAAGCCGCAACAGATGATGATATTTAGGGCGAAGGTGTTTAACGGGTAATGAGTAGTCGTCACATTTTGCATGTGTTCTATAATGACGGGAGGGTGGGTAACAAGGGGGTCCAGCGTGAGTCGGCGCTCTGCGGCCGCCGCTGACAGCCGCCTGATGACAGGCCCGTCACCGACACGCAGCCTTTGTACAAGTCTTTGGAATCTTTTTAGTTTCAAGTAAGTAATCTTTGAAAATATTGTAAAGGCACAAACAATAAATTAAAAAACAAATGTGTTATTCTATTGTAATTTTTTTATTTATTTATTTATTTATTTAATTTTTTTATTGGGATATGGCCATTTAATGCCAAAAGGGGACAACATGTAAAATAAAAAGTGTTTGTATTTAACTTATACAGCACATGGGCTAACGTTATCTAGCATAACGTAACTTAACCTGCCTAACCTAACCTGCCTAACCTAACTAAACATAACCTAACATAAACTAACCTAACTAAACGTAACCTAACATAAACTAACCTAACTAAACGTAACCTAACATAAACTAACCTAACTAAACGTAACCTAACATAAACTAACCAAGAAAAGGTCAAATTACTCTAGCAATAATCTCCACAATAACTGCAGTTTATCTTTGTCCTGCAGAAAATGTTGTAAAAGTGAGGACACATATCTGAAGAAATTCTATGTGTTTTGTAACCAAGCGGTCGAAAATTGCTAAAATGAATGTCCCTAATTTAGCTTTTACATTATAGTTATAGTGTAACGTAACTTCCATTTGTATATTTTCTTTTTTCATTACTTATAATTAAGAACTTTCTAAAGTTTAAGTTGTCGAACTTATATCTCTAGCGTAGAGTGCAAATTTTTTCACTCGGAATGAACTCACGTTTCTATTATAAATATTTTTATACACATAAGTTAATATAAAGTAGTTGAATTGGTGTTTTAGATTAAATAATAACAACGAGTTCAATAAGTCACTAAGAACAACACGCCTGACGTCCATGGCGAGGTCTGGAGGACAAACCATTAACTTGGCATTGACATGTCGCATTAACAACACGCCCGACGTCCATGGCGAGGTCTGGAGGACAAACCATTAACTTGGCATTGACATGTCGCATTAACAACACGCCTGACGTCCATGGCGAGGTCTTGAGGACAAACCCATTGACATGTCGCATTAACAACACGCCCGACGTCCATGGCGAGGTCTGGAGGACAAACCATTAACTTGGCATTGACATGTCGCATTAACAACACGCCTGACGTCCATGGCGAGGTCTTGAGGACAAACCCATTGACATGTCGCATTAACAACACGCCTGACGTCTACGGCGAGGTCTGGAAGACAAACCTTATTGACATGTCGCATTAACAACACGCCTGACGTCCATGGCGAGGTCTTGAGGACAAACCCATTGACATGTCGCATTAACAACACGCCTGACGTCTACGGCGAGGTCTGGAAGACAAACCATTAACTTGGCATTGACATGTCGCATTAACAACACGCCTGACGTCCATGGCGAGGTCTGGAGGACAAACCATTAACTTGGCATTGACATGTCGCATTAACAACACGCCCGACGTCCATGGCAAGGTCTGGAGGACAAACCATTAACTTGGCATTGACATGTCGCATTAACAACACGCCTGACGTCCATAGCGAGGTCTGGAAGACAAACCCATTGACATGTCGCATTAACAACACGCCTGGCGTCCACGGCGAGGTCTGGAAGACAAATCCATTGACATGTCGCATTAAAAACACGCCTGACGTCCATGGCGAGGTCTGGAGGACAAACCATTAACTTGGCATTGACATGTCGGATTAACAACACGCCTGACGTCCATGGCGAGGTCTGGAGGACAAACCATTAGCTTGGCATTGACATGTCGCATTAACAACACGCCCGACGTCCATGGCGAGGTCTGGAAGACAAACCCATTGACATGTCGCATTAACAACACGCCTGACGTCTACGGCGAGGTCTGGAAGACAAACCCATTGACATGTCGCATTAACAACACGCCTGACGTCTACGGTGAGGTCTGGAAGACAAACCTATTGAAATGACGCATTAACAACACGCCTGACGTCCACGGCGAGGTCTAGAAGACAAACCCATTGACATGTTGCATTAACAACACGTCTGACGTCCATGGTGAGGTCTGGAGGACAAACCCATTAACATGTCACATTAACAACACGCCTGACGTCCACGGCGAAGTCTGGAATACAAACCTATTGACATGTCACATTAACAACACGCCTGACGTCCAAGGCGAGATCTGGAAGACAAACCCAATGACTTGTCGCATTAACAACACGCCTGACACCCATGGTGAGGTTTGGAAGACAAACCCATTAACTTGGCATTGACATGTCGCATTAACAACACGCCTGACGTCCATGGCGAGGTCTGGAAGACAAACCCATTGACATGTCGCATTAACAACACGCCTGGCGTCCACGGCGAGGTCTGGAAGACAAATCCATTGACATGTCGCATTAAAAACACGCCTGACGTCCATGGCGAGGTCTGGAGGACAAACCATTAACTTAGCATTGACATGTCGCATTAACAACACGCCCGACGTCCATGGCGAGGGGTGGAGGACAAACCATTAACTTGGCATTGACATGTCGCATTAACAACACGCCTGACGTCCATGGCGAGGTCTGGAGGACAAACCCATTGACATGTCGCATTAAAAACACGCCCGACGTCCATGGCAAGGTCTGGAGGACAAACCATTAACTTGGCATTGACATGTCGCATTAACAACACGCCTGACGTCCATAGCGAGGTCTGGAAGACAAACCCATTGACATGTCGCATTAACAACACGCCTGACGTCTACGGCGAGGTCTGGAAGACAAACCCAATGACATGTCGCATTAACAACACGCCTGACGTCCATGGCCAGGTCTGGAGGACAAACCATTAACTTGGCATTGACATGTCGCATTAACAACACGCCCGACGTCCATGGCGAGAGGTGGAGGACAAACCATTAACTTGGCATTGACATGTCGCATTAACAACACGCCCGACGTCCATGGCGAGGTCTGGAGGACAAACCATTAACTTGGCATTGACATGTCGGATTAACAACACGCCTGACGTCCATGGCGAGGTCTGGAAGACAAACCCATTGACATGTCGCATTAACAACACGCCTGACGTCTACGGCGAGGTCTGGAAGACAAACCCATTGACATGTCGCATTAACAACACGCCCGACGTCCATGGCGAGGTCTGGAGGACAAACCATTAACTTGGCATTGACATGTCGCAGATTAACAAATCGTAAGCTCGTTAAGTCATAGTTAAGGTGCCATATTTGTCTACTTTAGTATGAGACGTGGCTCCATGTTAATGTATTGTTACCGAGGATGTTAGAAGAGAAGTAAGGCCTTAATCACGTTCTACAAATGTTTCTGCCGCCTCTCACTGTCAACAGTTGAGCCAACATTTATGAATTATACATCTAATGCCACTGTTAATTCTCCGTTGCCTTCCACAACTATGAACGAACCTACTGCCAACTTTTATAAGTTAACAGCTACAATTTATGAGGGGTTATATACTTTTATCAGTAAAATGAGTGTTAAGATATATAATGCAACATTCTATTAGTTGATTCGCTTGGATAAACCTTTTCACATTAACAAGTCGATGAGCTCATGAAGTATACGTTGTGTAGGGGAAGAAGTAGGCTTCCTGTAACAACGTTGAGGACCAAGACAGTGGAGAGCTGTCAAACAGAAGCTTGTGAAGGATCCACACGAATGCGCAAAAGCAGGCACAATCCAGTGCGTCCAGCACGCATGTGGGCAGATATTCAAATGGGAGAGGAGAAAGCCCACGAAAGAACGGGCGTCCAGTAGGCTATAACGCTTATATAGACCATAACCACGCCAGGGCAATTTATTTAATCACAATAACAGGACCATCTATAGACCCTGAGCGGAACAAATTAAAGCACGGAAAATTTGAATTCTGATTAAATAAACAAGAAGAAGACGGAATGAGGGATTATTCAAATGAGAATTACGTGTGAAATGTAAATATAAATATAATTGGCCAAATTTGGGCACACCACCTATAATTGTACTGGGATTATTTTTGTCAGAGCGTTACGGAAGGGCACAAATTATGTTGAACACGTTATTTTCTCAACAAAATGGAGAACTGGTCATTAAATAACGCCTCACGAATAGCTGTACAATAACTTACAAATATACGTTGAGCTCAGTCATCAGCTCGCAAAATTATTTGTTTTTTAACAATTCATTTTTTACAGCAAACCGCTTTATATATGAAGCGTGGAGCTGTATTTAAGGTTACATTCCGGCAAGTTGTAGTCTACGTATATATTTGTTATTCATTCCGTTGGCAGCTTTAATTGATATGAATTTACTCTAAAATTTCCAGAAGAAAATTAAAAACTGCAGAAAACGACAGTTAAAACAATATGTTGAGGAAAGTCAACAGCCCTTCTAAATAGCAATCTTTTAGAGAGGTTATGACAAATTAGTGCTTCTTATATGAAATCATTTCCACTTTCTACGTGGATGTGTTTTCTATAAGTAGTTAGTTGTGCTCACTCTTATGTCCAAGACAACAGAATTCATATCCCAACTGAGCTAACGGCTCAAGGGCATAGTTGATATCATATAGCTATCATTTATTAATTTAAAAATACAAAATATTTATACATTTTGAAATAAGTCATGTGATATTAAGAAAAATATTAAGTGATCTGCTGTCACAAAGCTAAATCCAATCCATAAAGACCTGTCTTACTGATTCCACCTAAGTAACCGACTAGCTAAACGAAAATTAAACAGATTTTTAAATGATGTAAAACTCCACCACAGTTATCATCCACAGTATCTGGGAATAACGTTAGCTCGATCGCTGAAGTTTAAAAGCCATCTTCAAAACACAGCAATTTCGCCCGTTGAATAAAGTTCATGCACATGCTTGTAGGCCTAAGTAAAAAAGCGAATAAAATGTTTTGACCAATTGTTGTTGTGAAGTTGTTCTAGAAACCACACGTGCTGTGTATGTCAACACGCCTTGCGCTGGTACCTAGTGCTGTCGGAATTAACCACTGTCAACTGGTAGGATGTGTTTCATGAACATACATGGTCCATGGCCAATAACACCAACGTACAGTGTCACGCGAGCGTCATTTTCCAGACCAGACCAGTTTTGCAACACTTTCATTCCTTCAGATCATGAAAGATAATATAAAACGACATTGAATTTTGTAATGAAGGACACAATTAACTGTGAAGCTGAGAAGTATTTATAAACTAGATATCGCTAATATGAGACCCAAGGGAGTAAAACTAACCCCAGTGTTTTGCTCACTTGGTCAATATTAACCCTCATCAATGTTCAGACATTGTAATGTGTCTGTTTTATTAACAGGGCAACGGTTTATCGTTCATAATTCTACCTTATCACAGCTATGGGCTTTAAATAAAGCAAAGAAAGAATATTAAAAGAAATATTGTGTGGTGATATTTGTGTAGACAAAAGTACAATGGCCAGTACATCGCGAGATTGAATAGAGTTGGCAAATTTGTGTGACACGTTAGTTAATATTCTTTTTGATATTATCTACATTTTTATATTTGTTCAACTGTTTTTCAACTTTTTGGGTAGCCTATTTGTGTAGTTGCCTCGTATATAAATAGTTTAATTAAAAATATTCTAAACATAATTTTCAAATTCAAGAATAAATCGTTATCAAATAACTTGTCAATGTTCAGAGAGTTATTTACTTCCTTATAAAAATTGTGATTTAGTTACTACATTAGGTAATGGTTATAAGAAAACTTGCAATTATAGGCCTATGATCTGGCCTATAAGAGTGGTGGAGCATTAACAGACTGTCAGTTTAGAATTAGTGGAGTACATACTAAAGGAATGTTTCTTACAAACATGTTTCCTAAAAGCATCATATCATATAAATTTTAAATAATTCCATGGGTTTGATATTTATTTTTTATAGTTTAGTGAACATAAAGGGTGTTTTATATTGTGGTCACATCATATTGAAACATATGTTGTTTTTATTCAATCGACTCAGTTCAAAACACCAATGTTTACAGGGTCAGAAATCTAAGGAACAGAAAATACAAAAAGTACATGGGTTCGTATTCTAGCTAGGGATACGTATAAAAGTACATGGGTTCATATTCTAGCTAGGGATACTTATAAAAGTACATGGGTTCGTATTCTAGCTAGGGATACTTATAAAAGTACATGGGTTCGTATTCTAGCTAGGGATACTTATAAAAGTACATGGGTTCGTATTCTAGCTAGGGATACTTATAAAAGTACATGGGTTCGTAATCTAGCTAGGGATACTTATAAAAGTACATGGGTTCGTATTCTAGCTAGGGATACTTATAAAAGTACATGGGTTCGTATTCTAGCTAGGGATATTTATAAAAGTACATGGGTTCGTATTCTAGCTAGGGATACTTATAAAAGCAAATTGATCAAAACATTCATGGTTTCTTAAAAACTAAATTTCAAATCGTGCATGGGCTCGATATAAGCGACTAATTATTTTGACTCGATGAATAATCGACTATGAAATCGAAGTACATATTTTTTTCTTTTTTTAAGTTTCTGTTTATTTTTTTAATCTGTTTCCATCGTTCTGTATTGTGCCTAAGTTTGTAGACGCTCAGTTGCCTGTTTTCATTACATTATTAGGTCAACAATAACATCATTCGTTGTAGCAATCATTTAAACTTGTTTGAAAAAATCAACACAATGACCCCAAAAACTGGTTTTTTTTTTTTAATTCTTACATTCCTCTCAAAATGTTCGACTCTGGGCGGAACTTCTCTGACTTTCTAGTTTCATTTTATGTCTAGATTTTACAATAGCCTTAAAAAATCAACCCCAAAATGATGAAATCAGCTTCAAAATTATGAATTCGTGTTTTCTGGTATAGTTCTAATGCAGTTAATAATATTACATTTTTTAATAGGTCTACGGACAATATTACTTGTTTTAATTACTTTAAAGTCGTCATATCAAATAATTGAAATGTTGTTCTGCAGTAATACTGAATAATTATTTAATAACAATAACAATCAATTAACAATAAATATAGTTCTCATATAAAACTTTGGACAAGGACTTCTAGTTAGATGTATTTTCCCATCCCTTGAGTGCACGTGTCATGAGTCACTCTATGAGTTGTTTTTTTTAATAATATTTTACTTACTTAAGGTTGCTAGTTATAGTTATGAAGAAAGTTGATAAACTATGAGACAGATTCATGTTTATGGTAGATGAGTCAAATTTTGACAAATTAGTGAGTGAATTGTCTAAGTTTTTAATTTATTAATTTTTTTTTCTTTAGGAGATGTTGTGTGAATTTAAAAATTAATACTTTTTAAGATCCAATTTGAAGTTTAAAATGTTTAAATATGTTTAAAGTGAACATGAACAATGCAAATATGAAAAGGTAAATAAAAGTACACATATGACATATTGTTTTTCTTTTGTATTATTTTTATAACTTGATTTTATGGTACTCTTTTACTCATACTAAGTTTCCAAACTTGTTCCACATTTTTATTTAGATTTTATTTTAATTTTTTTTTATATTTTATTCTTTAAATTATTATTGTTTTAAAGATGCAAGATTTTAAATACAGACTGTGAAAGTAACCATTTATATTTACACAAAATGTAATGGGCTGCTTTTGAAATGCCCACGTATTAGACACACTTGCACAAGTAAACAGTTCTCCAAAACACAATCTGGAATGTGAAATCGCCTCCAAACAAATGGACAACACTGCCTTTTTGTTTTTAATTTTGCAACAACCGATCCGTCAGGTTAACGGGAAAACACCTTAAAGCCTTTTTACAAGCGATGTTCTCCATCAGCTCCTGGAACGAGCTGGATTCCTCGGGAGCAGAAATGACAGCTATGCTCCTACTTTGCATAGCCTGGCCTGCACTGTAATAGACGCCATTTCTTCTTGTCGTTGCTGGCTACCAGGCGTAATGGGCGAGGAAAAATTCAATCAGGGGTGATAAATACAGGCGATCAGGGAAGAAGGGAACAAATGGCGACCGCGGGCCACTGCCATGGACAGACTCGTGAAATATGGACTGCCTTCAGCAGGTTATTAAATAAGACTGGCATAAATTACTGACCATTGTGTTGTAGGTCTGTGGTGCGCATCACTTGGCTCCCGTTTTACAAGGGTGGGGTGGGGTTGCTTCTACGATATAAATACAGGGCTGTAAGATGTCTTTCAAAATATATATATATATATATATATATATATATATATATATTTAATTATTGAAATTGTTTTTAAAAAACTAGGTGACACCCCTGCATGCTTCGCGTGATACTTCTACATGTAATTTTTGACTTCAAATATTATTAATTAAACTGTATTAAGTAAAATCACATTATTTAAATTAATTTATAGTAGCTATCTTAGTGCACTTGATTTGCACTCTATTTATAGTATAATAATTATAAACAACCAATGTTATTACTAAGCCTATTTCAAATGTTTTCATTTTATTTAACAGTTGATGATAGCATACACACAGACAGACATGTAGGTCTATTCGCTCTTTTATTAGTATTTTACTGTGTTGCTCTGTATGTTTAACCTAACAAGTTATTTGGACCATTTAACATTTGTTTATGCCACCAGCTGGTCAATTAAAATTAACCTCCATTAGAATAACACTGCAACTTTTACGTCGTGTAGGGCAAATATCTATGAGAATTTCAAAAACTTAGCTCGTCAGACTTACAAATCAAAATTATCTTTTGAATAAAAAAGATTTCATGAAAATCGGTCAAGTAATAAGTTCAGAAAGTGAGTGAAATAAATGACCCGGTTATTTTAGTTTAACTAAAATTGTTTCAACTAAAACAACTATTGTCGCCATCCCGGCTGCAATGAGATTGAAACTATTGGCCATGTTTTGGGATATTGCCCTAAGGGAGAATTACTAAGAAATAATCGTCATCATAAAGTAAGAACAATGTTGGCAAATGAATTCAGACAAAACAATTCGTATGTACATGAAGAAATACACGTTCAGTCAACAGAGGGATCAAATAGAAGAATCGATATCATTGCTATAAACAAAAAAAAGTAAAAATACCCTAATTTCTCTAGTAAGATTTGAAACAACATCAGATCAGGATGAATTTGTCAACAATGTAAAAAATAAAATGTGTGAACCTTGCATTCCTTTTTTAATTAAAAAATACTACGTAATAAAATGGGAAGTAACTGGCCTTTTATTTGGAAGTAGAAGAGCAATATCTAAATTCACTTTATTATGGTAAAAACTCGTTAGTTTAAAAATATCAACATTTTCACTATCGAAACGTAATAACTCCTTGCAGTTTTGAACTTGCCTCCATTCCGTCCTATGTTCTGTTAAGTTTACAAACGTTCCTTGACATAGCCATGTTAACTTAAGCACGGTCATTGACTGACTTAAAGAATTACGAGTACTTACTTAACTTTTAAGACTCGTTTATTCACATTATATACAAATTATACTTGGTTTATTCCCAAAAAAACTAAGTAACTACTTGCTAATCCGGAAATTAGAGATATTACTTGGATGAGTAATTTCTTAATCCTTTTATTTACATGAAACGGAGTAATAACTCAAAAAATGTTGAGTTGAAGTTTTATTCACTTCAACAATTGATGTCATAATTTGTAAATATTTACCTTCTCAGATGATTTTTTAAAGTAAATAAATAAAATTCATAATACATATTCTAGGAAGTTGAACATCGTATAGTTCTGACATTCTGTAACTGCCTTGAGCATGGATGTGGAACACACCCTAGCCATAATTCTGCCTGAAGGCATGCCTCATCAGAAGGAGATCATCAAAGTGATCAAGAAGGTAGGGTTCATGATCCTCAATCGAAGGACAATCCATCTGACTGCCGAGCAGGCAAGCGACTTCTTTCAAGAGAAATATGGCCAACCAGACTTCCCTCTGCTGGTTGTGTCTACCTCCGTCAGTCCCGTCATTGTCCTGTCTCTTGGGAGACCGCATGCCGTCGAAACTCTGAAAGAAGTGGTAACACATGTTTTATTGCAGTTTTCTAGTTCTTAAGAGTTGTATTTATTTAGTAAGCATGGTAATAATGCACTTCTAACAACTTCTGAAAATACGATTTATTGTGGAAAGTGGTGGAAAATCGTGTTTTAAGTTTCTCTTGACATCTGTTGAGAAGGTTGATTTTAATCACGAAAAATTCATATTTACGAAAACTAGTTTTTATCTGGTAGTGAAAAAAAAACATCTCAAGAAATAATTGTTATGGACAAAAATAATCTTCGTTTTCAGTGCAAAAAATACATTTTTTTAAAAATGGTAATTAATGGCAATATGTAAAAAAATAATAAAAGCCGTTACGTTGTTTTTTTTTTTTTTTTTTTCAAATTGTTCGGTAAAATCCGTGATTTCCGCAGTATAAAAAGCACATATCGTTAAAAAATGGTCAATTCATGACCCACTTCTTGCAAATTTTTCAAATGTTGTTAGGTGGCATGAAACTGCATGAAAACCGTAAGGACAACTCCATATTTCTGAACTCAGAGGATGTATCTTGGGTTTTGTTATATGAACCCAAACAAATTCTCAGTCGTGTGTAACAGTTCTCTAAATGGTACTCTCTTTTTTTATTCTACTATTCCTTTAGACTCTATTTACCCCACCCTTAACCATTTCATTTTTGCTTTATAGTCAATTATTCAACATTTTACAAGTCTTTCCTATGTGTATACCATCGTTTAAGACGTTACACTAACTGCAATCGTAAAGTGGCGGTGACAGTTTGAAGATATTCTGAGTATGCAGTTGGTGACTTCATATGAAGTTGTTTAAAATATTATGAAAAAGACATTGTTCGCTGTTTTTCAATTGCTTCTTCATAACGTGTTTATCGCCTCTTCCAGTCAAGTATAAGATTCGAACCTCCGACATCTCTGAGACTCTGTCCAGACACCTCAGTGTCCTTAGGACTTGGCCGAGAGGTCTAATCTCCGAAATTAATTTTGATTCTTATAAGAAACTTAACAATTCTTTCGGTTATAATTAAAAATAATTGACTAATATTTGATTGCAGGCAGGTCCTAGTGATGTACAAGAAGCCAAGATTAAATCCCCACTTTCTCTAAATGCCCTTTACGGAAACGCAGGGTGCAATCTATCAGCAGTCCACGTCAGTCAAGATCTCCCAGCCGCCAGGAGGGAGATCCACTACTTCTTCCCCCAAGCAGACGTGGAGCCTGTGGCTGATGGGTTAGAGTTTTTGGAGTGTGAGGTTAACCCACTGGTGAGGCAGGGGCTGGTCGAGCTGGGGAAGGAGAGACCTGCTGAGCCCATGTTGTGGCTGGCCGGGTGGTTGCTGAGGAACAATCCCAACACCCCCCAAGTCCAAGAACACTTAAGACATCAGCGTTTCTGAATTGTGACCAACGATTTTCGGTTGATTTTAAGAACTCAGTTGATATTGGTTGTTTACAAAATATTTTGTGAATCAATATATTTGAATGTCCAGTAAATGAAACAGTGAATTCATTTTAAATTACAGTTGTCACGCAAGACGATAATTTGAATGTTTCATAGTTTTATTTTCATTCACTGCATTTATACCTCCTCTAACAAATCAAGCATTTTAAATAAAAAACATTCACTCATTAATTTATATTTTATTGATGATTGATATAATGTATTTTAATTTTCTTTTTTTCAACGTCCGTTGGTATTTCATCTGTGATGAATCTTAATCCACCTTCAAACATAAAGAAAAACCAAAGTAAAAATTTAAATAATCATATATAATATGAATATACGTAGGATTGCTTAGGTGTTACACGTAAACACAAATATTGCTACAGATAAATGAATTTCTTAAACTGTCAGAATAGATTACTGTTGATGGAAACGTTTAGTCACTTACTAAGTTTCAACTTTTTTTTAAATAAATATTTAATTTAATAATCAATAGTGTATCTTAGGAGTAACAAGTTCACCAAATAGTTTATAAATGTATTAAAATTGAGGAAAAATTAAAAAAAATATGTATATTACCTGAACTGAATACTTAATAAAATAATACTGTACAATCCAGTTGATTCTGCTCACAAACAGGAACATCGATGAAACTTGAAAGGCAATAATAATGTAATAATTATTAAACCATAACTAAGATAAAAGAAATAAACGATCAAAAGTAGTCGTTGAATATGGTGACCTTTAGTTTATAGAACCTTGTTAAAGATTTGCAGAAGTTAGACAGTTTAGTGCGTTCCAACCTACATGTTTGGGATGAGATAATAACTTAAATAAACATTAGAGAAGAAGTTTTGAAATTAAAATGACTTCACTGAAAAAACTGTTAGTACATGTGGTGAAGTTAAGACTTCAAAGTCAACTATATGATGGGTTAGTTGCTAGATTTGTAACTGCTAAAAAGATTCAGAAGGTAATAATGCTATATATTTTATTACATATCCATAACATATTGTTATTTTTTTTTAACTTCTTAATGTCAACAAAATAAACTTTCATCTAGTCGGTTTTCCATCTTATTTAAAAGTGGAAATACTTATCTTTGTAAACATTTGTACTGGGTAAATATTGTTTGAGAAATTTCTTTGGTGGCCATGTATGTCTGTCCTAGCACACAGCAAGTACCGCCGACGTTCTTCTTCTCAAATTGTTTATTGTTCACATTATCACTATTTACTCAACTAAAAACTTGTCATATATTCCAGAACAGTTTTTCTTGTCAGTGGTTGTGTTCCTCTTCAGTAACGCCAGAGATTAAAGAAACAGATGTCGTATCCAATATTGCGCTGAATGGGTGTCGAGTAATTAGTTCACCGCGCAGCCGACAGGGCCAGTATCGTTTTCAGTCCCTCCTCTTATTCCTCCCCCCTTCCCCCCAATCCTTTAGAATAAGCGTAAAATAATCACTACAGTTGCATGACGATGAACATTCGCTATATTGATAGATGATTGATGGGCAGCTATAAATAGATTACATGTAAGAAAATTGCCTTTTTTTTCTGTGGTAACATTCCAAGCCATATCTACCTAGATCAGATGACAATCGGACTTCGACCATATTTACAGTTGCAACTAATCTTTATAAATAATACTAGAACGCAAATCCTCCCTTATTTCTTTATCAAGTTAATGATTGAGGTGTCAAAAGATTTGTCCCTATTCGTAGTTGTGCAATAAGGTCATCATGTTTCAATGTTTTTACTATGAAGGGAACAGGAAGCCCTCAAAGTACGTTTTTTGCTAGAAGAATAACGTGGAGAGATATTTAAATTAATCAAAAAGTCACAGCTGTTCAATAGTAAATAATGATGTTTACGAAATGTTAACAGCTGTTATAATGTAAATAATGATTTTTATAGTATTGAAAAGGTAATAGATATGTAGTAATAACTTTGGGCGTTTGTAAAGATGTAAATAGGTTGACGTAAAGTGAAATAAGCGAGCTTCTAGAGTTAAATTTACTTCTTATAGTTTACTTAATTCAGTTTAACCACTAATATTTGTTGGCAAACGTAACATGCCGAGAGCGAAGGCCGACGTTTAACGAGTGCAGTGAATTACAAGGTTGGCAGGCGAAGCGTGCAGGGGTGTCCCCTAGTTATTTTTAAAATCTTATGTTTTTTGACATCTTTTGTCAGTGTTTACATAATAGTGGTAAAAATTTAATCAGTTAGTGTAAGCTTAGTTCAAAAGGTATATAATGTTATAGGTTTTGACCCACTACATGATCACTGAATTAAAATATAATATATTTTTGGGGTTACATGTTACTTGGAAGACAGTGTGTATGTAAAACAGTAATGTATACATAACAAATGTTAAGTATGTATACATTGTACGTATTAAGATTTCTGAAAAAATGACATTCGTCTATCAACTGTATTGCGTACCTATTTAATAATACAGTCTGTAGAGGCTGTCGGCCATATTGGTTTTAATTCCATAAGAGCAATGTTACTTGCCAGTTCATATTTTTTCGTTATTTTTATTGAATAAAAGTTGTGTATGGGTTGTCATTTCAAACGTTTTCATATTGGGTTTGTTTGTTTTGGTATTTTGAATGCGTACGCCTAGTTTTAAAAATTAGGTGAAAATAAAAGATTTAAAATAATTTTTTTCTATAAAACTAATTAAGAATTTGCTAAGAAATTCCAACATACAATTTCATTTTTGATTAATCAAAAGCAATTTTTTTGAAAAAACGCGTGATCATATGTCCAGTTCGAAAATAATATTGTTGTTATTGGATTAAAACCAACATTGCCGACAGCATCAGCAAACACTTAATAAAAAAGCTGACCATCTGGTTCTTTTTAATTTAGGCTAGCAGAGTTGTAACATACTAAGATATTGTTTAAATTAATTTTAGAATAACTCATAAGTAAACGATCTTTGTAAGTTAATAAAACTTTCAATATAGAAATTATTGTAAAAAGACACAACTTGTAATTAGTTTTAATAAATTACTAACTATCTCATCTAAGAAGCTGATCTCGAAAAAGTGTTATAAACTAAAATTTTTTTTAATTGGTGGAGGAGAACATTGACATATTCGTTACAACAGTAACTTATTTATAAGTTAAACGGCAACATGCAAATTACTAAACAAGCTTAAAGATAGTCAAGTGTTCAACAATAAAAGGTTACGGTTTGCGAATTCGGGTCTCGGAAACTCATTATTCATCTAGAATGCAAAAGAAAGCTCCAAGAAATTCTTTTAGGTTGAGCGGTCAAGCAGTGAATACTAATCTTTTAAAATATTAACGGTCTTCGTCTAATTTACATTTTTTCGGAAACATTTTTACGAGGAGAATATAATTAATTAATTTCTTCTTGCATGTGGTTAAGATTAAAGTCAATAAAATAAAAGAATGAACTAATGTTGAATGTGCCATGAATCTTGTTTTATGTATACATAGATAATACTCATAATGCTAACAACCTGGAATTATTATGGAATGGAAGTACATGGAATGTTCTTATTCATTTTAAGGAAAATTAAAAAAAAATATTATATTATATAAAATAGGCAATGTTTGTACATAGCCAATTGACGCGGTCGAACCCCGAAGACCTAGAATTTGTTAGTAAAAAATATATCCTTTTTGAGATACCTTAAATTTTTATCTGCGATTTATAATTTTCTTTTGTTCTTCATAGTTTGATATTCTGACAGATTTTAAAGTTTAAAATTGAGGAATAAACATTACATTTATCAAGTCCAACAAATACATATTCAACCCTTAGTAGTAGTTGAACCCTCTCAGAATTATTAAATTTGATCACTTAGTTTGGCTTCTAGTTATCATAACATTGAGTTAGAGGCTAACCCATGTCATTTAAGTATTTCTCAGCTACCACTGTCATTCTTGTGTGGATGGAATGGAGGGTAGTCATTAGTTGTAAAAGTATGGTGTATGAGAAGGCTATCTCATACGCACGTGGGTATGCATTATTGCATGTTACTTCTTACGTAAGTGGGTAGGGTGAGACGCACTCAAACGTATTTAGTTAACTGAGAACCACCTTCGTCTTAAGCCGACCACACACGTTACGGTCAACCTGCACAGGCAATCCGGAATGGTATACCTGAACAAACTGGAGCACACATACGATACGGTAAACTGGAACATTTCAACTCAGTTGAGAGATGGCAGCAAACTTCTTAAATTATTTATTTTTTAAAGTACAGAATTTTTGTAGTATCTACTTCTAATTCCATTAATTTAATTACCATTAAGTTATTCATAAGCTGCTTCTATTTTTTTCTCGGTTGTGGTATCTTTAATGTTTATACGCCACAAACAAGGTTCTGACATGTACACTTCAATAAATATTCAATCACTTGATTCGGTTTTCGACTGGACACGATATTCAGAAAAGTTATAAAACTATTGGTACAAGCAAATACAATAACAACATACGATCTTAACACAAGAAACTACACAACTAATCTAAACACAGTAAGACCTCTACAGGTGTTCTGGAGTGACCTATACACACACTCAGGTTTACACTCCGGCGCAGGTGGCTACGCCTGTACGGTTTGGCCTGCAGCGGCTGGTACACACGCTCAGGTTTACCTGTGCAGGTGGCTTGTACAGGTAACCTCTCCGGTATACTGGACCGTGTGTGCCCGGCCTTACTTATGTGGGTAGTATGGCACGTACTAATACGTATTTAGCTAAGTGAGAACCACCTTGGCCTTACGTATGTGGGTAGTATGGCACGTACTAATACGTATTTAGCTAAGTGAGAACCACCTTGGCCTTACGTATGTGGGTAGTATGGCACGTACTAATACGTATTTAGCTAAGTGAGAACCACCTTCGCCTTACTCATGTGGGTAGTATGGCACGTACTAATACGTATTTAGCTAAGTGAGAACCACCTTCGCCTTACTTATGTGGGTAGTATGGCACGTACTAATACGTATTTAGCTAGGTGAGAACCACCTTCGCCTTACTTATGTGGGTAGTATGGCACGTACTAATACGTATTTAGCTAAGTGAGAACTATCTTCGCCTTACGTATGTGGGTAGTATGGCACGTACTAATACGTATTTAGCTAAGTGAGAACCACCTTCGCCTTACGTATGTGGGTAGTATGGCACGTACTAATACGTATTTAGCTAAGTGAGAACCACCTTCGCCTTACTTATGTGGGTAGTATGGCACGTACTAATACGTATTTAGCTAAGTGAGAACCACCTTCGTCTTACGTATGTGGGTAGTATGGCACGTACTAATACGTATTTAGCTAAGTGAGAACCACCTTCGCCTTACTTATGTGGGTAGTATGGCACGTACTAATACGTATTTAGCTAAGTGAGAACCACCTTCGCCTTACTTATGTGGGTAGTATGGCACGTACTAATACGTATTTAGCTAAGTGAGAACCACCTTCGCCTTACGTATGTGGGTAGTATGGCACGTACTAATACGTATTTAGCTAAGTGAGAACCACCTTCGCCTTACTTATGTGGGTAGTATGGCACGTACTAATACGTATTTAGCTAAGTGAGAACCACCTTCGCCTTACTTACGTGGGTAGTATGGCACGTACTAATACGTATTTAGCTAAGTGAGAACCAGCTTTGCCTTACGCATGTAGATAGAATAGCATGTACTAACATGTATTTAGGAAAGTGTGAAAACTACCTTCGTCTTACGAGCATAGCACGAACTCGTAGGCTACGTATACAGTTTATTAAAAGGATTACGTCTTATTATAATAACAGTTCAGTGTAAAAATTATTTATGGTTATTTACTGCCCAATCTGTCTATTTTGCATTTATCAGTATAAGTATATTTTCTCGGATTTTTATCAATGTCAAATGAGTTGTAAATGAGAGAGGTTTACTAATTTTACTCAAAAACAATGGCAAATTAGAATTCAAAAATTATATATTTTGAAAACTTAAAAATAACTGTCCGGTTTAGCTAAAGTATATTCAAAAATAAAATAAAACACGTATACTATTGTAAATATGAAATTATAAGAAATGTTGTTTTGTTTCTAAGAAAACTTGCTGAACTTCAGAACGATGTAGAACCGAATAATCAGCTTAATTTGGCAAGTTATAGCTAACAACTTTAAGCTATTTAGTTAGTGGCCCAGCTACAAAGGAAACTAATGTTGTCTAGGCATATTTCGAACAATAAAAAGAGTATTATTTAAGTTTATATTGCTAAATAACAGAATCTTTCAGGACTTGAAATATTCTGTGATGTACCAAACAATTTCCCACAACCCACAATAATGTGTTGAGCAGTTGATACTTTGGTCACTAACTTCACCCACGTCAAACGTTTGAATAGTTCTACGCTATTCTATTTCAAAACACTAAATATTTGTTCTAAACTTCAATCATAACGTAAATCTGCTAGGTAAAAACAGTTGTGGTGAAGTTAGTACTATTCCTTTCTACCACGTAACCACATAATCCTGTGAGTTACTGATTATGTCAGATTTGTGTTATACGAGATCCTGTGTGTTGTTTTTAGTACCTGGTCGTGTGCTATGTGTACTATCTGATCCTGTGAAATATGTGTAATAATAGATCCTGTGAGCTATATATAGTAAATTATCCTGTGAAATGTGTAATACAATATCCTGTGAGTTATGTGCAGTAACTGATCCTGTCAGATATGTGTTATACGAGATCCTGTGGGTTATTTGTAGTACCTGGTCGTGTGCTATGTGTACTATCTGATCCTGTGAAATATGTGTAATAATAGATCCTGTGAGCTATATATAGTAAATTATCCTGTGAAATGTGTAATACAATATCCTGTGAGTTATGTGCAGTAACTGATCCTGTCAGATATGTGTTATACGAGATCCTGTGGGTTGTTTGTAGTACTTGGTCGTGTATTATGTGTACTATTTGAACCTGTGAGATATTGACACAGATAATAATATATCCTGTGAGCTATATGAAGTAAATTGTCCTGTGAAATGTGTAATACAATATCCTGTGACTTATGTATAGTACCTGATCCCATGAGATATGTGTCTAGAGCCTAGAGGTAGTTATAATATTTAAGTATGTGATGACAACTCTGTGTTAAATGTTATATCGGCATTTACTTCTTTGTCATAAATTTAATTAGACAAGGTCAAGGATGACTTATAAATCGTCAATCGTTTTAGAGTTTAAAAATAATATGCATTGGTATACTACAAAGTCCTTAAACAAATTCAACTATATAATGAAACGAAATGTGTCTTTATTAGGGGCGAAGTTAGGACTATAATGCCCTCTCTTCCACACCTTTAACTATATGCTAAATATCTACAGTCAATTATCATTTATAAAATAGAACCTTCCGTAGAGTACATAAGCCAGTTCGGCCCACTCACGTGATATTGGAAGGGGAAGCACGGGACTAAGTAGGGCCTTCCTACTCACCCTACTTGGACAATAGATGACGATACAGACGCAAACGTTGATAAATATATCCCCTTTGTACATAATATTCATTTGACCTTTACATCCGACACCCAAAACAAACTGACGGCTTGCCACCCACATACACATATGACTTGCCAGATCTTAGTAATATTAGTATTTCATAACCACTAACCTACCATTATCGTGAACTACGGGCGAGGTAGTAGTACTACTAGCAGTTCGGAAAACATGGCTAACCTACTGTTTCCAACAACATTTAATAAGAATACGTCTGAATAAAAATAGTTAAAATTTGGTTATAGGTAAATGTCATATTTTGCATTGGCATTTTATTGATGAAACTCATATTGGACATGATCGTTTCATATAACGGTGGAATTTGTTGTAATACTACTTGCTACAGACTTGCAGAACCCATCCGCTACATATTTGAATATAATGCGGGTTTCCTAATATCAGATAAGGAGAGGCGATGGCGTGTGGCGCTCGTCCATGAGACAGCTGCCTCAGTCTCACGGGAAACCCGTCTCTCTCATACCACACTTCTCATTATTGTGAACGAGGTGGACAAAATAATAAAACACAGAAGAATGGGCCTCCACGCCGGCATTCGGACATGTTAATCCACTTCTCATGATGTTAATTTTGGCTCAAGAAAGTTCTATGTTGGATGGGTTTTATTTAATTTATTATAATGAACTGAAAGCCTACTGTTAAATTATCATTATTTAAGAAAACATTTTATATTTTAAATTCAATTTAAAAGTTTAATACATTTTTTTTAAATTTAAATCATTATATAAACCACCAGACTAAACTGTTACTTTGTAGCACGTAACCTGATTAATTAGTTGTTTATATTAATTAGTGGTTTATATTCGGAACCATAGTTTATGTTTACATTATTGAACAGCTTCTCGATTTACTTTTATTATTTTATATGTCTATTTTGAAAAAATGTTATCTTTATTCAATTTTAAAGTACATTTACTTTCAAAATTGTTGGTAAGGAAACTTTAAAATACTTTCAAGAATCAGGATTATGTAACATTTATTGGCTCTATCAGAAAATTCATTATAAACAATATTTCATAATGATATTAAACATCATTCATTGAATTCCAATTCTACTGTTACTTGAAAATGTACTTAATACTTAATTATTTCTACAAGCAAAGCGTTCACTACTTGTACACATACATATTTATATGGATGGAGTATTTATATACGTGTTATTATGTCTAAAGGTAGAAGAGTCGCCCACCGTGTTTAACGTACAACTATAATTAGATTGTTTTTGGTATGGTTGATACAACAATCAAAACATACACTCACTGCATATAGTACTTGTACAACTATAATTAGATTGTTTTTGGTATGGTTGATACAACAATCAAAACATACACTCACTGCATATAGTACTTGTACAACTTTAATTAGATTGTTTTTGGTATGGTTGATACAACAATCAAAACATACACTCACTGCATATAGTACTTGTACAACTATAATTAGAGTGTTTTTGGAATGGTTGATACAACAATCAAAACATAAACTCACTGCATATAGTACTTGTACAACTTTAATCGAAAAGAGAATTCATATAAAACAGAAAATTCTTTATATTACATTGAAAATCATAGTTAATGCCTGACTTTCCTTATGTGCCCAGAGATTTGTATCTACTAAGATCCCACTTCGTAATCAATTTAAATGTTTGTTTCTGTTTTATAAAACAAGCTCGTATACCTTACTAAAATAATGATATACATAGAGTACAAAACTATAACTAAACAAATGAAAACAAAAGGCAAATAGAAAAGTTGTGTGTTTACTGGTACATCAAACATTGCAAACACTTGAGATAGTGAATTTACTCCCACAGATAATTGTATAAAATTATGAAATACAGCTCTAAAACTGTCTTAACAAGATGTTATCTAATAGGCGCAAGAGTAAATCCGAGCTGGCAAATCCTCAGCCCAATTAATTACTCAATTAACAGTGAAATGCTGCTAGACTGTTATTTCCTGTGATCGTTTAGTGTCTCACAATAACTCGTGCCTAATTAACTTGTGTGCAATGTATCTAATTGGCCAAGAACTAGGTACAATTAGACCTCAGCAGCCACCCGCAAGAAACCAGATAGCCAGCCACAAACCGAGAACTATCAAACCCTCATAAAAACATGTCGTGCTTACACTAGCTGGAATCGTAATGGGTAATTTATTTCACGCAGTTAGATAAGAAAAGTTTAAAAACTGTGCAGATAACAGTTTCATTAGTGACGAGAGCCAAAGAACAGACCTTGGTGAGAGAGTGAGCCTAATTTATTTTCACTACGTCGTGTTTTTCGTAATTACGATTCATTAATAATAATAAATAATTTAATCTTCAAATGTTATCACTGCTAAATATCAAATTGATAGGGGTTTCGTACTTATCGGTATTATTACATTCTCCTTTCAAAGAGGAATGTTGAACAATTGATTTCATCCCAAAAATTAATTTGGAAATGTTGAGTAGTCCCGATATTTTTCTGAATTGTATACAGTATATAAAAGTGTCAGCTGATCTTCATATAGTAGGTGCATCTCATACAGATGTGATTACGATGTATAGTTAAAATCGATATATTTAGTACCATAAGCGAATCACTCTATGATACCTTTCGAGTTAGGTGGAAGTTAAAAAGTCATGATAAAATTAATTTTAAAGCTTAAATGCGAATGATGGTGAGGAATATATCGGAGTTGTAAAAATTGCCTGAACTTCAAATCTCTTTAAAAGGTTCCATCATTTTCTATCACTTCTACAGTCGTTTTATTAATAAAAATAATGTCTGTGTAGGCCTATATTTATGCTGGTGTAAATATTGCGAGTGTTTAGTGTGCAAGAAAAATCATATATTCTTCTTTCCTTTTTTTAGATAGTAATTGTTGATTTAATTTAATACTATGCTGTATTTATATTATACAAGTTGTTTAAGAGACTATACTTATTACTCTAGACTGATTTTGTATTAGACTGTGCATCTGGTTAATGTATTTGTCGCTTAGCCACACTCCTCCACAAGATGGTTTCTCAAGTCTATGTACAATTTTTAATCACTTCGTAATTTCATAATTAAATACTTATTATTGTTAAGTAAAATATGTGTTTTATTTGCAAAACACCAAAACATGGTGTCAGATATAATAAATTAATTTAATTTCAGTGGTGAAGTGATTAATAAATAATTTAAACTCTACGTAGCGTACAACCTAACGTGAGTATTGAACAATTTAAATTACCAGGACATCCACTTATAAATGCAATGTTTTAAGAAATGGAAACAGTAAATAATTCAGGAATTACATCTCAAATAGACCCCTTCAATCTTAATGGCAATTTGTCTTAAAACTGGTCACAATGGTACCAAAGGTACGACATATATCTTTTGGCAACCGGGTTGGGCAAAGAAGAAGATACTAGGACATGTGCATTACTTCTTCACTGTCTTGGGCAACAATGTTTAGCCATTTAAAGTTATTTTAATCGATCAGTATCTCTCAGTAGAAGATGCAAAAAATCATTCCTTGTTTGTTGAAAAATATAAATTCATTTTTTACTCAAAAAGAATATAACAGTAGAACGTCAAAAATTGTTAACTAGAAAACAACTTCCTGGTGAATCAATTTACTCTTTTGTAACGGACTTGGTTAAAAATGTATCCCATGTAAATTTTCTACTCTGCGGTAAGATTTGGTTAAAAATGTTCTCATATGCGTACTGAATGCAAACAATCAACACATAAAAGAACGTCGAATAAGGTAAGAAGGGTTGACGTTTGACAAAGCGCTGGCAGTATGCCAAGCTGCGGAACTATCTCAACTTCAAGTTAAAGAACTAGACAGGTCAGAAATATCCCAAGTTAAAGTTAAACCTAGCAGTAATTCAATAAGTCCCAGAAGTACATGGCAAAACCCATCACTAAATAGGCCTAGGTCATCAAACTTTCAAGCTCAAAGACCTAAGAATGGTGAGTTTATAGCTAATTGTAGAAATCGTGGTAAACATCACCCAGTCAATGAATGTCCTGCTTATGGTGTAATGTGCTTTAAATATAAGAAAGATAATCACTATTCTTCTTCGTGTTAAATGTCTTAATTTCAAATTAAAAATATTAATAGTATAAATGAACAGAAAAATGGTTTATGGTTATGAATTATTCAATGTTGGTTCATTAAATAGTGATGAATGTTCCAATGAATGGGTTGAAAATTTGTTTATTAATAAACAAAATGTTAAATTTAAGTTAGATACAGGACCTCAAACTAATCTAATGTCATTCTCAACTTTTAACAATTTAGACTTGCCAAAATCTTCAGTAACATTAACCTCATTTACAGGTGAAAAAGTTTCAGTACTGGTAAAGTGTGACCTTGATTGGACATTTAGAAATAAAGTGTATAGAATAACTTTTGTAACTGCTGATTGTAACTGTTCGCCAATTCTAGGGTTAATATCTTGCGATTCTTTAGGTCTTGTTAGTCGCTCAATAAATAAATTGGAATTAAGCCAATGCAAAAATGATGTTACAAACAACAATGATAATCTAGATAGTGACATAGTAAATAGTGCTACAAAAAAATATAAATTAAGATTATCAATTATTGTTTGATGGAAAGTTAGGTTATAATCCTGGTGTTGTTTATTTAGAGTTACCAAGTAATTATGAAGCTAAACTAGAACCTCCCAGACGAGTTCCATTTGCATTACAGTAGAACCTCGCTTAGCTGACGTATACGGGCCGTTATGACGTCGGATAAGTGAAAATGTCGGATAATAGGGAATTGCAATAAAAACACTAATTTTTGTATAACTAAGTACTTTAATGTATTTTACTAAGTATTAACACTTAAGAACTATTTAAACAATAATTACTTTGGGTCATAGAACACAAAATAAAACTGTTAACAATAAGGAATACAACGTAATAAACTTTCAGTGCAGTACAACGTATAACTTGCAAAACACAGAGTTATTATTTAACAATACCTAAAATGAAAGGTAAATGATCAAAATGTTCTAAATATAAAATTAAACAATTATAAATGAAATTTATACAAATAAAGAATTTGTATTAGCCTATTTATTTAATTTAACAAGAGTATAAATAAATTAATTTAATTAATTGCGCACGATTCTATAAATACACTTCTTAGAAGTAGTGTACGCTTTGCTCACATGGTACAGCCCGCGCTAAAACTGAACGTAACGTCGGACAGTAAGCAACAACATTACTGTATCTGCTCATTCAAAAACACAGTAGCTGACCGGTTACTTATTGTTGTATTACATTGTTATGTAATACAGTACACAGTCAAATTCTGTAACAAACTAACCAATTTTCGTTGTATAAAAATCAGTTCCAGTCGCGACTATCTCAGAAAATCAGATTTTTTTACGGTGGCGATTTCGGGACGGGTATGTCGATTGAAACGGAATGTGGAATAACAGCGTGTCGGATAACGAGGCTCTACTGTATTTAATCCACTCAAACAAGAGTTAGCTAGAATGGAATCCTTAAAAATAATTACAAAGGTTAGTGAACCTTTAATACATTTCCTAATTTATATATTTTACAGTCGACGTAAACAATTAGTCTCCACTTAGTATATATAGTATACTATATATAATTTTAGCTAAAAACTGATTAAAACTCTGTTAACTTTTTTACAACCAACAACAAAATCCTGCTAAGCAATCCCCTAAAAATGTTTATGTAAATTAAAAATGAAAATTACACTTGACATTAAGGTACCAAACCTGTGAATATTATTTTGTAACAAAAATATATTTTTATTAAAAAAAGAAGTAGTCTGGTCTTAGCAACCTCTTCAACATAACAAAAAATAAATAAATTTTATTGAGGTATAGGCCTATTAAAACAATTACTTAATAAATAACTTTATTCTGTGAAATCTCCAACATACATAACACCATTTAAAAAATGTGCTCAACAAAAACACATAACATGATTATGTGTTTTTGTTTTACATATATATCATTATAGAGCATAACTGAAAGCGTCATAATAATCCTCAAGTCCTAAAGAACTTCTTTTACGTGCAAACAAGACAATTGAAATACCTTTTCTTGATTTATTAACACGTCATTTCACTATTATTCTTACTTCCAATTGAACAAGATACACATGTCTATCCGTTCTGAGTTTTCCTGTAATCTACAGCCAGCTTCTCACTAATTTACGAATATACTGACTCTTGGCTTCTCATCAATTTATTAACATACATGACTACTGTTGGCTTCTCATCAATTTACGAACATACATGACTACTGTTGGCTTCTCACTAATTTACGAACATACATGACTAGTGTTGGCTTCTCATCAATTTACAAACATACATGACTACTGTTGGCTTCTCATCAATTTACGAACATACATGACTACTGTTGGCTTCTCATCAATTTACCAACATACATGACTACTGTTGGCTTCTCACTAATTTACGAACATACATGACTACTGTTGGCTTCTCATCAATTTACAAACATACATGACTACGGTTGTCTTCTCATCAATTTACGAACATACATGACTACGGTTGTCTTCTCATAATTTACGAACACACATGACTACGGTTGGCTTCTCATCAATTTACGAACATACATGACTACTGTTGGCTTCTCATCAATTTACGAACATACATGACTACGGTTGGCTTCTCATCAATTTAGAAACATCCATGACTACTGTTGGCTTCTCATCAATTTACGAACATACATAACTATTGTTATGCTTGTTGCCAGTTTACGATAGTTTCTGACTATTTGGTTTCTTACCCAACTTTGTTTCCCTCCATTGCAAAACTATTTCCATATCCTTTTGTTATTAGTTACCGTATTTAAGATATATTTTATGGTTATGGCAGGAATTAACATTGAAGGATTAATAATTTGGAGGAAATGAAGATTATTAGGACACCTTGGAATTGTTATGCCTGTTTATTTTGTTCAGTTAGAAGATTAAGTTGTGGTGAAATAATGGCTTGTTTATCAATTAATAATAACTGTTTAGAAATAAAATGTAAGATCGAAAGTTGGATGAAAAGACAATACCAGTCATTTACGATCAAATATTGATGAGGATCCAGTAAAAGACAAACACAATCGATAGTTGGGTAAGAAGACAATACCAGTCATTTACGATCAAAAATTGATGAGGATCCAGTAAAAGACAAACACAATCGATAGTTGGGTAAGAAGACAATACCAGTCATTTACGATCAAAAATTGATGAGGATCCAGTAGAAGACAAACACAATCGATAGTTGGGTGAGATGACAATACCAGTCATTTACGATCAAATATTGATGAGGATCCAGTAAAAGACAAACACAATCGATAGTTGGGTGAGAAGACAATACCAGTCATTTACGATCAAAAATTGATGAGGATCCAGTAGAAGACAAACACAATCGATAGTTGGGTGAGAAGACAATACCAGTCATTTACGATCAAATATTGATGAGGATCCAGTAAAAGACAAACACAATCGATAGTTGGGTGAGAAGACAATACCAGTCATTTACGATCAAAAATTGATGAGGATCCAGTAGAAGACAAACATAATCGATAGTTGGGTGAGAAGACAATACCAGTCATTTACGATCAAAAATTGATGAGGATCCAGTAGAAGACAAACATAATCGATAGTTGGGTGAGAAGACGGCAGTATCCATGTGCAACTTTAGGGTGGGTTATAGTATCGGATGAATGCTTCCTTCTTTGTAACGTTGTTCGACTCGTGTGACAGGTGCAGAATGTACATCTGCCGCGGTCGTCTGTGCACTATCGACACCACACCTTGATGAATGGACGAGATAAGCTCTCATCCCGGAGTATCGCCGACCCCAACATCCACCTGACGCTACCCCATTCACAATCTGATAATCTGACCAAACTGGACGTTTCACTTTATACCATAGAAAACTAGCCCAGGTACAATCTTTATGCTCTTCATGGGAAACGTATCGTTTACAATTAATTACTAAAATCTTAATATTGAAGGTTTAGTGTAATTAATTGAATTATAAATATAACGACACTTTTAAATCTTTCCATGGTTATGTTTTCAGTGTTAATAGTTTTAATTAAATATTTTTCAATATTTACATTAATATAACAATACTGTATGTCATAAAACACATTATCCATATTAAATTAAGATTTATTCTATTGAGCCATTTCAGAAACAGAGTTTTAGGGCCTCGTTATCAATAGTAACAAGAATTCATGTTTTAGTTCTTGTTCTTTTTGATGATAACAACTTTGTTTTTGAAAACCATCAAGAAAGTTAGCTTTCAGGTTTATTTTATAATGTACTGAATATACTCCATTATAAAAAATATTACAGTATCGCTTTGATAGATCAGAACATAAGGTACAAGTTTTCAACGTATCTTGGATCACTACGTAGCATTAATACATAAAATATAATTTACGAAGAAGGTTTTATAGCAATTTTTTATTTTATTCATATATTTTGTTAATATTTATTTCTTAAATTTTTAGTTTTTAATTTATTAATTATTGTATGGAAACTGATATTGGGATAGTATTATGGTTATAGAAAATTCATGATGTGAGATGATGCCTGGAAATCGAACAGTTTTTTTGAGCATTCAACTTCTAGGTATATTATAAATATAATATAAAAACTAGGTTATTACAGGTGTATTACAGCTAAACTCAATTTATAAACATGAAATCATTTTTATAAATACCAACAACACTGATAGCAAAACTTTACAAATTTAATCTTACATCACACCAATATTGTCAAGTACATTGGGGCACCTTCCATCCAACATGGAGACCTCAGGCCGCGAGTGAGCCGTCCTGAGAGAGAGTCACTTCGAATACTTTCGGATAAGAGGAAACACGATCCTGTTTGGACACTCGACATAAAGTTGGGGCCTAGGCCATAAACTGGCAACGGAAGGCTCTAAGAGTTTTATTGGCTGTGTCTATCGTGGCCTGTGTTAATGTCTCAGTTTGGGCGAGTGTGAGAACCGTCCGATAACATCGTCGATGACAGGACCTCGACCACGATCCGCTCGAGACTGCACCAGTTTACAGTTTTATAACTGAAAAGTAACTCTATAAAAGGTAAGTTACGGTCAGTCTGATATTGAGCATTTTTCAAGATCATAACTCCAAGCAATATCACAAAAGTCTTCCAAGGACTTCACGTGTGTTGGAGAAGGGCTTTCATTTTTGTTACACCGTTTTAAGATTCTAATGATAACTGATTAATTTTTTTTATTATTGCTTGTTACGGTTATGAGATCATGGTAAGTAGCAATAAAGTAAACATAGTAATATTTTATTACAGTTTATTAATTTCTTCAGTTGTAGCATGTAGCGTGGAAGTAAACAATTACTAACATTAAAAACTTGTTCAATCTCTGATACATTTAACACCTCTGATTTAATAAAATTAGTTATTGTCCTCGTTAATGTACTTGTAAGTAACAGAGAGGTATACCGTAAATATTTACAGTATTGTAAATACTATGTATATCTTAAAGTATAACGATGCCGACTGGCTGAACAGCCTAGTTAAGGCCACCGTTGTTTAAATAGTTAAAGTCGTTGTTACAATGTATTGTTACATTGTATAATGGCTTTTGTACATTATTACAAGGCCTACACATAGACCGTACATTTTTGTATGTTCAAATCTGTAAGTGAAAATGGCAAAGCCGTGCATGGTTTCCGTCCACGGCGGAGCAGCGTTTGAAATAATTATTTATTTCCATAAAAATAACAAAAAAAGATGATTACATTGCTAGCATGGAAATACTAGTCAGTCACGATACTACATCACTGACCAGTATTGATGACTAGTAATACATAACAAAAAAACTCAACCTAAACGGACTTGTGCAGCAGTCTTAATAATATTCCCTATTTCTAACTTAAAACTATATCTAATATATAAATATATATAAAACAGCAATATAACTAACAAAACTTGTTTAAGCTTATATAAAAAAAATGTTTAACAAAAGAAGTGTACATCTGTATAAACAATACAATTTATATATGAAAAACAAAACACAAATATAGAAAGCAACTCCGCACTCTTGCAATGTACGTTATATATTGCGAGAGCCGAGATCTCATTACTTTTCAATCACTTTTCAAAAGACCGACAATAGACTAATTGGTCTCAGATAATCCAATTTAATATCATTTGACTTTTTAAGTATTGGCATGACTAAGCTTTCTTCAATAATTTGGGAAAACGTCCAGTTGAGAAACTAATATTTATTATGTGTTCCAAAGTCGCAGCTAATATATCCGCACAATCTCTCAACTAATGTACCGTTATTTTATCAAATCCACTTGATTTTTTGTTTTTCAATACATTAGTAATATTCAATAGTCCATCCTTGTCAGTTGCGTGAATAAAAAACGAGGAACAATGTCGTTTGAGACAATGAAGGCGTTAACGGCTGGATTTTGCTAATGACAAATATTAAACGATGTGAAATCAAAACGAATATGTATAATCTCGCAGTCACGTATTAGTTCATAGTATATTTTAAGGATTACAAAAACAGGTTTTTGTTAGTTAACAAGAACTTTTTATGTTGTTGAAAAAATCTGAAACTGACATAATGAAGAAAACATACCTAATCATCATGTATTAAAATTTGGTTAGGCTTGGATAAGTGGTTTTTGAAATATGAATTTATAAATACAGCCACGAATTATAAACTGCAAAACTGGGCACTTTCTCGTTCTTCATGCTATTAAAAATATAATCAAAATAATAAAAAATGTTTATTTACACCATTAGACGCAAAATTAAATTAGAAAAATAATTGTGTAGCTCACGTTGTCCTATATATATATATTTTTTAATTTATGGCAAAGTTCTAAACTCAACGGACTATACTTTTGGAGTGGACAGTAGTCTATAAACAAAATGTCTTATAGAAAGAAACATAGTACTGTAATTAATAAATTGAATTTTACCAAACGTAACAAGGAAAAGAAAATGTTTTGAGTTTGACAAGTTCATTGAAGGTGAGAAACTTGGAACTGTCTCATCCGTCACGATGAGATTCGTTCCTCATGTATTACAGCAGCACTCAAATATGAATTCATATAATTATTAGTTTATCAGCAACTCTGTAATCACCTCAGTTTTAAAAGTGTTTATAATTTGAAATGACTATACACAAAACTCACAGCTCAAAATTCTTTGAAATTATCTGAGTCGATATTTCAGGATTGTTCCCCTCCATATTAAGCTGAAATCGAAAATCTCTTTTGGTAATAAATAAATTTTAAATATTTTACAGACATTATAAACAATTTAATTTAGTATAAATTTTAATGTTATTTTAATTTCATTTACACTTTGTATTTTATATTGTTTGCTTTTTTATTTTTTTTATACATTATACTCGGTAGAGAGTATTGAAAAAAGTTAACCATTTCTAATCAGGTAAAACTTAAAAAAACGGCAAAAAAGAAATTTATTTCAAAGATCTATGAAAGAGTTTTAGCATCATAACAAACGTATTAAATTTAATAAAATCAATGGCTCATTTTTTGCTGTTGGTGAACATATATATCACTGACGCCAGTGGAAAACTTGTTTAAAAAGTCATCAGCATTTTAGATGCTGATGACTTACTTAGATTTTTTACTTATTTACTCTTACTCTCATGGCCATTTATATTCTCAGTATTTCGCCTCGCCAACTGTCTTCTTCCAATTCTTCCGATCTTCTGTATCCTCCTCGCTAACTCTCGTTCTTTTCATATCAATGATTTCCCCATCCCTCCAACTCTTTTTCGGTCGACCGGGAGGTCGTCTTCCGTCTGGGTTTTCTGTCTAATTACTTGTACTTAGTTGTGAAATAATCAATGTATACAACAATAATTACAGAAATATCGCAGTAAATTAGCATTTTATTGCTACGTTTTTGCTGCAGGCCAGACTTTTTTATCTGGCAAACTTACGACAAGTTCTCTCTTTCTCTTTCAGAATGATTCCATTTTAAACGTGACACAATCTTGGCCAAATCTCAAAGCCGCATTAGGTGATGAGCAAATAAATTATACCCACCAACCTCTCGCCCCACCCACCACTACCACCACCCTAACTGGAAGGGCGAGTCGCCAATTAAGGCAAACTCAAACATCAAAACCTAGAATTTACTTGCGTCTGTTTGACGTAGCTACTTTGATGCGGATTCAGCTTAGTAACCACCAATTAGATTTCAACTTCAGATAGAAATTTCGCGAAATCTGAAAGGAAATGTAATAATAGACAATACATATAATTACTAACGATGCACCAATTAGGGTAAATTTAAACTATATTTTAATTTGAATCAGGTTTTCTTTTTTGTATTTAACATACAGAGAATGTATCATAAACTAGGCTCATATTATGATAACTAATCAATAGCTAAGGTAACTTTCTAAATCAATTTTACTGTGGTTAATGGTGAACTAGATGTATATTGAATTTAAATATGACATATTCTATAAGCACTCTAATTGTAGACGTTCATGGCGAACATTTCCCACAATTTTATATTAGAGATAGAATAGTAACTGGTAAATAACATATGTACTTTTCTCAGTTTTAAATATGATAATTTTCACTTCTTCAACTTTAACCTTTTAACAATAGCAATGATAAACTAGCCATTTTAACAATATAAAATAATTTGTTTAGTAATAGAAATACTTGATAAATAAAATCAATACAGCTCTTAGATAATTTTAATGTATCCCCTTTGTTCTTTAGTCTTAGTTATATTCTATAGTCTGATAGATTTTTTGAATCTATCATTCAGTATAAACGAGAGAATCTTTATATTTCTGTAATTAACTGTTTACAAATGTAATGAAAAAATATTCATACATTCTATAACAATTTCAGGAAATAAACAGCTGTATAAAATAACAAGTTTTTTATCTGGTTACTGAGATAAGTTTCAAGTGGACATTGTACTCCCATTAGCCGTAATGTTAAATTTAGTATATTTATGTCCCCCTTTCTCAAAAACTATACAAGATAGAGATCTGTATTTTTTATGGCTATAATTCAATACATAAAGAGCTCTGATAAGCAAAAAAGCATTTATATAATTATTTTGTCTTTCAATTTTGATTTTTTTTAAATTACCATATAAATTTTTATATTTTTTATATAAAACTTTTTTAAATTAAATAACTATTAAACATAAACTTATGATTTTGCTTATCAAAGTGAAAGTATGTTACAAGAACATGCAGTGAAAATTTCAAGTCTCTAGGTATAATAATACTTCCTGAGAAAAGGGGACATAAGTAATAAAAATACTTAGTTTTCAGGAACGCCTATTTAGTAAATACATGGATAATCTATACAGAAAAAACTAAACTTACATGTATTAAAACACTCCTGCTTCATAGCCTTTACTAAGAAGCAATCACTGCTCTCAGTTTTTAATTAATAGCTACTGCCAACTTGACAAAATAAAATAATGGGAAGTTTATATTGATATACTACTATATAAATATTTGCATACAAATTACAACAGTGCTACCAAAGCAAAGAGGGAAATCGTTGCATATCTCCTAGGTATGATAAGATTGCAACACATACTTTGCATTGTTATAACTATGGAAATTAAATAAATGATATATAATTTTTTCAAAAAAAATGGAGTTTCATAAAATTCAAAAAAGTAAAAATGCAAAAAAGAAAATATTTATGAGTACAATGTCCCCTTAAGCCATAAATTATGGCGTAAATACCTACGATAGTAAAAGAAAATCTAAATTAATTGCTCTCTATTGTTGGTGATACCAGCCAATGTAAAAATTGATTAATTATTAATTATTGTAATCCATTGTTTTAGAGAAATCCTTGTTGGTTTAAGATACATGGAATTGATAGTTTTAATACAAGAATTGCACTTTCTAAATATTTATGTTCAGTATAAAACTCCATAATTAATGTTGGATGTGGTTAATGTTATTTATAAACGAATTCGAATCATGAGAATAGAAACTGAAACGCCATATGAAATGTTTGCTTTTTTAAGACAGTTATAAATGATGAGGCCAACGGTATGGCTGAATTTCCTATGTGTAGTCTTTTGTTAATTGAAATTAACTTATCGTACAAAGGGCATTTATAACACTCAGTGATCAGTTCAGTACAGGAATCTACAAGTTGTAGTAGATTCCAAACCAAGTGGTTGAAATATATTTCTAACGTACAGTATATCAACATATGTTTCAAACAACTCAATATTACCAATAAAAAAGTTTTGTTGGATATGTTTAAAATGTTTTGTAGCTAAAATGTTTACTAAAATATTTCTGCTATAGAGAACTTTAACTGGACAGTCAAGTATTTTGTATGGGTCTCTGTCTATAGTGAGGTCTTGTCAGTGTACACTCACGTGCACTCTATCACGTGATGACCACTCAGTAGACGCTCGTCCGCAGCACCCTTCGGCCTGGACCACATCACTACGCTTCTTGTGTCAGGCCGACTACAATTTACTAATATAAATATGACCGCTACTTTTATCTAAATTATTTTATATTAGTAAATTGATAAAATATTTTGGAATAATTATGTCTTATTGTAATGAAATTAGCCCTGCAGTGAAACTGGTTAAACTGAACTTATTTGAGATGGACGCAATTAAAGAGGGATTAGAGTGACCGTCTGTCTTGGATATATTCTCCATAAGTCCAATGTTACACGGATAGGCCAATTATATTTACATATTTTTCTGTAAAAATATTCTTGATTCGTCATTTGCAAATATTTTAATGGAAAATGTAGCATAGTGCATTATTAGAGTACATTATTATATGTAGCAATGTTTTATTTTAGTATTTGTGATATAAGTACATAAAATATTCTGCTTTCAAAAATATGTTGATAGAAAATACCAACGGATCGGAAAACCAATAAAGAATCGATATTGGTTTTTTGTCAAGAATCTATATGTATTTATTCAATAACTTGTTAAAATGTTAATCTAAAACGGATTGAGGAATAAATGTTGTAAAGGATAGCAGAAGAGGTATGTTTTTTGTTTTCTTGATTTGATAAAATATATACTTATATTGGTCATATGAAGAACCTTGCCGTTAGTCACCAGAATGTCTGACTCCTGCCCCATCTACCCACCCCAGTAAGTACAGATGACTGAGGGATTTAACAGTTTGAGCTAAACTATAACTCGGTCTAAATCATGAGTTTTATAAGATTAAATAAAAACCACTCCCACTTCTTCTAAGAAAGTCGAGAACTATTTTCTTTCTTAAGGCTTGAATGAGAGACCCCACCCACTGATATTAATGAGAGACCCCACCCACTGATATTAATGAGAGACCCTACCCACTGATATTAATGAGAGACCCCACCCACTGATATTAATGAGAGATCCTACCCACTGATATTAATGCAAGCTGCAGCCAAATATGCAGGAAGTCCCGGGTTTGGCGATGACACTTGTCGGGGCGGCAATCTGGAAATTGCGACGCGTGTGAACGGAATCTTGGCGGGACTGCAGAGAGTGGGGGGAACAAGTTCTTAGCCAGTTTGGGGCCCACTGTCACCCTGATATTTTATATAATTCTATATACAAGTAGGCTCAGTGTTTTGGGCAGAGCGGTAGCGGCAGATAAGGTCGCCTTGACAAGGGATCCCACTTCACCCTATCAAGACATGTCTACCGGTGCCCACGCACTCCTCGGACTGGACCAGACTCGAAATCTTGTCAAGTCCAAGGCCGTCGGAATTAGAATGAATTTATTTGCTTAGCTTAATAAATACGAGGGTTTTAAGTTGGAAATCACAAACATCGCTATGGAAAGAAGCTGTTTTTTCATATACCTCTTTGTTTCAGGGAAACATTTTATCCAAATGTTCTTCAAAATCGATAGGTTATTTTTATAATTAATGATTAAATTTGACAAGAAAATGCAGGAGTTCTTAAAAATACTGACAGATACCAATTTGTAACAATCTACCTCTTAGCTTTATAATATTATTTCTTTAAGACAAAAAAGCATGTCTTTTATCAGATTTTCATTGAATTCATAGTTATATTTTACTTATTAAAAGAAAATAAATTCCATATTTAGTCATGTATTAGTCTATAATAATGTTAATCCTACATAGACAATAACTGGCATTGCTCGCTGAGAGCTACATAAGAATAGGACTTTAATAATAATTGTCAACCAATAGGTCTTCCCCAGCATCACCATTTTGCCCAAAAACTTAGTAAAGATCTCTTGATATTTCTTATGTATTTCTAACAATTTTTCTTACCATTGTATATTCCAGTTTTTACTTATGAATTGAGGAGTATATAAAACCTATTACCTTTTGTTTTTTCTACTTTTGTTATTGCTTCTGCATTATTGTGTACATATTGCTATTTTTACTGTTTACTGTTTGTTAGATGGGTAAAGTTACTGTGTCAAGTTATTGTTTGTAAAGTTCATTACGTCACGAGTTTGTAAATATCTATTGATTTTTCTTTGGCTTTCATTGCGTTCTTACATACTGTTTCTGCAATAAATTATTGAATTGAGGTGTCAGCAAATCTGATCCTTGACAACTCTCCTCTCCTCTCCTCTCCTTTCCTCTCCTCTCCTCACCTCTCCTCACCTCTCCTCTCCTCTCCTCTCCTCACCTCTCCTCTCCTCTCCTCTCCTCTCCTCTCCTCTCCTCTCCTCTCCTCTCCTCTCCTCTCCTCTCCTCTTCTCTCCTCTCCTCTCCTCACCTCTCCTCTCCTCTTCTTTGTGTGTATACGGACAGAGTATTATTATTTATATAACTTTGTTTGTCTTTTCTTGTAAATTAATATATTTAATCTTTTGTATCAACAATGAAGAGTTTTACTTTTTTTATTTTCAATTAGTATATTTGTTTATTTTCTTCCATATATCAATTTTAATAATTAATAAATACTAAAAACATGTAGAAATAACACGTTCATACCTTTTAAAAAAACTATATTTATGATGAACAATTGATAACGAAATTGGAAATACTCGACTTTTATTTATAAAGGTAAACATGTAAGCTATGTGATCCCAAATTACAGATAAGACTATTGTTCTATCATGTACATACTTTGTTATTTTACAATTAACTCAATGAAGGAATAACTTTTGGAGAGTGAAATATGGCAGCAACAGTTAAGACTTATAAAACCTTCTCGGCTAAACCCTTTGAAGAACTACTGGGCTAGGAACTATTGTCCCTTGAAGTATCGTGTGACATTTATATTGCTGTCGAGGTGTAAACAGGAAGGACTTTAGTAGCACGCGACAACCAACCACATCCACCTGCCTGACAACCCTCTTCACAGTGAAAGTACAGATGTATGAGTGACGTAGGTTGGTATGGGTGTAGGGACACGTATGTAAAACGACAGTTGCATGTGTGTGGGACATGTTGGTACAAGACCGGTAGCATTGGTACAACGGTGGGCATGTTAGTAAAAAGGATAGTTGCATATGTGTGGGCGTGTCAGTAAAAAGATATTTACATATGTGTGGGGCATGTCAGTAGAAAGGATAGTTGCATACATGTAGGGCATGTCGGTAAAAAGGATAGTTGCATATGTGTGGGCGTGTCAGTAAAAAGATATTTACATATGTGTGGGGCATGTCAGTAAAAAGGATAGTTGCATATGTGTGGGCGTGTCAGTAAAAATATATTTACATATGTGTGGGGCATGTCAGTAAAAAGGATAGTTGCATATATGTGGGGCATGTCGGTAAAAAGGATAGTTGCATATGTGTGGGCGTGTCAGTAAAAAGATATTTACATATGTTTGGGGCATGTCAGTAAAAAGGATAGTTGCATATATGTGGGGCATGTCGGTAAAAAGGATAGTTGCATATGTGTGGATGTGTCAGTAAAAAGATATTTACATATGTGTGGGGCATGTCAGTAAAAAGGATAGTTGCATATGTGTGGGCGTTTAAGTAAAAAGATATTTACATATGTGTGGCGCATGTCAGTAAAAAGGATAGTTGCATATGTGTGGGCGTGTAAGTAAAAAGATATTTACATATGTGTGGGGCATGTCAGTAAAAAGGATAGTTGCATATGTGTGGGGCATGTCAGTAAAAAGATATTTACATATGTGTGGGGCATGTCAGTAAAAAGGATAGTTGCATATGTGTGGGCGTGTAAGTAAAAAGATATTTACATATGTGTGGCGCATGTCAGTAAAAAGGATAGTTGCATATGTGTGGGCGTGTAAGTAAAAAGATATTTACATATGTGTGGGGCATGTCAGTAAAAAGATATTTACATATGTGTGGGGCATGTCAGTAAAAAGATATTTACATATGTGTGGGGCATGTCAGTAAAAAGATATTTACATATGTGTGGGGCATGTCAGTAAAAAGGATAGTTGCATATGTGTGGGCGTGTAAGTAAAAAGATATTTACATATGTGTGGGGCATGTCAGTAAAAAGATATTTACATATGTGTGGGGCATGTCAGTAAAAGGACATTTCGTTGCAAAAAAAGACGAGCACTGATTGTGTTTATATAATAGATATAAAAGCATTTTATGTTTTTTTATAACTGATTTTACTATATATTTATATAATTTTATGTCGATTCAATGTAGTGTGGGTTATTTTACTCGTAGGTTGGTATATTTATTTAATCTGAAAGCTTTGAATTAAATTGGGTAGTTGTTCTAGACCCCCAGTTTAAAATTGCCTCTATATGATTTACATTTAAATAAACACTATTTTGAATATAAATTTTCCTAAGATAAGTTTAATAATATTCTTAATTTATAAGAATATAATTTTAAATTAAAACAGTATACATTTGCCAATTTAATTATGCTTCATCAACTACATTTCCTGAAGTTAAATGTAATTTGATAAAAAGGTTCAGTTCTGGACGTTTGCCGCTAGGGTGGACAATATATGATCAAAAATAATAGCAATTATTATAATACAAAGTTCCTTCGATCTGTTTATCAATTAATAACTGGATTATTTAAAAGCCTTTTGGAAGATGATACAATTTATTCAAGTTAAACTAATTTAAGCAATGCCAATTTACGGGTGAAAAGTCAAACTGCGTAACGACAGCAGCGCTTGATAGTTTAAATGTTGCTGATTGTAAAAATAAAACTTTGAATTAATAAATCTTTGAGGATTCTTTTTTCCTCTCAACACCTCCGAAATGCAATGTCGCTTCCCTCCTTTTCTCTTCCTATCGCGGCAGCCGGCAGTCCGGATCCCGTCGACGCCGATTTTTTGTGGATCCCAAACGGAGAGGATATCCTCACATCAAGTTAATAGGATTAGAAAGAAGCACTTAGCTTGTTGACAAGAGTGCTATAAATTTTAATAAAAAAATAATTGCCTTTTTGGATTCTTTCCTTTTACTTTATTCATTATCTTTAAAGGAAATGTTGAGTGCAAATTTTTTAATTAACTTTGATATTGGTCTTTTTCATTAAGATATTCACTAATGTTCATAGATCAGCTCCCAATAATCATGAATCTCACTCATCCCCCTAGCTATTTATAAACTCATTATTTATTTGAGTCACTCTTTGTTGATGGCCTACTCTTAATTATATACTCATCTTTACTGGTGGTCTGTAACCCCATATACAGTCACTCTTTGTTGATGGCCTACTCTTAATTATATACTCATCTTTACTGGTGGTCTGTAACCCCATATACAGTCACTCTTTGTTGATGGCCTACTCTTAATTATATACTCATCTTTACTGGTGGTCTGTAACCCCATATACAGTCACTCTTTGTTGATGGCCTACTCTTAATTATATACTCATCTTTACTGGTGGTCTGTAACCCCATATACAGTCACTCTCTGTTAATGACCTACTCTTAATGATATAGTCATCTTTACTGGTGGTCTGTAACCCCATATAAAGTCACTCTCTGTTAATGGCCTACTCTTAATGATATACTCAACTTTACTGGTGGTCTGTAACCCCATATACAGTCACTCTTTGTTGATGGCCTACTCTTAATTATATACTCATCTTTACTGGTGGTCTGTAACCCCATATACAGTCACTCTCTGTTAATGGCCTACTCTTAATTATATACTCAACTTTACCGGTGGTTTGTCCTTTACCCATATAAAGTCACTCTCTGTTAATGGCCTACTCTTAATGATATACTCATCTTTACTGGTGGTCTGTAACCTCATATAAAGTCACTCTCTGTTGATAGCCTACTTTTAATTATATACTCAACTTTACCAGTGTTGTCTGTAACCCCATATAAAGTCACTTTCTGTGAAAGGCCTACTCTTAACGATATACTCAACTTTACTGGTGGTCTGTAACCTCATATAAAGTCACTCTCTGTTGATAGCCTACTTTTAATTATATACTCAACTTTACCAGTGTTGTCTGTAACCCCATATAAAGTCACTTTCTGTTAAAGGCCTACTCTTAACGATATACTCAACTTTACTGGTGGTCTGTAACCTCATATAAAGTCACTCTCTGTTGATAGCCTACTTTTAATTATATACTCAACTTTACCAGTGTTGTCTGTAACCCCATATAAAGTCACTCTCTGTTGATGGCTTACACTTATTAAAACACACAACTGGTGAAACCTCACTATTTGTTCTTGCCCTACTCTTAATAATAACCTTCCCCACTACTGGTAGTCTATCAAAAATGATAAACACACTATTTATTGGTAATACGCTCTTAGTTATACATTTAAAGCTACTGGTGGTGGCCTTCATTCACTATTTTGTTGGTGGCTGTCTAAGCAATCCCGTTCTTGCACGCAGCCCGCCTGCCTGGAGTCTGCAGAGGCTGTCGGCCATATTTGTTTTAATCCCATGTAAACAATGTTATTTTCGTATCCAAAGGTTTCGTTATTTATTCATCAAAAGTTGTGAACGAGGTGTCATTTTAAACGTTATCATATTACACATTGGGTTTGCTTTTCATATTTTGAATACATAATCCTAGTTTTGAAAAATATGTGTAAATAAAATCTTCAAACTAAATGTTTTTTTTCTATAACACTAATCAGGAATTTGCAAAGCAATACCAACGCGCAATTTAATTTTTGATAAAATGCCAGTTTTTTGGAAAAAAATCGTTCAAAAATAATTGTGTTATTTGGATACGCGTGATCGTATGTCCAGTTCAAATATAACATTGTTCTCATGGGACTAAAACCAACATAGCCGACAGCCTCTGCAGACTCTTAAACCGTTGGTCTCCAAGTGAAGTGTTATAGAAGGCTTCTTAGCCTTAACTTCACCCGGTAAAATAAGACATCCTTTAAATTGTAATATTATATATCCCTATCACACTTAATGGAATGTTGATGATTGGTATCATGATGTTAAAATTACTTTTGTCCATCTTAGAGCTAAACTATAAGTAATACTTTTCTTATTTGCAATTTGTTGTTCAGTCAATCTAAATGGACTTATTCTCTTCATTTCAAAAATCCTGGAGAGAACAATTATGTAAACATTAATCAAGACCTACCTTTTATTTCTTGATAAGTGGCTTCTGAATAGTGTTATTCGTTATTTTTATAGAGAGTTTGTTTATAAGTGTTTACATACATTTTTTTAACACTCATAATCAAGTGGAATTCTAATCACCTTGATAATGGAAACAGGTTATAGCCTACAGATCAGCACTACGACACCTTTATCAAGTGTTTTTGTGTAAAATGTTAATTTATTCACAGCGTGAAAGTGTCTAGAAGGCCAGCTGTTGACCGGAAGATCCTGTCATGTTTTGGGCGGAATTCGCCCGTTTTGGAAGACATGTGCATAAGTGGACTTCCGTCAATTGGCCTACAGGCCACATGCCAGAACGAAGTTCTCACTTTATCCGAATAATTACAACCAGTTCTGCAAGAAATGTCAAAGCGTGTTATTAAATACGTCAGACGTAAGCTATAATTATAACAAATTGAAATTATTATAGGCTATGTTACAATAGTAATTTACAAAAGTTACATGGTGTAATTTAGCGAGCGTTAATTTGCCAAAACAAACCGTTTTACACATTAGAATCGTGAAACTGTAAAGTTTTAAATCATCTTATTTGCTACTTTTGTGGTTAACATTTTGTATCAAAGGCTAAACTCTTAAGTACTGTTTTGATTTAGCTAAAATTTGATTACTTGAAATATGTCAGAATATGGTAATTTTAGGAGCTATCCACAAAAGCAAATCCTTTCTGATGGGTTTCGCAACATCGTCGTATAAGAGACTTAATGCTGTAGTATCTTTAAAATGACAGCTACTTTTCGCTTCACAACTTCAGTGATATTTAACAGAATCTGGCACAAATTGGCAAGTCTGATGCTATTGAAATGTTATGTATTCTTAGTAGTAGAGACTTAGTTATTTGTGAAAATGTTCACCATCATTTAGAGCTGAACATTGGAGATGAATAATATTGCATGGTAATTTTATAAAATGATCAGTAGGCCTACATGACTTCAGGAAGCTAAAGAATACAAACACATCTAAAATAATAGGACTACTTTTGAAGATGCCAGATCACCTTAGTAAAAATACGTCGTTATCTCTTAAAATGAGAATTGATGGATACGATAAAAGCATCACAAATTCTTCTTAGTACAAAACTGCTTAAGTTTTTTTTTTTTTTTTTTTTTTTTTTATTCTCACTGATTACCTCAAGTGATGTTTGTTCTTTAATCTAAATGCTAATTTGTATACTGCCTTTGCTTTCTCTTTATCAATCAGTACTTCGAAATAAAAATTGAATGACTAGATCAAGTTGAAAAATTGGGCAAAGCAGTTTTGGTTAGTTGCGATTTGAAAACAAGGTGGGAATTTATATACAGACTTGATGGCTAGTCACAATAGTTGGTGAAGAAGACGGGATTCAATACTCATTCGATAACTATGGAAAACCTGTGTAGTCTGGTTACCCGCTCAGATTAACGTACTGCCATAAAGTGTAATTCTTGATAACACAGTGGATACACATGATCTGAGTAGCTTGGTTACTCGCTCATAGTAACATACGGTCATAAATTTCAATTCTTGAAAACACAGAGATTAAGGGCTGTAAAGGCATCCACATTAACTGTGAGATCTGATCTTTGTAGTAAGACCCACACTACTGTCGTAGGATACAATTTTTTAATACTACTGCAGACAGAGCAGCAAAGAAAAAACTACACTTTATAACGATATGTGGACTACCTGGTATATTTATGATTTAGTTGGATTTGTTTAAACGTTAAACCATCCTCTACCCACCACTGGATGTTGAACTTGCTCAGTATCATGACTGTAACTATGGTGAGGACACCCAGTCAGCGTAAGAGCTCTGAGCTCTATTATAAAGATAAAACTAATTACAGTACTAAGCCTATGGTACTCGTTTTCACATGGCGCTGAAAGGATAAGGAGGCCTTCCGCCACACGCATACACTCGCATCGGCCTGCTACCTCCCGCCACCCCTCTTGGCAGGTATCCTACCTTACAACGGGTCTTCTGGGTGTAATTACATCTAATCATAACCCTCTTGCAATTTGAAGTAAAATGACACCAGCTCAGCATGATTACAAAACTGTGAAACACCCCCTAGTGAGGTCTGGTGCAACTAGCACAATCAATGGTTCAACCCAAGTTTCTCAGAAACTAAGTCTAGATTAACTAATATTGGCAGTCTAGCCCATACCATAAAAAGCTCATAAATATTTTCAATTTCAGTTACTTTCAACTTAATTTACATTTGTGCTCGAAAAATACTTAGGTTGTTTCAAGTCGAAACGCCATTAATATTTCTTGACTAAATAATGGGAAATGTCCATCAATCCTTTTCTGGCCTATCATATAGGCCTACTCCATCATTACCAACTTTTAAAAATATATCTCAGATGTAGTTTTATTTTCAATATTCATACTGCTCATACTTACGATATTTAATTAATTTATAAACCTTAAAAGACTATGGCTTTTTAATATATTTTATTTTTTTGGTCCTTTCATAACACCAATAGAGAGAATATAAATTTATAAGCCATAAAAATTAGTAACGTTTCAATTACTAGTTTGACTAAAGGTACACACTAGATTACAAGCAAGAAGTCACACGCTAGATTACAAGCAAGAAGTCACACACTAGATTACAAGCAAGAAGGCACACGCTAGATTACAAGCAAGAAGTCACACGCTAGATTACAAGCAAGAAGTCACACACTAGATTACAAGCAAGAAGGCACACGCTAGATTACAAGCAAGAAGTCACTGAAGAATTGTTTCAGTTGCATTCGTTTCTCTCACCAAACGTTCTTTACAATGCGACTCTTCCAAATGCAAACAAAACTTAAAATCACACAAATCATGTAAATACTAGTACATACTATAGTTTTAGATACAATCCGAGGTAGCCATCCTATCTCGGCTTGTATCTAAAACTGGTTGACCTGGTTTCTTTTGTAATGTTTTCTTTTAAATCACCAAAACTACAAGAAGAGCATTGTCAAGTAGTTTGTTATATATTTGACGAAGAAGGTGGCCAATTTCATCAAATATATGAAAATTTCAATGTACTTCATAGTTTCGTATTCGTTTCATCGTTAATGAGGACCTAAGTATTTCCCCCGCCATCCAGACTAATACCATGCAAGTGCCTGTATTACAATACTACGCAACACTACAGGAACTCAAAAGCAATTACTTTCTCCGTTTTGGACAAGTAATTTATATAATCTAACTGTCTTTGCATGTGTACAAAAACGTGTTGCGAGGTTGGATGTGGGAACTAGTCCTGAGTGGCCTGTTATCTATCGGCGGAGGACCCAGCCTAAGTGAGTGAGAATGTATCGGGCCCGAATGAGACGTAAAGATAGAGCCAGATGGATGGAGCGAGATAGGGAAGGACAGGCCGCTACCTAAACACAGCTCTATCAACCGACACAGTTTGGTCATGAGTTGAATATGAATTAATGAGTCAAGGGAAACGTAAATCTTTCCTTTCGGCCTTCGAAACCTCTTTCCTCTATGACTCAGCAATATCTAGCAGGCTTTTAAGCAATTGAATACTATTTAAAAAATTTCGCAAATATAAATTATTAGCAAGAGAATAACGTTAATGGACCAGGATTGTTGATTTACCTTAAAAGGGTGCTGAACAGAGTAAATACCATAGCCTGAACATTAAGACATTGCATTAAGAAGGAGAGGGGCGCTAGAACTATGCTCCCAAAGATCGATGTTAAACAGTTAAACTCGAATTTTGCGTGTTTTTCCGATGACATTATGTTCAATTTGTCATTTTGTAGACACTGTAATTTAAAATATTTAATAATTGATGAATTTAATTTTCTTTATTTTAATATTTGAGTGTACTACTGTACCTAAAATTGGTTTAAATGAAAACACCAGCAAATTGGAAAAACCAAAAAGCAATCAACATTAAGCTTTGTAATTTATATTTAGTGTACATATTTTGTGAAGTTGGCCGTTTCCTTCGTGAAATATATAACAAGCAACCTGAAAATATCCGACATATATAGTTCAAACATTTGGCAAAATTGTACTGTTAAAGGGGACTGGAGTGGTAAGAAATTCCGGTACCTTCCAGCCAGATTTCGGCCAGCATTAGTCTATTTATTATTCATAAGATCAATTTCTTGTTTTATCAGGCAAAACATAGCTCAACAACAGTTCAACCCTTTAAAGCGTTCATTACCCGATTTTATGATTAACACGTTGAAAATTCTGTATGTTGATTTCTCAATGATTTTTTTTTTTTTTTTTTTTTTTTTTTTGCAGAAAGGAAACAGAGGTCGTATCCAATAGTGCACTGAATGGATGTCGAGCTTGAAACTTGAGTTTCCATCTCCAAATCCTCAAGGATAACGTAGTAATTATTAGTGCAGATTTATAAAGATGTACATCAGTTGTAATATATTTTACTGCTACTGAGGTGGTAGCCGTGGCCCTAAGAAAACGATCTCTGTTTATTTTTTACAGTTTTTTCTCAATTGCTGTTTGTTATCAGTGTTTGTTATCAGCTAACTTCTCTTAATTAGAGCAACTTTAAGTACTTGTTTCATAAGCATTAAAATAAAAGAAATTAAAGTGGCTATGAATCTACATTATCCATTAATGACAAACAAAATATAAATTTATAGAATAATATTGCCTTATCCATTTTACATTAGTCTAATAGATAGTAAATCCAGATGACCAAAAACTCCAACCATCTATAAAAATACGTATCAAACAAAGTGGATGCCTGACAGTTAGCTACTCAGACTTTCGTTGAACTTTTAGGGGCAGGACCTAAGTTGGATATGAAATGTCCTGACTTCTATATTATAGATCTGATTCCCATCATACCGGACAGTTGGTTACTTCTCGGGCTTTCGTTACACTTTTAGGGCCAGGACCTGAGTTGGATATGAAATGTCCTGACTTCTTTATTATAGATCTGATTCCCATCATACCGGACAGTTGGTTACTTCTCGGGCTTTCGTTACACTTTTAGGGCCAGGACCTGAGTTGGATCTGAAATGTCCTGACTTCTATATTATAGATCTGATACCCATCATACCGGACAGTTGGTTACTTCTCGGGCTTTCGTTACACTTTTAGGGCCAGGACCTGAGTTGGATCTGAAATATCCTGACTACTATATTATAGATCTGATACCCATCATACCGGACAGTTGGTTACTTCTCGGGCTTTCGTTACACTTTTAGGGCCAGGACCTGAGTTGGATCTGAAATGTCCTGACTTCTATATTATAGATCTGAGTTCCATCATACAGGACAGTTGGTTACTCCTCGGAGACATTTTGAGAATTAATTTTATATTATTAAATTTTGAGAAAATAAATATAATTAACACTAATAAATAAATTAAAAGGGTAGGTCTATGACAGCTTAAATGTTATCATTATTTTATTTAATTGAACATACACTGTGCAAATTATTGTATTTGATATATTTTTAGGAATAGAATATTTATGAACAGTAATTTAAGTATTAAAACAGTATGTTTATTAAACATGTGTGGATTAAAAGTTACAGAGTAAATTACGTATTTTAATTTATTTGGGAAATCACAAGACAATTTTGAAAACAGCTGATAGATAAAAATTAATTATTACGAATTAGTCAGACAGAAAGTACCTCATAGTTTTGTATTTATTATGCACTTGGTTGGTTCAATGTATTTTTTAACAACTCAAACCTGTTTAACTTTTGTTTTAATCGGACAGAACTAATTTTCTACTTCCTTTCATGATTATAAAATAACATAATTCTAGAAATATTAATAAATAACATAGGTAGTGAAAAGATAGTCATACAGGCCAATAATATTTCAATACTTCAATATTTCAATACTTACAGGTTTGTATCAGGTCTGGTTATTGAGATTTGAATTGAAAATACTATAAATAATTTGTTTTCATGCATCTATTGGTGCACGTAAACTTGAACAAGTGTTTCTAAAAAATATAAATTATTCTAGAACATAATTAATGCCATTGATAAACTAACTATATACTCAAAAAATAAGACTTATTATGAATAAAATTAAAAAAGTCCACAAAAAACGAATGTTCGTACAATTAATACAAGTATTACCAATATTTAACCATTCTTTAAAACAACAGATTACAAATGAAATGTGTAGAACATAAATGACTTTCAAGACTTTATGTTCTACAAATGAGGATATCCCAAAACACACAAATGAAAATATTTTCTTAAAAAACCACTTGATACAATGAGGTGGAAACCGCAGTTTCCACAAAAGTCCCCACGCGTATGAAAACCCCTTTTCAGGTATTACAGTAGGCCTATATTTTATTATTTCTTTTATATGAATCGTAATATGAGTATTTTTAGTTGCACGATTAATGCAGTTGTATGCACAACAAGAAACATGCATAATTTGAGGCTAAAAATTAAAAAAGAAAAAAATTAAGAAACTTTTTACACACGCACAACGTAGTGTATGGCTCCAGCCGGCGACTCTTGCCAACCAACAGGAGGGGGAAGGCGAACCGAATACGCTCCAGTGCCACTGCTGCAGACAGCGATCTAATTTAATTTTATTCATAATAAGTCTTATTTTTTGAGTATATAATTAGTTTAACAATGCTATTAATCATGTTCTAGAATAATTTATATTTTTTAGGAACAATTGTTCATGTTTACGTAAACAAATAGATGTATGAAAATAGTACTTTCAATTCAAATCTGTATAACCAGACTGATACAAACCTGTAACCTAAGCGTTGAAATATTGGCTCGTATGACTATCTTTTCATTACGTATGATATTTCATAATATTTCTGAAATTATGTTATTTTATAATCTTGAAAGGAAGTAGAAAATTAGTTCTGTCAGATTAAAACGAAAGTTAAACAGGTTTGAGTTGTTAAAAAATACACAAAACCAACCAAGTGCATAATAAATACAAAACTATGAGGTACTTTCTGTCTAACTAATTCGTAATAATTAATTGTTGTCTATTAGCTGTTTTCGAAATTGTCTTGTGATTTCCCAAATAAATTAAAATACGTAATTTACTTTGTAACTTTTAAACCATAAATAATATTTAAGTTGTTATAAACCTACTGTTTTAATACTTTAACCTACTGTAATTTTAGGTAATTGAAAGCAAACATAAGGTCTATAGAATTATAATAAAGTTACATATAAATAAAAAAATAACTAACAGTCTTTTGGCGCAAGGATAAAAACTGGAAAACCGGACCGCAGTCCTATCACGGAGCAAGCCATCTAGTAATTCTTATACACAGCGATTATTATGCAGCACAAATATTAGTGCAATATGCCTTTTTTCAATCTGTTCAATAGGGCTGTGGGAACTGAGTCGATCGTCCCACATCAGTCCCACAATCTTAACGTTATTACTTGGATGAACTGACGTTTTGCCTCTCAGACCACACACGGCTCTGTTATGCTAAATGATATCAATACAATTGTGTTTTTCTCAGTTCACGCTAAGTAGGTTTTTGTCAAACCATAGCATTAATGGACTGGCTTCAAAAAACATCATTCATAAAGGTTTGATTAAAACTAAAATTCAAAATAAATTATTTTGTAATTAACTTAATCTTCTCTATAACTAATTGAAATAAAATAAACAAAACTTGTAACTATCTAATATTTCAGAATAAATGTCCGTTATTATGTCTGTATTAGGTGGTTAGTTTTGTAATCTTACGGCTGCATTTTACCAGGTGTGAACAAATACAGCCCTCGCGTAGTTCAACACCCCCCCCCTCCTTGTATTAGGTGGTTAGTTTTGTAATCTTACGGCTGCATTTGACCAGTGGTGAACAAATACAGCCCTCGCGTAGTTCAACAACCCCCCCCCCTCCTTGTATTAGGTGGTTAATTTTGTAATCTTACGGCTGCATTTGACCAGTGGTGAACAAATACAGCCCTCGCGTAGTTCAACAACCCCCCCCTCCTTGTATTAGGTAGTTAGTTTTGTAATCTAACGTCTGCATTTGACCAGTGGTGAACAAATACAGCCCTCGCGTAGTTCAACCCCCCCCCCCTCCTTGTATTAGGTAGTTAGTTTTGTAATCTTACGGCTGCATTTGACCAGTGGTGAACAAATACAGCCCTCGCGTAGTTCAACAACCCCCCCTCCGTGTATTAGGTAGTTAGTTTTGTAATCTTACGGCTGCATTTGACCAGTGGTGAACAAATACAGCCCTCGCGTAGTTCAACAACCCCCCCCCCCTCCTTGAATTTCATCGATCATGTAACTACCGTATTGCAATTATACCTGATAAACTGTTTAGTTGCAGACTATCCAGCGTTATCATAACTTTATTATTATATTAAAAGTGTATATTTTATTCTAATTATTGCATACTTTTTTCAGCGTAATAAACTCGTTAGGGTCAGTGAATCAACACTGTAGAGCTGTGTATATTATGATAACCGTGTACCGATTAACTTCACACCCACGCCTTCATCTGCAAATTCGACCCCACGGCTTTATGTTATTAGTGGGCCGCTTGGTGATCTTCAAGGTAAAATCCTTCTCAAGAGACGACGAATAAAAACCAGCCCTAAAAAATATCGCGGTCAATGTGACCATCGATCTCTAGGCGATGTGATGTGGATGGATGGAGCACGTTGGGCCGTGTTTCCTTTATCTAAGATTGGCAGGAAGATCTCGCTTCCGGCCGACCAGACTACAAATCTACGATGTCCCCGACCGAAGCCTTAACCATCAGTTTGGCGCAGAAGTGTCAACAATATTGTCAGGTCAGCTCAAGTTTTAAACATTAACACTTTTTGTAAATCTAGGTATGAATTTTGGTTTCACATATATTAACTGTATGTCAATGCATTTCAAGATTTGTACGGTTGGAATGCGTTTTAATTTAAATTCATACAAGCAAACACCGGTCCTCTCGCCCCAGACACAGATCTTCTCACCTAGACACAGCTCTTCTCGCCTAGACATAGGTATTCTTGCCTCAGACACATCTCTTCTCGCCTCAGACATAGGTCTTCTCGCCTAGACACAGGTCTTCTGGCCTCAGACACAGCTCTTCTCGCCTCAGACACAGAACTTCACACCTAGACACTGCTCTTCTCGCCTCAGACACAGCTCTTCTCGCCTCAGACACAGGTCTTCTTGCCCTGGGTGGGTTAACTTAACACTTTACTCGCGTGGTTGGGCGGGGAGGGGGAGCTATTACATCTGTACATTTGTAGGTAGGTGGGAGAACCATTTACACTGTACATGTGTGGGTGGGTATGTACCCGTGCTTAGAGGGGAGAAAACCTTCTCCTCAATTAATGACAGACTCTTTAGCCAGTACAATTTATCAATCAATTTATAATTGATAGCTAAAATATAGTGAGCGGGTGAGTACAACATGTACAATGCGTGACTATGCTTGTAAAGATATAAGTGAAAATAATATTGTATCTGAGTAATTTATTATATCTGAATACACGGCAATTGCTTCATTATGACACGCTTCATTTGATAATTTGAGATCATCTTCAACTGAAGATGGCCAGTCTTACAGTCAGTCAACAAAACCAAATATTAAAAGTTGAGTTTTGGAGCAACTTCGATAGGTTTTATCTGTAGTAAGTAGTGCAACAGAATATTTACATTTTTAGCTGTGTATCTGTTTTGTGCCTACATAGTTTAATGCCTCTATAGTATGGTTTATATAAATTATAGGGAAAAGGTGGCAGTATCACACACATGGCTTCACCAACAGTACCTGACTATTATAGCGGAAAGGTGGCAGTATCACACACATGGCTTCACCAACAGTACCTGACTATTATAGCGGAAAGGTGGCAGTATCACACACATGGCTTCACCAACAGTACCTGACTATTATAGCGGAGAGGTGGCAGTATCACACACATGGCTTCACCAACAGTACCTGACTATTATAGGGGAAAGGTGGCAGTATCACACACATTACTTCACCAACAGTACCTGACTATTATAGGGGAAAGATGGCAGTATCACACACATGGCTTCACCAACAGTACCTGACTATTATAGCGGAAAGGTGGCAGTATCACACACATGGCTTCACCAACAGTACCTGACTATTATAGCGGAAAGGTGGCAGTATCACACACATGGCTTCACCAACAGTACCTGACTATTATAGCGGAGAGGTGGCAGTATCACACACATGGCTTCACCAACAGTAGCTGACTATTATAGGGGAAAGGTGGCAGTATCATACACATGGCTTCACCAACAGTACCTGACTATTATAGCGGAAAGGTGGCAGTATCACACACATGGCTTCACCAACAGTACCTGACTATTATAGCGGAAAGGTGGCAGTATCACACACATGGCTTCACCAACAGTACCTGACTATTATAGCGGAGAGGTGGCAGTATCACACACATGGCTTCACCAACAGTACCTGACTATTATAGGGGAAAGGTGGCAGTATCACACACATTACTTCACCAACAGTACCTGACTATTATAGGGGAAAGATGGCAGTATCACACACATGGCTTCACCAACAGTACCTGACTATTATAGCGGAAAGGTGGTAGTATCACACACATTACTTCACCAACGGTACCTGACTATTATAGCGGAAAGGTGGCAGTATCACACACATGGCTTCACCAACAGTACCTGACTATTATAGCGGAGAGGTGGCAGTATCACACACATGGCTTCACCAACAGTAGCTGACTATTATAGGGGAAAGGTGGCAGTATCATACACATGGCTTCACCAACAGTACCTGACTATTATAGCGGAAAGGTGGCAGTATCACACACATGGCTTCACCAACAGTACCTGACTATTATAGCGGAAAGGTGGCAGTATCACACACATGGCTTCACCAACAGTACCTGACTATTATAGCGGAAAGGTGGCAGTATCACACACATGGCTTCACCAACAGTACCTGACTATTATAGGGGAAAGGTGGCAGTATCACACACATTACTTCACCAACAGTACCTGACTATTATAGCGGAGAGGTGGCAGTATCACACACATGGCTTCACCAACAGTACCTGACTATTATAGCGGAGAGGTGGCAGTATCACACACATGGTTTCACCAACAGTACCTGACTATTATAGCGGAGAGGTGGCAGTATCACACACATGGCTTCACCAACAGTACCTGACTATTATAGCGGAGAGGTGGCAGTATCACACACATGGCTTCACCAACGGTACCTGACTATTATAGCGGAAAGGTGGCAGTATCACACACATGGCTTCACCAACAGTACCTGACTATTATAGCGGAGAGGTGGCAGTATCACACACATGGCTTCACCAACAGTACCTGACTATTATAGCGGAAAGGTGGCAGTATCACACACATGGCTTCACCAACAGTACCTGACTATTATAGCGGAAAGGTGGCAGTATCACACACATGGCTTCACCAACAGTACCTGACTATTATAGGGGAAAGGTGGCAGTATCACACACATGGCTTCACCAACAGTACCTGACTATTGTAGGGGAAAGGTGGCAGTATCACACACATGGCTTCACCAACAGTACCTGACTATTATAGCTTAAAGCGGAAAGGTGGTAGTATCACACACATGGCTTCACCAACAGTACCTGACTATTATAGCGGAAAGGTGGCAGTATCACACACATGGCTTCACCAACAGTACCTGACTATTATAGCGGAAAGGTGGCAGTATCACACACATGGCTTCACCAACAGTACCTGACTATTATAGGGGAAAGGTGGCAGTATCACACACATGGCTTCACCAACAGTACCTGACTATTATAGCGGAGAGGTGGCAGTATCACACACATGGCTTCACCAACAGTACCTGACTATTATAGCGGAAAGGTGGCAGTATCACACACATGGCTTCACCAACAGTACCTGACTATTATAGAGGAAAGGTGGCAGTATCACACACATGGCTTCACCAACAGTACCTGACTATTATAGCGGAGAGGTGGCAGTATCACACACATGGCTTCACCAACAGTACCTGACTATTATAGGGGAAAGGTGGCAGTATCACACACATTACTTCACCAACAGTACCTGACTATTATAGGGGAAAGGTGGCAGTATCACACACATGGCTTCACCAACAGTACCTGACTATTATAGCTTATAGTGGAAAGGTGGCAGTATCACACACATGGCTTCACCAACAATACCTGACTATTTTAGGGGAAAGGTGGCAGTATCACACACATGGCTTCACCAACAGTACCTGACTATTATAGGGGAAAGGTGGCAGTATCACACACATGGCTTCACCAACAGTACCTGACTATTTTTTCATCCCTCCTCGTTAGTTACCAAGTGCCTTTCAAATGTTGTTATTATGGTAGGGCTATTGAAAAACGATTATTTTAGCCAGTAAATAATAAAAAAATAAACCTAATTAAGAAGAATATGAGACATTCCAGCACGCTTTACGTGCCAATCCCGTCACTCGCTACGCTCGTTACACCTCGGCCCGTTACATTTTTACTACAAATGATAGTTTTTAACTGTATAACGTAAAATCACAATATTAAAATAATTAACAGTGTCTCACTCACATTATTTGCGATGTTACCTATTTATTAGTATAAACACTCAATGGTATTACTTAGCCTATTTCAAACGTGTTTATTTCATTTGATTTTGTTTAGCAGCTGAAGATTAATTAAATAAAATAACCAAATTAGATTAATATTTAAACCTTTAAGTCAGTAGAGTGAAGCTCTACAATCGAATGTGAATAAAACCACGTTAACAGCCTTCCCTGGTTTAATATTACAGAAGATCTAACCTCCACAATATTAACACAGTATACGCTTCAGTGCAATAGAAACACACAGTAGCGAAGCTCTACAATCAAATGTGAATAAAACCACGTTAACAGCCTTCCCTGGTTTAACATTACAGAAGATCTAACCTCCTCAATGTTAACACAGTATATACTTCAGTGCAATAGAAACACACAGTAGCGAAGCTCTACAATCGAATGTGAATAAAACCACGTTAACAGCCTTCCCTGGTTTAACATTACAGAAGATCTAACCTCCTCAATGTTAACACAGTATACGCTTCAGTGCAATAGAAACACACAGTAGCGAAGCTCTACAATCGAATGTGAATAAAACCACGTTAACAGCCTTCCCTGGTTTAACATTACAGAAGATCTAACCTCCTCAATGTTAACACAGTATACATTCAGTGCAATAGAAACACACAGTAGCGAAGCTCTACAATCGAATGTGAATAAAACCACGTTAACAGCCTTCCCTGGTTTAACATTACAGAAGATCTAACCTCCACAATGTTAACACAGTATACGCTTCAGTGCAATAGAAACACACAGTAGCGAAGCTCTACAATCTAATGTGAATAAAACCACGTTAACAGCCTTCCCTGGTTTAACATTACAGAAGATCTAACCTCCTCAATGTTAACACAGTATACACTTCAGTGCAATAGAAACACACAGTAGCGAAGCTCTACAATCGAATGTGAATAAAACCACGTTAACAGCCTTCCCTGGTTTAACATTACAGAAGATCTAACCTCCTCAATGTTAACACAGTATACACTTCAGTGCAATAGAAACACACAGTAGCGAAGCTCTACAATCGAATGTGAATAAAACCACGTTAACAGCCTTCCCTGGTTTAACATTACAGAAGATCTAACCTCCTCAATGTTAACACAGTATACACTTCAGTGCAATAGAAACACACAGTAGCGAAGCTCTACAATCGAATGTGAATAAAACCACGTTAACAGCCTTCCCTGGTTTAACATTACAGAAGATCTAACCTCCTCAATGTTAACACAGTATACACTTCAGTGCAATAGAAACACACAGTAGCGAAGCTCTACAATCGAATGTGAATAAAACCACGTTAACAGCCTTCCCTGGTTTAACATTACAGAAGATCTAACCTCCTCAATGTTAACACAGTATACACTTCAGTGCAATAGAAACACACAGTAGCGAAGCTCTACAATCGAATGTGAATAAAACCACGTTAACAGCCTTCCCTGGTTTAACATTACAGAAGATCTAACCTCCTCAATGTTAACACAGTATACACTTCAGTGCAATAGAAACACACAGTAGCGAAGCTCTACAATCGAATGTGAATAAAACCACGTTAACAGCCTTCCCTGGTTTAACATTACAGAAGATCTAACCTCCTCAATGTTAACACAGTATACACTTCAGTGCAATAGAAACACACAGTAGCGAAGCTCTACAATCGAATGTGAATAAAACCACGTTAACAGCCTTCCCTGGTTTAACATTACAGAAGATCTAACCTCCTCAATGTTAACACAGTATACACTTCAGTGCAATAGAAACACACAGTAGTGAAGCTCTACAATCGAATGTGAATAAAACCACGTTAACAGCCTTCCATGGTTTAACATTACAGAAGATCTAACCTCCTCAATGTTAACACAGTATACACTTCAGTGCAATAGAAACACACAGTAGCGAAGCTCTACAATCTAATGTGAATAAAACCACGTTAACAGCCTTCCCTGGTTTAACATTACAGAAGATCTAACCTCCACAATGTTAACACAGTATACGCTTCAGTGCAATAGAAACACACAGTAGTGAAGCTCTACAATCGAATGTGAATAAAACCACGTTAACAGCCTTCCCTGGTTTAACATTACAGAAGATCTAACCTCCACAATGTTAACACAGTATACGCTTCAGTGCAATAGAAACACACAGTAGTGAAGCTCTACAATCGAATGTGAATAAAACCACGTTAACAGCCTTCCCTGGTTTAACATTACAGAAGATCTAACCTCCTCAATGTTAACACAGTATACACTTCAGTGCAATAGAAACACACAGTAGCGAAGCTCTACAATCGAATGTGAATAAAACCACGTTAACAGCCTTCCCTGGTTTAACATTACAGAAGATCTAACCTCCTCAATGTTAACACAGTATACACTTCAGTGCAATATAAACACACAGTAGCGAAGCTCAGGTTGGAGAAAATTGCCAAGCTTGTAAACTATTCTGTATAACAGTTTACTTATGTTGTAATACAATATTAATTTTGTGTAAATATTTAAATGAAATCGTTCATTTGCTACACCACCTCTAGGATCGCTAGCGCCGCTTGGTTTGAAGTAAAACGGCTGAGCCTCGCTAATGCATGTTTATATGATACTGTGGTATACACTGGGATATTACAACGACCATTGCTTACATTACAACAGCTGTTGAAACTTGTTGGAAATCATCATTTACATCTGATCAGCCGTTACTTTTCTATTCATTTATATATTTATATACTGGGTGTCTTTTATAAACGGGTCACCATTGTAAACTTGAAAATTAATTCTAAAAAAAAACATCAAATGTGGAACTTTACCATGATTTTGGAAACAATTAAAAATAATTATTTAAAACTTTGAAAAATGGCCACCATATTGGAAACTTGGTTTTTTCTTATGGAACACCCAATATTTTATGATATTTTTAGATAGAAAAAGTAGATTTAACACATTTTTATTCTTAGCAGTTTTTCGATATTTTGCTTAATAACGTAGGTATGAGAGCTAAAAATTTTCAGATTCCTCATGGAGTTTACCATTAGGATAACAATTTTGTTTTAATATACATTAAAAAAATTATCTAATCTGCAAATACTGCAGCAAACATTTGGGAAATGTGTGCCTAGCTATTCTTTTTTCACGATTTGACAAAATAGTGTATTAAATTGTAATGCACAGAATATAAACAAATGTGTTAGTATTTTGTAACAGATAAATAGTAATTTATTAATACGAACATTGGCAGCACTGTTGCTATAATCAGCTGTTTAAGTCAACTTCTAATACAGCTATCGATCTGTATTGAAAGTTGACTTAAACGTCTGAAAATGGTAACAGTGCTGCCAACACCAATTTATCTGTTACAAAATATTAACACATTTGTTTCAATTATGTGTATTATAATTTCATACACTATTCTGTCACATTGTGAAAAGATAATAGCTAGGCATACATTTCCCATATGTTGTATGAATTGCTACAATATATAATATACATCCTACAATTTCCCAAATTGTTGATCTAATCTGCAAATGCTGTAATATGTTTGTGTATATTAAAGCAATATTGTTATCTCAGTGGTAAACTCCATAAGGAATCTGAACATTTTGAGTTCTCATATTTACGTTATTAATCAAAATATCAAAAACCTGCTAAGAATAAAAATGTCTTAAAATTACTTTTTATATCTAAAACTATAATAAAATATAGGGTGTTCCATAAGAAAAAACAAAGTTGGGCGCCATATTGGAAAATGGCGGCCATTTTTATCAAAATTTGAAAATTTTATTTTTAATTGTCTCCAAAAACAAGGTAAGGTTCCATATTTGAAGTTTGTTGTCAGTCTTATGGTTTCCAAGATCACAATGGTGGCCAATTAGAAAAAGATACCCTGTATATACTGTATATGTTCAAAAAGTAAAGTGCCAAACTTCGGACATGGTTATATAGGTTAAAATAAAAAGAAAATTTAGAATACTTTTTTTCTAAAAACGCTTTGTTTACCAGATATCTGCCATTTTGTTTTTCTGTACAACAGAATTTTTATCTCCGAGTTAGATCAGCCGATCTTTATGAAACTAGGCTACTCATGTTAAAACAATAAAGACCTATTCTAGGGAAAAAATCAACTTGAGTTAATATGATATTTCATAATGACAGCCATTTTAAATGTTTAAACGGAAATTGCGGGAAAACGGCAAATAATACAAAAAATTACAGGAGACGTTTGTTTTTAGCTTTTTTGCTGCCTTTTTTTTCGATTTTTTTCGATTTTAATCTTTTAATACTGACAGATTGGTAATAAAATTATCTAAAAACCGTGTTCTTAGTAATTTGTTGTATTTTTGATGTTATCCCACAATTTCCGTTTAAAAACTTTAAATGGCCGCTATTTTGAATTATTAAATTGGATCAAGTTGATTTCTGCCCCTAAAATAGGTCTCTATTATTTTAACATGCATAGCTAATTTCATAAAGATCGGTTGTGCCAACTCGGTTATAAAAAATCTTTTGTAAAAAAAAAACAAAATTACGAATATATGGTAAACGAAGCGTGTTTGGAAAAATATTTATTTTACATTTTTTTTATTTATTTTGACCTGTATAACCATTTCCCGAAGTTTGGAAATTTAGTTTAGGGTCACCCTGTATATCTCCATGTTATTCTTAAGGCCGAAAAACGTACTTTGAGGACGTACGCTTCAGGGTGACCTTATAGCACATCTACGAACAGAGGCAAGTTTGTTGACACCTCAACTGTTTAAATTGGTCAGTAAACAAGAGATAATTAAAAAAAAACTATTTCGCGTATTACATATAGGTATTATTATAAAATATGATTATACCATAATTTTTATTATTAAAAGACGAATATAATCTGTTAACGTAAGATGATAAAAAACACATTACCCAAGGAATATTCTTATGGAACAAATAGATATTCCTGATCTTAGCGGAATTTGTCGTCTTCTGGGACTTGCAAAACCATCGTCCATCTTTATCTAAAGATAACATATTTTAAATTGATCACAAAAATACGAAGAATGTTATTACAAACCATTATAAAACAACCTTTAAATTGCTCGTGCCAATGGCAAATGATCGAAATTAAAGCCGGAACACTTCCATAACATTGACTGGTCAACGATTGGTAATTGTAGGCTACAAAGTCGTAACGGACAGGAAGGTGGCGCTAGTGTGATCAGCCGGATATTCCTCGTTGAAGCTCGAGACCGTGCCGGATAGTCTGCCCGGTCACTGGTACCGGTCCACTCGTCAGGTTATTAGAATTAAACAATGTACTTTCAATATCATTGTTGGGGTACTACTTCTCTATATGTACAAAGAAACTATTTTGACTTTAATCGTTACATATATACATATATTAGTCAATTTTATCAAATTCCACTTAAATTGAGATAGAAAGATCATCGTGTATACCAATGACTATGCAGCAGCTTGTAAAACAATCAATACATCTAAAATTAAGTTTTGTTTTTAATAAAATATTGTTTTGGATTTCATAAACAATTTACAAAAAAAGTTTACAAAAATTCTGTATAGTTATAGTTGAATCTAAAAATTAAAATTTACTTCTTGCTTGTTGTTTTGGTGCTTTTTTAACTTGCTTACTATAACTGCTCGCTTTACATACTTTGAAGGAAAACTAATTCCAACTTCAACTGCATTTGTTTGACATTTAGTTTTTAAAACTATATTGCACTTTAATGTTAAGACAATTTATTATGTATTATTCGCCTATTTGTTTAGTAAATTAATACGTAACCATAATACTATGGATACCCATCACAATGTTTTAAGTAAATCAATTATAATTTTCTTTTTCTAAGCATTTTTTTATTAATGTACCAGTTTTTATATAATTAATCATATAACAAGGTTCAGTTCATTGTAACTTATCAAAATTGGAAAGTAATAATTGTGTTACACAGGTAGTGGATGCTTCGGACAACTTTACAGTTTCCCTGAATTAGTGCGGTAAAATATATACATCTAAAACTTATTGAATTGATCATATAGTTTTAAAAATAGGTTCAGGATTTCTCTAACTACACGTGAAAAGTATAATTTCATAAGTTCACAAAATGCGAATGAAATTATGAATACTGGATAATTTCCCAATACATATTATACTAATACATTCTCACTGCATATTATATCAATTTAATATACACTGTAATACATCAATACAATGTACGTGCGTCAATACCACTACCACTGTACGTGTATAGGTGGGCGGATGGGTCAATCAAATCAGTTTCATTGCAGTGGACATATAACATGTATTGCAAAAGTTAAATTTATTTTAAAAGCTTTTTGATGCCTAGTTAAAAGACTATAATCTAGCCGCTGTAGAGTGGTACCTACATGATTAGGAGGCTTCTCGGAACTGAGCTCAACCTCTCGACCCTCTCGGCCGGCGGCCTTTCACAAACAACTACTCACCTACTAGGCACAGTTATACACTGTGGCAACATTTTTTATTTACTTTTAAAATAAAATAAACTATCTCTTTCAATTCTACGTGAAATTATCATAACAAAGAGCCAGACTCGACCAAAATACTTCACAAGTGAGTGTTACAATAAACAACTCACTGAGTAGCACCAACCTCTATATTATAGAGCAACACAAACAAATAAACAGACCTTGTACTCATATATGTTCACTATTAATATTACATTTACAATTTACTAAACCAAATACTAAACTTAAGTGCTACTTAAGTATTATAACTAATAAAGCCAGAAAAAATATTTATATCTTATTTTTAAATAGAAATAAAAATTTTAACCAAACAAAATTTGGACAGCCAATTTTGATTAGTATTTTGATATATCGTTAAAATTAGATACTAAACAACATATATAAAGACAAGTAACCAAGTAATGTGGTTTAATATTTAACATAGTTCTTATGGGAACTAATCCAAGACAGCGACTGTTACTGAAGAGCCTTAACCAACAAAGATTGTTCGTTTAAAGATTTGTGCATCAATGTCTGAACACTCGAGTTGGTCTTGAGAGCTACTCTCACTTCCTGGGCCTAAGTTGTGTAACGTAGTAGTACTTGCTTTATGTGGCCTTTGGACTGAAAGTCGTATATAGCAAACAAAACTAAGATTCATCCACTGTAAATTATATATGATTTTTATTAGTTTTTAATGGTTTTCATGCTTTGGATATGAAGCATTATGGTCGAGTTTCGACTGATTTTTTTAGAATTTTACGTAGAATTGAATGAAACTGTTAATTTTTATTTTTTTACTATAAATAACAAAATTTGACACAGTGTATAACAGTGCCTAGTACATGGGTAATTGTTTGTCAAAGTCCGCCCGGCCGAGAGGGTCGAGAGGGTGAGTGCAGTTCCGAGATGCTTTCTAATCTGTTGGTATCACTCTACAGCGGCTAGACGATACAAATAAACAGCAGTTATAATGTTTTTGTGGGTGGGTTAAACATGTAGGGCAATTTAAAAAAATGAAATTTATAACAAATTGCAAACTGTATAGTATTTAGAATTTAATTAAATTTAATATTCTCTCTCTCTCTCTCTCTCTCTCTCTCTCTCTCTCTCTCTCTCTCTCTCTCCCTCCCTCCCTCCCTCCCTCTTTTTTGATATATTGGCGACCGCGCCAATATAGCAAAATTTGAAAAAAGTAGACTGACTTTTCAACAAATAACATTGGCTTTTCGCTACTTAAACATGTGTATTTATTGCTAACACTATAATATATTTGTGATGTGTGAGATTTTTCCTTTTTCTTTACTTTAATAAAGACAAAATACTTGTTTATGAATAAATCAAATGTCAAAATTAATTTATGGTTATATCTACTTCTTTTAATTTAAGAAGACATCTTGTAAATAGCTCTATGAATCATTGTGAAAAATTAACTGACTTCAGTCTACTTAAAATTAAGTTTAAGTCAACTTTGAAATATAATGATTAACTCGCCCAATAAAACACAACCTTCTACTAGTCTTTATTCCATGTACGCCTATCATCAAAACAAATAATAATAATAAATAATAAAAAAACTATCTCTGAAAGCTATGTTAATTTTGTGACGTAGTAGCCTTGATAATGAATTATATTTTTATTGGGCTTCTCTACATAAATTTTTCTTAAATCAAGTGGATAATGTGAACAAATTATTATTCATATTTAATATCACAATCGTTTTTCAAAATGGTTTCACAATATACGGATAATAGAGTGTTCAAAACATTACTAAATGTTCCAATGTGTAGACTTTGTTTAAATTTTACTCTACTGTATATAAGTTTGTTGTCCTTTTAACGGTCTTGAACTAACATGCAGTTACGTTGCTTCAACGTTAGGAATTTTATTAGTTATTTTAGAAATTGTTCAGATTTATTACCTTATTAATAATTCTTTTGTGAATCCCTCTGGTCTGAGGAAGGTGAGCTTGGTTCACCGAAATCGATCACCATAATATTTATGCATTTTGTACTTGTATTGTAATATATTTGTGCATTTTGTGCTAATATTGTAATAAATTTCTGTTGTGTGACGTTTACTTGTACTGAATAATTTATATTATATACTGTACATTATGTTCTATGGTTTGTTAATTTTTATGCCCTGAAAATCGATTTTAATCAATTGAAAAGTCCAAAGACTTGTACAAGATCATTCTTTCATGAAATTAAGTCAGAAAAACTCCCGCTCTTGCCATGTTGACTGCCATTATAAAAATGTTAGTTTATAGATTAAAATGTCTGTCCATTTAGAATACCCTAATGCCAAATATTATGATTCATTTAAATTCTGTCGAATTTTTAATTTATATAATATACTACTTATGTTAGGTATGTTTTCAAATTTACCCCTGAAAATTAATGTTTGTCAATTTAAGAATCCAAGGACCTAAACTTTAATGTTTTTATACTTCCAAGAACCAATAGACAAAATGTTCATGAAATAAAACTGCTGTATTTACAATCGACTGATTTTAAGACTTTCAGTGTAAACGATCTCCTAAACCCAAAATAATTACTAAGCTGTTATGCTCAATATGAAATTCTAAAATAGCACAGACTCTTTTATCTATCTTTATTTTGGATTTCGTTGAAGAAACTGGAAGTAAATAATGGGCTAATTAAATTATCTAGCGTGTAAACTCAACATTAGCGGCAATAGCATTAGGAAACAAGCTATCTGTCAAAAGTGGCGCTGCGGGCGGCCACCTCTGTAATTAAAGAACCGTTCAAACTGTCACGACTGAAGGAAAACTTCATTTCATCTGATAAATATTAATACTTCACGTCAGTTGGGTGCCCGCAAACATTAGCCGGAGCATTTAGTTCTTCATGGGTCGTTGGAGTGAGTCGATAACATCGTGAAGTATACTTGCTCCAAGAGGCACTGGGCTCGGAGGGTAATTGTCATGGGGTCTTACTTAGCGACACTAAGTAGACTTATTTAGGCGTCCACTTGGACGTGTTTCAACACTAATACTCGACTGGTTGGAGTGAGTCGATAACATCGTGAAGTATACTTGCTCCAAGAGGCACTGGGCTCGGAGGGTAATTGTCATGGGGTCTTACTTAGCGACACTAAGTAGACTTATTTAGGCGTCCACTTGGACGTGTTTCAACACTAATACTCGACTGGTTGGAGTGAGTCGATAACATCGTGAAGTATACTTGCTCCAAGAGGCACTGGGCTCGGAGGGTAATTGTCATGGGGTCTTACTTAGTGACACTAAGTAGACTTATTTAGGCGTCCGATTGGCCGTGTTTCAACACTAATACTCGACTGGTTGGTAAAACCAATCTTGCGTTAAATAATTCCATGCGTTGACAATCAACTAAGGCAAACTACATTTTCCCGCCACATATGCCTTGCTCAAAATGTGGACTATTTTATCAAAAATGTTCATCCCAGTGACTCACCATAGACTTGTCTATGGGATGAAATGATTTTGACACCAGAAAGTGTTCTAAATGAGACTGAAATTGTTATTAATTGTTTGTAACATTTATTTGGTCAGGCTTTCACTAGTATTGAGTCTAGTCACCTGTGATGTAGGGCTGGACTCATCTCTACATTTTATCAAAGTCCACTTTGTTTAACGGAATATTTTTACATAAAAATATAAATCATAGCAAAGTCTAACAATTTAGACCATTGTATTTTAACTGAAGATGATTCAAACAGCTTTTGTTTAAACCTGAATAGTCTCGTTCCATTTTTCTTGTTCAAAGCAGCGATTCATAAACTTTGGGTCACAACTTACTGAAGTGTAACGGAAGCACGTAAGGTGGGTCACTGCATGCAACAAATTAATTGTTAATAAATTAGAAAGTCACGAAACAATTCTAATCTATGAGTAACGTTTGGTAAGTAGTCGTATGTTCTAATGATTAACAATTAACAAGTAATTTTTTTTAAAGTAAGCACAGGTGGACAATGCAACAAATCCTGGTAAATACAAAACAAATTGGCTGTGTCCCATCGTCAAATACAACAATCAAGAGAAGGATTGACAAAACTTTAGCTGCTATGAAACGGTCAGTGTTAGCGATGTTAAAGCAAAGAAAAGGAGCAAAGGAATTAACACTTTCCTAACGTGTCTGAATGAAAGTGCTGATGTGGCTGGTCTGGCTAATCTGTTATCTTTTGTCAGGTTCGAATTTAATAGGTGCCTTAAAGAAGGATTACTTTTTATAAGCCCTTTGTCTTTCACAACAACAGGTAAAGAGATATTTATATGTTCCAATGGTTTGAACAAATCAAGATATATATTTTCAAAATTATTTGGCCAGGTAACTAGTGATATTTGTGCTATGTCTGGTATTTACTCAAGTTTGATTGCCAGAGTACGGGAAGTTGCATCTTCCTGACACAGTGTCAGTCGAGACTTGACAGTTACATTTGAAAAATATGGTAATAATCGTGGAAACAGCCCCTAAAGGTACAAGGACGGAATGGGAAGTGGCTATAAATTAATTCTCCTTCATTGTAAGTAGGATGAACAATTTGAAGGGGAAAAATAACATCAAGATTGTTCGAATTTCGAAACGAATTAAGATTATTTTTGTTAGGGGGAGGGTCATCATCACTCTACGTGTATGGTGGGAGAAAGGATCTACATATAAGGGCAGCCAATTTATAAAAAGAAGCCATTATCAGTAAAATGTTTGAAAATATTGAGTGGCAAAAATTGGTTAATAAGGCTTTCATATTTACGTATTGTATTTAAAACCCTTGTCAACGTGCACTGCTAAAGAAGAATTCCATCACATGATAAAATAGAAGCCGCTATTTTAAAACTTAAAGGATTAATTCATGACTTAAATGTCATATTTATTATAGCTAGCAAATAATAAAATTATGACTTTTTAAATCAAGCCTAAAATAAGTACAACCATATGTCATGTTAGGAATAAGTGTTTTTAAGGTATGTTTCTTCAAACGAGGAATTTACTCACTTTTAACTATCCACGTTTGTAAATAATGTTTATTAATTTAAAATATTATGAGGCATAATATAATATGCGAGCGATGAGGTGGTCCCAGACAGAAAACTACGAGGTATAATATAATATGCCAGGGATGAGGTGGTCCCAGACAGAAAACTACGAGGTATAATATAATATGCCATGGATGAGGTGGTTCCAGACAGAAAACTACGAGGTATAATATAATATTCCAGGGACGAGGTGGTCCCGGACAGAAGACTACGAGGTATAATATAATATGCCAGGGATGAGGTGGTCCCAGACAGAAAACTACGAGTTATAATATAATATGCCAGGGATGAGGTGGTCCCAGACAGAAAACTACGAGGTATAATATAATATGCCAGGGATGAGGTGGTCCCAGACAGAAAACTACGAGGTATAATATAATATGCCAGGGATGAGGTGGTCCCAGATTGAAAACTACGAGGTATAATATAATATGCCAGGGATGAGGTGGTCCCAGACAGAAAACTACGAGGTATAATATAATATGCCAGGGTTGAGGTGGTCCCAGACAGAAAACTACAAGGTATAATATAATATGCGAGGGATGAGGTGGTCCCAGACAGAAAACTACGAGTTATAATATAATATGTCAGGGATGAGGTGGTCCCAGACAGAAAACTACGAGGTATAATATAATATGCCAGGGATGAGGTGGTCCCAGACAGAAAACTACGAGGTATAATATAATATGCCAAGGATGAGGTGGTCCTAGACAGAAAACTACGAGGTATAATATAATATGCCAGGGATGAGGTGGTCCCAGACAGAAAACTACGAGGTATAATATAATATGTCAGGGATGAGGTGGTCCCAGACAGAAAACTACGAGGTATAATATAATATGCCAGGGATGAGGTGGTCACAGACAGAAAACTACGAGGTATAATATAATATGCCATGGATGAGGTGGTTCCAGACAGAAAACTACGATGTATAATATAATATTCCAGGGACGAGGTGGTCCCAGACAGAAAACTACGAGGTATAATATAATATGCCAGGGATGAGGTGGTCCCAGACAGAAAACTACGAGTTATAATATAATATGCCAGGGATGAGGTGGTCCCAGACAAAAAACTACGAGGTATAATATAATATGCCAGTGATGAGGTGGTCCCAGACAGAAAACTACGAGGTATAATATAATATGCCAGGGATGAGGTGGTCCCAGATTGAAAACTACGAGGTATAATATAATATGCCAAGGATGAGGTGGTCCTAGACAGAAAACTACGAGGTATAATATAATATGCCAGGGATGAGGTGGTCCCAGACAGAAAACTACGAGGTATAATATAATATGCCAGGGATGAGGTGTCCCAGACAGAAAACTACGAGGTATAATATAATATGCGAGGGATGAGGTGGTCCCAGACAGAAAACTACGAGGTATAATATAATATGCCAGGGATGAGTTGGTCCCAGACAGAAAACTACGAGGTATAATATAATATGCGAGTGATGAGGTGGTCCCAGACAGAAAACTACGAGGTATAATATAATATGTCAGGGATGAGGTGGTCCCAGACAGAAAACTACGAGGTATAATATAATATGCCAGGGATGAGGTGGTCCCAGACAGAAAACTACGAGGTATAATATAATATGCCAGGGATGAGGTGGTCCCAGACAGAAAACTACGAGGTATAATATAATATGCCAGGGATGAGTTGGTCCCAGACAGAAAACTACGAGGTATAATATAATATGCGAGTGATGAGGTGGTCCCAGACAGAAAACTACGAGGTATAATATAATATGCCAGGGATGAGGTGGTCCCAGACAGAAAACTACGAGGTATAATATAATATGCCAGGGATGAGGTGGTCCCAGACAGAAAACTACGAGGTATAATATAATATGCCAGGGATGAGGTGGTCCCAGACAGAAAACTCTTAGAACCACGTAGTTAGAGCACCTAGCCCATCTTGCAAGCACTGCTTCATATGCAGAGGGTTGCGGATTCAAATCTCGGGAGGTCCATTCAAAACATTTGCTGGAGGGGTTTGGGTTGTTGTCCTTTAAAAACGTTTGTAGAATAATTTAAAATGCCAATGGCATAAACAGAGAAAAAAGAGGAGAAATCTAGAGATACAGTAGGTTGAATGTAGGGGGGTAGCACAAGTATTTGTGATTGTAGTTGTTTCTTTTTATGATGATGTTTCTTTTTTATTACAAATATTATAGGTTCATATTTCTGAACGTTTTTCTCTCCAAGTAAAGTACTCATTATCAAGTGTTTTCAAATAATAGGCTACATTTGATATTCAACCACAAAACATCCTGGGGAAACTTGCTTACTTAGTTACTTGGAAATAACGAAGCTTTTTGTTTCGTACGCCCCATTATTTCATTTGAATTTTTCGTCCGTTTGCATTCCCAAACGGATAAGGTATTAGCAACGTTTTTCTACTGTATTTAAATTACATAATGTCTGTTTTCCTTATTTTAACGTATTTACAAGAAGCGCTCAATTAAATATGCAATGCACAGCTAAACACACTTATTGAAAAATGTATGGTTTATTATATTCCCATTAGGATGGAAATATCATCTGGATGTAGAGGAATGTTCTACTGGGATATGGATATCAGTTAGTCAACTCAGCCACACAACTTCCCACCCACTCTACCCATAGTTTATTTCAACACATTGATTTTGTATTATTTAGCTTCTTATGGACCTATTTTGTGAAACATTTTAAATTATACTTATATTGTGATTTAGCTTTAACATTGAAAATATTTGCTGAGTGCATAATTCTGACTTTTCTTTGTATCATTGTAATGATCATTAGCAATAAAGATTCTTGATTCACATAGAACTCTTAATGGACCTTCCAGCCAATCTATTATTACTAGATACATGTATACTTTACGTTCTTGAATGGATGGACTGATACAGCCGAAGACAGGTTTATGGGTCCTTGGCGTTATCCAAGCTAACTGTTATGCCAGATGAGCGTTGCTATTCCTTAGATAGGTGACTTGTGAGAGATCCCGTCCTTGCACGCCTGGTGGTCATTCGAAAGTCACCCTTAACCGTTGGAGCAGGCTTCTTTGCAATAAATTCTCTTTAAAATATATCCTTTAAGTTTTAAGGTAAAGAAATGAAAATTAAGATAAAAAATCTGTCCGTTTAAACGCATAGTCGATTATGAATATCTAAAATTGATTATGGTTAAAGAAAACAGTAGTAAATATAATATATCAAATATAATACATAACTAAAAACTCAATTCAGTTCTATCAACTCCCTCAATCCTAATAAGTTTGTGGCCTTATAGTAGTATTTTGAATGCCAGAACTTCAAGATATGTTCAAGTCTTTTCCAGTTATGTTCATAACTTATAGCAAATGTAACATTTTTTCTGTATATTTAGTCGTAGAATGTGCTGTTGCAGTGGGGTGTAGGGGAGAACGTAATGAATCGCCCTGTATACATAAACTAAGCAAGTCAAGTTAGTAAATATCATACATTTGTTTGATGGAAGTATGGTCTGCTATTTATGTAATGTTATGTCTTTTCAATTGTTATTTATTTGGAGACAATTGTTATTTATTGCATTCATGTAGTTTTATCGTATTAAGTTTTTATAGTAATATTGAACTATATAATTAATTTTTTAGTACTTCACCTACAGATGCTGCAGATTGCAAATAGCTCTAAGATCATTTTAGTTGAAACTGGAATAGTTATGTATAGAGCTCATCTAGGCCAAGTACTGGTAGAATGCCTACATTATTTCTAAATTGTTATTTTTGATAATTTATATAATGATTTTTAAGGATGGAAATATATTAATTTATTCATATTTGGACTACATCAGATACTCTGATGTAGGAAAAATACTCTGATGTTGAGGAAAATATATTTGTGAAATATTATTCATTATTATTTATGAGACGCCGATCATAGAGATATGGGCGAATATGAGTGGTGAATGAGTGTGATGAGTGTACACGAACGAGTGTAGTCATTGTTACTATCTGAGTTCGACTTAGCTCAGAAAGGACTATTTATTAGTAGCCCAATAGTCAGGGAAACTAATGGACCTTCAGCTTTATGTGGAATCCGAACCTGGTAGTGTTTGTCTGATTTTCAGCTAACTGACAAGTCTGACACTCAGGTCTCTTCCCTACACAACATCTGAACCTTGACTACCATCCAACATGGACAACCCAGACTTCTCTAGTAGTGTCCTTGTCGATGGCAACCATTAAGCGGAATGCGTGTTGGTATTAAGAGGACTGAGCTTGGAAGCTATCGCCTACAATCTCCTAAACAATTTGTCCCCAAGTAGCTGGGTTACAGCCCTGCGCCACCAAATAATGTATATTTTCATTGCTCTATAGTATTACAGAATGTAATCATGACGTTATCATAACTTGACCGTGAAGAATCATAGTCTATCACATAACCTTCACTAGCATCTTCACACAGTCCTCCGAATGGTTTAATGTAAAACGAGAAAACAATAGACACAAGTATCAACAGTTTTCTCAGTTGTTTGACAGTTATATCTAATACAGTATACATGGTGTCCCGTAAGTACCCAGACAAACTTCTGAAGGTAATTTCTTGGGTTAAAACAAAAGACACAAGTATCAATAGTTTTCTCAGTTGTTTGACAGTTATATCTAATACAGTATACATAGTGTCCCGTAAGTACCCAGACAAACTTCTGAAGGTAATTTCTTGGGTTAAAACAATAGACACAAGTATCAACAGTTTTCTCAGTTGTTTGTGAGTTATATCTAATACAGTATACATGGTGTCCCGTAAGTACCCAGCCAAACTTCTGAAGGTAATTTCTTGGGTTAAAACAATAGACACAAGTATCAACAGTTTTCTCAGTTGTTTGCGAGTTATATCTAATACAGTATACATGGTGTCCCGTAAGTACCCAGCCAAACTTCTGAAGGTAATTTCTTGGGTTAAAACAATAGACACAAGTATCAACAGTTTTCTCAGTTGTTTGCGAGTTATATCTAATACAGTATACATGGTGTCCCGTAAGTACCCAGCCAAACTTCTGAAGGTAATTTCTTGGGTTAAAACAATAGACACAAGTATCAATAGTTTTCTCAGTTGTTTGCGAGTTATATCTAATACAGTATACATGGTGTCCCGTAAGTACCCAGCCAAACTTCTGAAGGTAATTTCTTGGTTTAAAACAATAAAAACAAGTATCAACAGTTTTCTCAGTTGTTTGCGAGTTATATCTAATACAGTATACATGGTGTCCCGTAAGTACCCAGCCAAACTTCTGAAGGTAATTTCTTGGTTTAAAACAATAAAAACAAGTATCAACAGTTTTCTCAGTTGTTTGCGAGTTATATCTAATACAGTATACATGGTGTCCCGTAAATACCCAGACAAACTTCTGAAGGTAATTTCTTGGTTTAAAACAATAAAAACAAGTATCAACAGTTTTCTCAGTTGTTTGTGAGTTATATGTAATACAGTATACATGGTGTCCCGTAAGTACCCAGACAAACTTCTGAAGGTAATTTCTTGGGTTAAAACAATAGAAACAAGTATCAACAGTTTTATCAGTTGTTTGTGAGTTATATGTAATACAGTATACATGGTGTCCCGTAAGTACCCAGACAAACTTCTGAAGGTAATTTCTTGGTTTAAAACAATAAAAACAAGTATCAACAGTTTTCTCAGTTGTTTGTGAGTTATATGTAATACAGTATACATGGTGTCCCGTAAGTACCCAGACAAACTTCTGAAGGTAATTTCTTGGGTTAAAACAATAGAAACAAGTATCAACAGTTTTCTCAGTTGTTTGTGAGTTATATCTAATACAGTATACATGGTGTCCCGTAAATACCCAGACAAACTTCTGAAGGTAATTTCTTGGTTTAAAACAATAAAAACAAGTATCAACAGTTTTCTCAGTTGTTTGTGAGTTATATGTAATACAGTATACATGGTGTCCCGTAAGTACCCAGACAAACTTCTGAAGGTAATTTCTTGGGTTAAAACAATAAAAACAAGTATCAACAGTTTTCTCAGTTGTTTGCGAGTTATATCTAATACAGTATACATGGTGTCCCGTAAGTACCCAGCCAAACTTCTGAAGGTAATTTCTTGGTTTAAAACAATAAAAACAAGTATCAACAGTTTTCTCAGTTGTTTGCGAGTTATATCTAATACAGTATACATGGTGTCCCGTAAATACCCAGCCAAACTTCTGAAGGTAATTTCTTGGTTTAAAACAATAGAAACAAGTATCAACAGTTTTCTCAGTTGTTTGCGAGTTATATCTAATACAGTATACATGGTGTCCCGTAAATACCCAGCCAAACTTCTGAAGGTAATTTCTTGGGTTAAAACAATAGAAACAAGTATCAACAGTTTTCTCAGTTGTTTGTGAGTTATATCTAATACAGTATACATGGTGTCCCGTAAGTACCCAGACAAACTTCTGAAGGTAATTTCTTGGTTTAAAACAATAGAAACAAGTATCAACAGTTTTCTCAGTTGTTTGCGAGTTATATCTAATACAGTATACATGGTGTCCCGTAAATACCCAGCCAAACTTCTGAAGGTAATTTCTTGGGTTAAAACAATAGAAACAAGTATCAACAGTTTTCTCAGTTGTTTGTGAGTTATATCTAATACAGTATACATGGTGTCCCGTATATACCCAGACAAACTTCTGAAGGTAATTTCTTGGTTTAAAACAATAAAAACAAGTATCAACAGTTTTCTCAGTTGTTTGTGAGTTATATGTAATACAGTATACATGGTGTCCCGTAAGTACCCAGACAAACTTCTGAAGGTAATTTCTTGGGTTAAAACAATAAAAACAAGTATCAACAGTTTTCTCAGTTGTTTGCGAGTTATATCTAATACAGTATACATGGTGTCCCGTAAGTACCCAGCCAAACTTCTGAAGGTAATTTCTTGGTTTAAAACAATAAAAACAAGTATCAACAGTTTTCTCAGTTGTTTGCGAGTTATATCTAATACAGTATACATGGTGTCCCGTAAATACCCAGCCAAACTTCTGAAGGTAATTTCTTGGTTTAAAACAATAGAAACAAGTATCAACAGTTTTCTCAGTTGTTTGCGAGTTATATCTAATACAGTATACATGGTGTCCCGTAAATACCCAGCCAAACTTCTGAAGGTAATTTCTTGGGTTAAAACAATAGAAACAAGTATCAACAGTTTTCTCAGTTGTTTGTGAGTTATATCTAATACAGTATACATGGTGTCCCGTAAGTACCCAGACAAACTTCTGAAGGTAATTTCTTGGTTTAAAACAATAGAAACAAGTATCAACAGTTTTCTCAGTTGTTTGCGAGTTATATCTAATACAGTATACATGGTGTCCCGTAAATACCCAGCCAAACTTCTGAAGGTAATTTCTTGGTTTAAAACAATAGAAACAAGTATCAACAGTTTTCTCAGTTGTTTGCGAGTTATATCTAATACAGTATACATGGTGTCCCGTAAGTACCCAGCCAAACTTCTGAAGGTAATTTCTTGGGTTAAAACAATAGACACAAGTATCAATAGTTTTCTCAGTTGTTTGCGAGTTATATCTAATACAGTATACATGGTGTCCCGTAAGTACCCAGTCAAACTTCTGAAGGTAATTTCTTGGGTTAAAACAATAGACACAAGTATCAATAGTTTTCTCAGTTGTTTGCGAGTTATATCTAATACAGTATACATGGTGTCCCGTAAGTACCCAGCCAAACTTCTGAAGGTAATTTCTTGGGTTAAAACAATAGACACAAGTATCAATAGTTTTCTCAGTTGTTTGCGAGTTATATCTAATACAGTATACATGGTGTCCCGTAAGTACCCAGCCAAACTTCTGAAGGTAATTTCTTGGGTTAAAACAATAGACACAAGTATTAACAGTTTTCTCAGTTGTTTGCGAGTTATATCTAATACAGTATACATGGTGTCCCGTAAGTACCCAGCCAAACTTCTGAAGGTAATTTCTTGGGTTAAAACAATAGACACAAGTATCAATAGTTTTCTCAGTTGATTGCGAGTTATATCTAATACATGGTGTCCCGTAAGTACCCAGCCAAACTTCTGAAGGTAATTTCTTGGTTTAAAACAATAGAAACAAGTATCAATAGTTTTCTCAGTTGTTTGCGAGTTATATCTAATACAGTATACATGGTGTCCCGTAAGTACCCAGCCAAACTTCTGAAGGTAATTTCTTGGGTTAAAACAATAGACACAAGTATCAATAGTTTTCTCAGTTGTTTGCGAGTTATATCTAATACAGTATACATGGTGTCCCGTAAGTACCCAGCCAAACTTCTGAAGGTAATTTCTTGGTTTAAAACAATAAAAACAAGTATCAACAGTTTTCTCAGTTGTTTGCGAGTTATATCTAATACAGTATACATGGTGTCCCGTAAGTACCCAGCCAAACTTCTGAAGGTAATTTCTTGGTTTAAAACAATAAAAACAAGTATCAACAGTTTTCTCAGTTGTTTGCGAGTTATATCTAATACAGTATACATGGTGTCCCGTAAATACCCAGACAAACTTCTGAAGGTAATTTCTTGGTTTAAAACAATAAAAACAAGTATCAACAGTTTTCTCAGTTGTTTGTGAGTTATATGTAATACAGTATACATGGTGTCCCGTAAGTACCCAGACAAACTTCTGAAGGTAATTTCTTGGGTTAAAACAATAGAAACAAGTATCAACAGTTTTATCAGTTGTTTGTGAGTTATATGTAATACAGTATACATGGTGTCCCGTAAGTACCCAGACAAACTTCTGAAGGTAATTTCTTGGTTTAAAACAATAAAAACAAGTATCAACAGTTTTCTCAGTTGTTTGTGAGTTATATGTAATACAGTATACATGGTGTCCCGTAAGTACCCAGACAAACTTCTGAAGGTAATTTCTTGGGTTAAAACAATAGAAACAAGTATCAACAGTTTTCTCAGTTGTTTGTGAGTTATATCTAATACAGTATACATGGTGTCCCGTAAATACCCAGACAAACTTCTGAAGGTAATTTCTTGGTTTAAAACAACAAAAACAAGTATCAACAGTTTTCTCAGTTGTTTGTGAGTTATATGTAATACAGTATACATGGTGTCCCGTAAGTACCCAGACAAACTTCTGAAGGTAATTTCTTGGGTTAAAACAATAAAAACAAGTATCAACAGTTTTCTCAGTTGTTTGCGAGTTATATCTAATACAGTATACATGGTGTCCCGTAAGTACCCAGCCAAACTTCTGAAGGTAATTTCTTGGTTTAAAACAATAAAAACAAGTATCAACAGTTTTCTCAGTTGTTTGCGAGTTATATCTAATACAGTATACATGGTGTCCCGTAAATACCCAGCCAAACTTCTGAAGGTAATTTCTTGGTTTAAAACAATAGAAACAAGTATCAACAGTTTTCTCAGTTGTTTGCGAGTTATATCTAATACAGTATACATGGTGTCCCGTAAATACCCAGCCAAACTTCTGAAGGTAATTTCTTGGGTTAAAACAATAGAAACAAGTATCAACAGTTTTCTCAGTTGTTTGTGAGTTATATCTAATACAGTATACATGGTGTCCCGTAAGTACCCAGACAAACTTCTGAAGGTAATTTCTTGGTTTAAAACAATAGAAACAAGTATCAACAGTTTTCTCAGTTGTTTGCGAGTTATATCTAATACAGTATACATGGTGTCCCGTAAATACCCAGCCAAACTTCTGAAGGTAATTTCTTGGGTTAAAACAATAGAAACAAGTATCAACAGTTTTCTCAGTTGTTTGTGAGTTATATCTAATACAGTATACATGGTGTCCCGTATATACCCAGACAAACTTCTGAAGGTAATTTCTTGGTTTAAAACAATAAAAACAAGTATCAACAGTTTTCTCAGTTGTTTGTGAGTTATATGTAATACAGTATACATGGTGTCCCGTAAGTACCCAGACAAACTTCTGAAGGTAATTTCTTGGGTTAAAACAATAAAAACAAGTATCAACAGTTTTCTCAGTTGTTTGCGAGTTATATCTAATACAGTATACATGGTGTCCTGTAAGTACCCAGCCAAACTTCTGAAGGTAATTTCTTGGTTTAAAACAATAAAAACAAGTATCAACAGTTTTCTCAGTTGTTTGCGAGTTATATCTAATACAGTATACATGGTGTCCCGTAAATACCCAGCCAAACTTCTGAAGGTAATTTCTTGGTTTAAAACAATAGAAACAAGTATCAACAGTTTTCTCAGTTGTTTGCGAGTTATATCTAATACAGTATACATGGTGTCCCGTAAATACCCAGCCAAACTTCTGAAGGTAATTTCTTGGGTTAAAACAATAGAAACAAGTATCAACAGTTTTCTCAGTTGTTTGTGAGTTATATCTAATACAGTATACATGGTGTCCCGTAAGTACCCAGACAAACTTCTGAAGGTAATTTCTTGGTTTAAAACAATAGAAACAAGTATCAACAGTTTTCTCAGTTGTTTGCGAGTTATATCTAATACAGTATACATGGTGTCCCGTAAATACCCAGCCAAACTTCTGAAGGTAATTTCTTGGTTTAAAACAATAAAAACAAGTATCAACAGTTTTCTCAGTTGTTTGCGAGTTATATCTAATACAGTATACATGGTGTCCCGTAAGTACCCAGCCAAACTTCTGAAGGTAATTTCTTGGGTTAAAACAATAGACACAAGTATCAATAGTTTTCTCAGTTGTTTGCGAGTTATATCTAATACAGTATACATGGTGTCCCGTAAGTACCCAGTCAAACTTCTGAAGGTAATTTCTTGGGTTAAAACAATAGACACAAGTATCAATAGTTTTCTCAGTTGTTTGCGAGTTATATCTAATACAGTATAAATGGTGTCCCGTAAGTACCCAGCCAAACTTCTGAAGGTAATTTCTTGGGTTAAAACAATAGACACAAGTATCAATAGTTTTCTCAGTTGTTTGCGAGTTATATCTAATACAGTATACATGGTGTCCCGTAAGTACCCAGCCAAACTTCTGAAGGTAATTTCTTGGGGTAAAACAATAGACACAAGTATTAACAGTTTTCTCAGTTGTTTGCGAGTTATATCTAATACAGTATACATGGTGTCCCGTAAGTACCCAGCCAAACTTCTGAAGGTAATTTCTTGGGTTAAAACAATAGACACAAGTATCAATAGTTTTCTCAGTTGTTTGCGAGTTATATCTAATACAGTATACATGGTGTCCCGTAAGTACCCAGCCAAACTTCTGAAGGTAATTTCTTGGGTTAAAACAATAGACACAAGTATCAATAGTTTTCTCAGTTGTTTGCGAGTTATATCTAATACAGTATACATGGTGTCCCGTAAGTACCCAGCCAAACTTCTGAAGGTAATTTCTTGGGTTAAAACAATAGACACAAGTATCAACAGTTTTCTCAGTTGTTTGCGAGTTATATCTAATACAGTATACATGGTGTCCCGTAAGTACCCAGCCAAACTTCTGAAGGTAATTTCTTGGGTTAAAACAATAGACACAAGTATCAATAGTTTTCTCAGTTGTTTGCGAGTTATATGTAATACAGTATACATGGTGTCCCGTAAGTACCCAGACAAACTTCTGAAGGTAATTTCTTGGGTTAAAACAATAGACACAAGTATCAACAGTTTTCTCAGTTGTTTGTAAGTTATATGTAATACAGTATACATGGTGTCCCGTAAGTACCCAGACAAACTTCTGAAGGTAATTTCTTGGGTTAAAACAATAGACACAAGTATCAACAGTTTTCTCAGTTGTTTGTGAGTTACTGTATATGTAATACAGTATACATGGTGTCCCGTAAGTACCCAGCCAAACTTCTGAAGGTAATTTCTTGGGTTAAAACAATAGACACAAGTATCAACAGTTTTCTCAGTTGTTTGCGAGTTATATGTAATACAGTATAGATGGTGTCATGTAAGTACCCAGCCAAACTTATGAAGGTAATTTCTTGGGTTAAAACAATAGACACAAGTATCAACAGGTTTCTCAGTTGTTTGTGAGTTATATGTAATACAGTATAAATGGTGTCCCGTAAGTACCCAGACAAAATTCTGAAGGTTATTTCTTGGGTTAAAAGAAAAAAAATCATTTGTATAACCTCACACAGTTATCTACTTATATGTCTGTATGTGATTTTTACAAAAAGCTTAATATATCTGAAGTTATGTGAAATAAAATCATGAAAATCGGTATGACTGTTGATATTTACAGTGCCTATTCATATACAATTTAAATGTCATTTTTTATAACAATTATTTTAATTTAAACATTGCTATAAGATTCATGGATAAAAAGTAAAATAACATTGTACACAACTTATGGAAAGATAAATTAGGACGGAAATGTCACGATTTCTCATATCAATGAAAGCTAAAAAATATCAACACACGTGAAAGCTAAAAAATAGGTTTCAGAACTGTAACTTTAGTAGTTTTTAAGCAATTTGGGGTTAAATGTACGAAATTGGGGCCAGAAACTCCGTTTTTTTACGTCTAGAGTACAATAACGTTGTTAAATAGGTAAATTCATATAAATACTATACATAATTTGTAGAGATTTTGATTCTGAGAAGATTGATTTAAGCTATGTAAAAAACACATAAATAAGTACAAAAGTTCAACTTTATTTAGTATACTGTAATATATAAGCAATTGTAAGGAATGAATTATATAAAGAAACTAAAATCGTCATGTTTGTGTCTAACAAATTAATTATTTTTTAATTATTATTAAAGTAAAAATAGAGTAAAGAAACAAATAACATTTTAACAAATAAATAATACATTTTTCTGTACTATCCACTATTCAATATAATGTATCATATATTTTTTTCACTTCTTAAGTTGGTAACACTTAAACAACAACTGATCGACAATGCTTATCTAATAGTCATGTCTGACTTGGTTTTTTGGTAGTAATTGAAGCTACAACATTTTAGTGTAAATACACGACGCCTTTCTTGACGAATAGGAGTTTCGTAGTCAACAATGTGGAGGTCACAGAATCAAAACGAATTGTACCCATTTCATAAAGAAAATGTTAAACATCTACAACCAGGAAATATTCATCTCTGTTTTTAGCGATTACCTAAAACAAACATTTTTAAGAGATATAATAACAGGAACTTGAAAAGTCCAAAAGAGGCAATGTAAAGACTGCAAATATTGAAAACTATACAATGGTTTTACGTAAATTGACATCCACACTGTTATTAAATAAATCAATAATAACAGAATTGACCGTACCCAGACTTCCATAAACAATTGTCTTCCAATAGCTTGTAAAATAATCCAGTTCTTAAAGTTATTGTACCTATAGAAAACTAAAATATATTAAGTAAAAAATGAAGTTACAATATTTGGATAACAATATATCTGCATCGAAAAGGTTCCTTTCAATTTTAATTAAATTTCAAAAATTGTAAAAAACAAGTTTTAAATTTGAAAATATCAATTTATTTAAGTGTTACAGTTATTTGATTCTAAAACTCTCAATTACTTCATCGATATATAAATGTCCTGTTTTGTTTGTCCTTCAATAACAAATGTAGGTAAAAATATAAAAACTAATCAACACCACAAATCAATAATAATATAAGAAGATGCCTAAATAGGCCTAAAAATCAATCTAGTAATGTAAGACATCAAGTGCTAATAGCTCAATAGGCACAGGTACGAACGCTGGTAATTTCCCTACATTATTGGCATGTCGTCGACTCAGTAGTACTACCACACCTGCGCAGTGCTGTGCGCACCGAGTACGTGCACGATGTATCGCGTGATCATAAATATCTCCGCATCTCCAGTCTTGTTCGTTCTGATAACAATAAAAGTGTGTAATTAAAGATTTAATCGTTGTTAACTGTTAACTAAATTGCCAAAATTATTGTCCAGCACTTTGCGTGAGGTTATGTTTTATGTGCTCGTAAAATGGGTTTGGATGGTTCTTTTCCGTAAAGTAGCCTTCTTGAAAAAATCCTGCTTCCGGTACTTTTCTGTTTTAAAGACATAAACTCATAATAAATATTCAAACCCGCTGATTCTTGGAGCCTGTCACAATTTTTTATTGCGTCATGAATAAAATATAAAGACATTATTTATTAGGGGAACACGTGAGTAATTTCCCAAATTATTTTGTTACATATATTTCTGGAAACAAAAGAAGACGTGTAAGTTTAATATTGTATAAATTTATAAATCGTATATTTTACGATTTTGGGGAACTTGTATAATTAATATATTATTAATTTAAATTGGTTGGTTGTGGGCTGTTAGAACCTATAAATTTTGATTAACAGTTCTCTACTTTGACATGCAGTCCTAATTAAGTTAGGAGCTTCCGAAGGCAGTCACGGTTGGCATGATTTCACTAACCACGCCGTCGTAAACAAACAATAATTGAATTGCATGTAAAATGCAATACAGCCATTCAATCAAATTCACACTCCTCTGAAACTGTTCTAAATTCAAGCTTCTAATTGATTTCAATCTTCGATGAAACCAACGAGAGACATTCCTCAGTTTTATATGGATTTTCTGTTAAGTAACGATTATTTGTGTTTTAAAACATGTGGTATTTTACAAAATACTTATACGAATGTAGATTATTTTTTAACTAGCACCACTGTTTCACTTCTACCTTTAAGACATAACTGCATTTATACATCCCACAAATGTCTGAAATCGTCCTAAATTACAAATTACATCCCCCGCCTCTTTGAAGTGTCAACGTCCGGATTCACCCCACAACTGACTATCCCCTTTGGAAACACTTCACGTCATCATAAGTAATAATCTACAAATTAATTACAAACCAATATTATAATATATGATCGTAATTGTATTGAAACATACGAGATAGGTTTGAATCCAATACAACACTACTTTAGAACTTAACAAATAATAACAAAAATCCCAAATATTATCAAATTCATGTAATTGGTTCGATGTGCCTAAAGAGATCATATTATTTATGGACAGACAAACAATTTTCAATTTTATTCTTTTGCGAACTGTAAATTTACGTGTTTGATATCTTTCTATTACAATAAATGAGTAGTAATCTGATTTCTTTACCGTGTATATAAATATTTTTCTGTAATATTCTGATATATTTTCTAAACCAATCAGTTAGAAATAAATAAAAGTTATGGGCTAAGTATTTACAAAACCATTTTTTCGCTCTATCTTAACACTTCTTTAACTTATTGTGGCTTCTATAACTCACTTTTCATTGTGATATATATTCGTAACTTTACAAAAAAAGTCGAATTCAAGTTGACAGTTTGTAAGTGGTATGGATTTGGACTCCTTAATTCAAGTTGACAGTTTGTAAGTGGTATGGATTTGGACTCCTTAATTCAAGTTGACAGTTTGTAAGTGGTATGGATTTGGACTCCTTAATTCAAGTTGACAGTTTGTAAGTGGTATGGATTTGGACTCCTTAATTTGATTAAGAGTTTTAAAACTAAGTTAAAACATTTAATTATTTTAGTGTAATTGTTTCAAAATGAAAAGAAAATTTCCCATTTTACCAATTTGAAATGTATTATTAATTTTTTCGGTATGTATTATTGGATTTTACACTAGTATGTCAAATAGTTTCTTTTGCTGGTTTAGAGCCAAAACATAATTTTACTGGAATTTGTATTGCGTCCCCAATTAAAGAATTAATTATCAGTTTAAATCAGGTAATTGTTGTCAGTAACAATGTTTCTTGTAACAATAGTTGAGTGATAACATATGTGATGAGACTTGCAGGCACGTTCAAATAAGGATAGTTCACTCGTCATTAGTCCCAATGGTCATGACCCCTTAAACACAGTCAACATCTAGACAGAACTATAGCATACATTAGTTGAAATGGCATAAATAAATGGCAATTTTTGTGACAGTGATAAGTAGACAAATCCATTGTACAGTCAAATTGCCCTCTGAAAACATTTAATTTATGTAACACAAACCTCAAGACCAGATTTATATTTTGATGTAGGAAATTTAAAAACACTGTTGAGTGTTCAACAATAAATTAGATGTAGTGAAAGAGGTCTAGAGTGCGTTCATATTCAATCGGCGGCTCAAGGTCAGGACACGTTATCCCCTCTACCACCGCCAAGCACTCCCCTGCCCCGCCATTCCTCACTACCCGAGCGTAACAACAGTTCTAATAAGTAGAGCTATCACAGAATTACCATAAAAATCCTAATTAATATATAAATATACATAACACGATCAAATTTTATAAGAACTTTCCAGAAATGAGTGAGTTGCAAATAGGTCAGTACTATACCAAGTAGGCTTACTAAATTTGAAAGCGCAAAATAATAAAACATGAACCTACAGTAGACTTAAGTTGAAATACAATATAGAGATATTCGTATTACAATTTCCTTAAGAATTTTCATAAGAAGAAAAGTAGTTCGTTGAGTATCTCCAAAAACGTCTTGTATTATTTCATTACGCTTTGTAGCGACAAGATCCTTCAGCTGATTGTAAACTGCAAACACTACGTTTTACGTTTGACTTCGATAATCTCGTTTGGCTGTTGCCGTAATTGTAATACAACATACCTCTAAAAACTAATAAATGTACACAAACAGTAAAATAAAACTGATCTCTCGTCAAGTCGTTGAGCGCTCTGCAAAAGACACGTGTACAAAAACAGACTACTAACCTCACCGTGGGAATGAACTGAAGGCAGAAACTCCCGGCAAAAGTTACTGGGAATAACATAAACTGTTTATGTCTCTCAAAAATTATAATTTTTATTTTTTTGAAGGTTATACTCAAACAAAGTGTACGTGTAAGTAACATACATTTACCTTTCTATAAGTTAGTACCATACAATTTAAACAGTATAATTTTATAATTAATGCGTTTAAAACTTATATTACATCTCACCCTAGGATGTTTCATGGTTTATATCTCAATTTGTATACATTAGTTATTTCCAATTAAATTAATTTGACTAAGGAACATTAGATAAAAATATAACGACAAAAGTATATTTAAAATATGATGACGCTAAGTTACAATAAGCCAAAAGACAATACCACCATACGTATATGGGTGGGCTAGGTGGTCAATACCACCGTACATATATAGTGGGTTGGTCAAGACCACTGTACGTATACGGGTGAGCGTGTGGAGCAATACTACCGTCCGTATATGGATGAGCGGGTGGGACAATACTACTATAAGTAAATGGGTGGGCTGGTGGGTCAAAACCACTTTACGTATAAGGGTGAGCGAATGGGATAATACTACTGTACGTATAAGGATGAACGGGTGAGTCAATAGCACCAATTCATTTGTGTTGACCAGCTCATTCATACGTATATGAATGAGCAGGTTTGACAATACCACCATACGTATGTGGGTGGTCTGGGTGTTCAGTACCACCGTACGTATATGGATGAGCGGATGTGTCAATACCACTGTAAATATATGGGTGAGCGGAGGGGGCAATATTACTGTATCTATATGGAACTCTAGGATTACGTCCTCACTGTGGTTACTGACTTTTCGGCCATCTTAAATGTCCTTTTTCGCTTTGGGGGTACGTCCTGTGCAGGAAGTCTAAAAAATCTTAAATGTAAGCATAGGTCGAGTTTTACCTTATTTTAAAGGTCATTGTTAGAGGATCACATTGCTGAAACCCCGACTGAAAAAGGACTATTCGTTTGGAAATAGCATCCTCTCAAATTTCCAATGAGGCCAAACTTTTAGAGGATGTTATTTCCAAACGAATGTGCCTTTTTCAGTCGGGGCAATGTGTTTTTCTAACAACGACATGTAAAATCAGATTTCCTCCACAGGACGTCTCCCCAAAGCGAAAATGGACAATTAAAACGACCAAAAATCCAGTAACTGCAGTGAAGACGTAATCCTAGAGTTTCATTGTTCTGCGTTGATTAATAAAATAAAAATTAAGGAGGTTCCAGACTTTTCGAACACCTGGTATGTTCAGAGATTCAAGTCAGGTATATGATATGACTTTTCGGATCTATTTATAATATTCTTCAAGTTCTTTGTTTAAATGATAGAATCCAAAGAATAATATTGAATTTATCCTGTGAAAGAAATTGATAACATAATTGGTTACTCTGGGTACAATCTTTGGTAAATCACCTCTAAACAAGATGTTGTCTAATACAAAAGGGAGGTCAAAAACAAGAGGGTCAGGCTATTTGATCAGGTGATACTAAATTACCAGGAGGTTTCCTTGAGTGGTCAGGACGTCTGTCCAGTGGAGTCACGAAGGTCCTGTCCTGCAGACGCCATGTCTGCAATGTCGTGGCTGAGCCTCTGTCTTCGTCAATCTTATCTCCTGGTCTTCTTGGCTAACGGATCACGACGCCTACTTGCGATGCGCTGGAGAACCTTGTTACTCAATGTCTTATCCATGATGGACTTACTGATTTGTCATCGGTACATCGTGTACTTACTTCTCGTTACGATATTGATGTAATTCTTTTAGCTTATCCTCTCCACAATTATTCAGTTATGAGATTTTCAGAGAATCTACGTATAGGCTAGAGCTATGATACAACTGACTCCTCATGACACTATCACATGGACTCCCTGGTTCTTATAGAGAAGAAATTTGCTTCTGTTATTTGCCTACCTCATATTTGAAAAGGAAATACTTGTTTTGATATTTGCCTGTTTTACAAAATATGCTTTTAAGTTACGTCATTTGGGAAAGTTTATTACATATAAATTTAACTTTGACAATAGTTGTCTTTTTTGCCAGTTTCCTGAAATTAATCTATTCATTAAAATCATAACGCAAGATTTCTTTAAAACAATCTGTTAACAAAATATAATGTAATAAAATATATTCTATTGTTTTTGTTATTAATTAAAGCCTTTCAAATGCTCAGATTACTAAAGTTTTTGTTTCAAATTGAAACTCTTGGTCTGATGATATGCTTATACATTGTAGGAATATTTTTTTATTTCTTTAATGTTCATAAATAAAACATAAATTTGCTATTTAAAAACGTATACTACTATGAAACTAACTCAATCATTCAGCGATGTGTTAAAAAAACTTTTTTTAATATGTATTGAAATCTATCTATTGAAATCTTGCACCTTATTATTACATATTGACAAAGTTAAATTTAATAAAGTTAACTTAAGTACATGTATAGTAGTAGTGACCCACCCAGTCATCCATAAATGTACGTTGAAATTGACCCACAAGCCCACCCTTATACGTAGGGTAGTATTGGCCCACCCCGTCATCCATAAATGTACGGTAAAATTGACCCACCAGCCCACCCATTTACGTACGGTGGTACTGACTCACCCGCTCACCCATATACGTATAGTGGTAATGACACACCAGCCTACCCACTTACGAACGTTGGAATTGACCCACCAGCCCACCTATATACGTATACTGGTAATGACACACCAGCCTACCCACTTACGAACGGTGGAATTGACCCACCAGCCCACCTATACATACGGTGGAATTGACCCACCAACACACCCACTTACGAACGGTGGAATTGACCCACCAGCCCACCTATACATACGGTGGAATTGACCCACCAACACACCCATTTACGTACGGTGGTACTGACTCACCCGCTCACCCATATACGTATAGTGGTAATGACACACCAGCCTACCCACTTACGAACGTTGGAATTGACCCACCAGCCCACCTATATACGTATACTGGTAATGACACACCAGCCTACCCACTTACGAACGGTGGAATTGACCCACCAGCCCACCTATATATACGGTGGAATTGACCCACCAACACACCCATTTACGTACGGTGGTATTGACTCACCCGCTCACCTATAAACGTACGGTGGTATTGCCACACCCGCCCACCCTTATACGTACGGTAGTATTGACCCATCCGTTCACCCATTTACGTACGGTAGTATTACCCCACTCGCTCACCCATATACGTACAGTGATGTTGACCCACCAGCCCACCCATATACGTACAGTGGTATTGACCCACCCACCCACTCTTATACGTACGGTAGTATTGACCTATCCGTTCACCCATTTACGTACGGTAGTATTACCCCATTCGCTCACCCATATACGTACAGTGGTGTTGACCCACCAGCCCACCCATATACTCACCCGTATTGACTCACCCGTTCATTGTAACTTAATCGCTCATAAAGTTTCAGAGTCTTTAATCTAATTAACAATTAACTATATTCTTTTAATACATGTTTTTTTTTTTTTTGTTTTTAGCTTTATATTTGTTAAAACACTTCCTGTTATTTATATGATGGTGAAAATTCTTAAAGGCGACTGATTTCATGATAAAGTGACCATGTTAAAATTGTGCTTGTATTTTTTATTTATTTTTACTTGTACATTTATACAATAAATGCTCACCTAATCGTAGAATTTAGAATAGTTTTCGGATATAGACAGAGGTGAATATCCTCCTTTATAAACATATGGAAAGTCTTACAAACATTAAATATTTAAAAAGGAAATAAGACATCATATTTGAAAATACAATGTCTGAAGAAGTTTATATCTGAATAAAATAATTATCTCAGAAAATCTAGCATGTACGGGAGACTGTAATTTGACGTATTAATGAATTTCTAATTGAAGTTACTGTACTATGATGGAGAGCGCGGCGAGTGATGCGCATCTGATAATTCGATCACCTAAGTACAGCGGAAGTGCTTGTCATAAAGAACTTGTCACAGGGGATCCTGTTGTGATGTTATCACTGGGAGCCTTGTTATGGTTACAACGATAAATACTGATTTTACACAAGTAGCTCGCATGCAGGAAGAAACATGATGCCATGTCAAGAAATAAACTCGGTGTACTAGATAATTCAACTTGTCGGGACCCTGTCTGAGCATAAATTGTCCAATAACGGAAACGTAGTATGAGCCGTCATAAATAGATGCAATCGGAGGAAGTGCAACGATGCACTATGTAGACGTGAACATGCGCTTTCTATTGGTATGAATATGCAACGCGCTAATGGTAATCCATTCGCATTACAAGCAGGCATTACATGTGCAATGCGAGAAAGACACGATTCCGCAATTTGTTTCTCATGAAGTGGAAGGGTAGAGGTCTTGCCAACGAGAGAAAATAAACATCTCATAGAATTTTTGGCTGGGAACTTTCCCGTCAGAGAATTGGTGTCGATATGAATAAATTTGGTTAATTGTTGAAAAAATTAACTATTTCAAAGAAGAGATCATAATGTTTGTGTTATTTGTTATTTTGAGAAAATAATTGCTAGTATATGTCATGAAGACTCCCCATAAATTTTCCCCATAAATATTTACGCTTTTGATTATATTTTAATGATATACTCATAATATAGCCACAGAGAAAAAATAAACAGAGGTCGCTTTCTTATGGCCTCAGCGAACTCTTCAGTGGCAGTTATAAATAGATTAAAACTACTTAATCTTCATCTTTATACATCTTTACTAATTACTACGTTTATCCTTTAGGATTCGGGGGAATAAGGGAGGGACTGACTACGTACTTTGGTTTGTACTTGCCCTGCATCTTTTTCACTTGTTGTTCATTAGTAAAATATATTATTCGCAATTGCTTTTGGATGAATTCTTTGATAATGATAGTAAATAGGTATACCAAATATTGCCAAACATAGTTTGAATGGTTACAATCGCCTGAGAAAAAGACAGCCTATGTAGGATATCGTTATATGGCTAGCTGCTTCAGCATTTCAACGACAAATATCTTTTCCGTTTATCTTTCGGCCAAAAGCACTCCTGTTTTTCATTTTAGTGACAAGATAGTTCGGAATTGACTAATCTACTCAGTCTTTGGTACTCAGTTTGGTACTCAGGCATATTCCTGATCTGCATTTCGGAACAAGAACTAAATGTAAATGAATATACCGGGCGTCAAAAAGTCTGGACCCCTATAATATTTTACTATATAATATTAATAAAAATAATATTCTAAGTAAATGTATGATACTTGCCAACCACCCATTTTGAACACTAAGTCCTAAACACCCCTGTTCTCCTCTGGTATCCATCGTCTATGCTTCTCCACCTCGTCCCATTTCAAGTGCATACACTTCTTAGCCATCCCACCCATCCCACGTATAAATAAAAGTAACGAGCCATCCTCCCACCCACCTTATGTACATATAAAAGTAACGAGCTATCCCACCCACCTCACGGTATTAACTGATTAGTCTCAGAGCGCAAATACCCATCAGACCACTTCCCAACCGAGAGACCTTGGCTTAATACGACAATTGATGCGTTAGCCGACCTCCACGAAGTAAATGACGCGAACCATGCTGTTATATCTCAATTAATTTTCAGCACAGTCTTAAGAAAATTATGTAAATTAAATTAATGGCGCTTTTGTATTAGGTGGACGTCCGGTAGTTAGTGACCGCCGTGCTCCATGGCGTAGTGTAATGGGCCTGAGGCCTGTCCCCAGGTGATCCCAAGACATCATTAGAGACGTGTAGTTTGACAAGTGTCACAGTGTACGAGGAACCTTCATGAACTAAGACGTCTACATTCACGATTAATCAAAGAATTCGTTTTATCTATAAATGTTTAGTAAATATGGTAAGTCCGGTCAAGAAGTTAGATAATTGTAAATTCGTATTTTCAGCTCACAAACATGATTTTTAGACCTATAAAGTTCTAACTTGTGTTTAAATGTAAACACCTATTTTGTTAAACCTATTAACAATTAAATCTATACTGTTTAAGGAGAAAGTGGAAGTAATATTTTTGTCCTGCTCATGGACTAATTTTTATTAGTGATTTTATATATTATTTTATACGGGTTGGCGTGGAGATGAGACCTATTCTAAATTAATCCTTTTTCATTATTTAACATTCTAGAACTTTAATAACTTACAGTTCACACAGTTTTTGCCCAAAAGGCTTCAAAGCAATCGACTTTGAAGAGACCCTGCAAGACACAAAGATAAACAACTATCATTCTCCTACATCTCCGCCGTTTGTGTCCTAGAACCTGTATAAAACTGTTCACTCCTTCTATACCCATATTTTAATAATGGGTCATTTTAAATATAAATTCAATGTACAGTACTTTTAAGTCAATAGAAATAATCAGAACCGAAGGAAGGAAGGCAAGGTACGAGTGAAAGAAGGCTTTAACGTACGTCAAGCAAGTGCCTCACCTACATCTAGTTAAAACATTAAGGAATAATATTAGGAGGTTTTCGAGGGTTTGAAAGTAATGTGAATATAATATAATGAATAAATACAAGCAACCAACTCCAAACGTACCACCCAACACACATGGAAACACCCATCCGTGAAATATACGTCTTAACAAACCCAGACATCTCCCAACGTACCACCCAACACACATGGAAACACCCATCCGTGAAATATACGTCTTAACAAACCCAGACATCTCCCAACGTACCATCCAACACACATGGAAACACTCATCCGTGAAATATACGTCTTAACAAACCCAGACATCTCCCAACGTACCACCCAACACCCATGGAAACAACCATCCATGAAATATACGTCTTAACAAACCCAGACAACTCACAACGCACCACCCAACACACATGGAAACACCCATCCGTGAAATATACGTCTTAACAAACCCAGACATCTCCCAACGTACCACCCAACACACATGGAGACACCCTTCCGTGAAATATACGTCTTAACTAACCAAGACATCACCCAACGTACCACTAAACACACATGGAAACACACATCCGTGAAATATACGTCTTAAACCCAGACATCTCCCAACGTACCACCCAACACACATGGAAATACCCATCTGTGAAATATACGTCTTAACAAACCCAGACATCTCCCAACGTACCACCCAACACACATGGAAACACCCATCCGTGAAATATACGTCTTAACAAACCCAGACATCTCCCAACGTACCACCCAACACACATGGAAACACCCATCCGTGAAATATACGTCTTAACAAACCCAACATCACACCAACACACATGGAAACACCCATCCGTGAAATATACGTTTTAACAAACCTATACATCACCCAACGTACCACCCAACACACATGGAAACACCCATCCGTGAAATATACGTCTTAACAAACCCAGACATCTCCCAACGTACCACCCAACACACATGGAAACACCCACCGTGAAATATACGTCTTAGCAAACCCAGACATCTCCCAACGTACCACCCCAACACATTTGGAAACAACCATCCGTGAAATATACGTCTTAACAAACCCAGACAACTCCCACCGCACCACCCAACACACATGGAAACACCCATCCGTGAAATATACGTCTTAACAGACCCAGACAACTCCCAACGCACCACTCAACACACATGGAAACACCCATCCGTGAAATATACGTCTTAACAAACCCAGACAACTCCCAACGCACCACCCAACACACATGGAAACGCCCATCCGTGAAATATACGTCTTAACAAACCCAGACATATCCCAACGTACCACCCAACACATATGGAAACACCCTTCCGCGAAATATACGTCTTACCTAACCAAGAAATCACCCAACGTACCACTAAACACACATGGAAACACCCATCCGTGAAGTATACGTCTTAACAAACCCAGACATCTCCCAGCGTACCACCCAACACACATGGACACACCCATCTGTGAAATATACGTCTTAACAAACCTATACAACTCCCAAAGTACCACCCAACACACATGGAAACACCCATCCGTGAAATATACGTCTTAACGAACCCAGACAACACCCAACGTACCACCCAACACACATGGAAACACCCATCCATGAAATATACGTCTTAACAAACCTATACAACTCCCAAAGTACCACCCAACACACATGGAAACACCCATCCGTGAAATTTAAGTCTTAACAAACCCAGACAACACCCATCGTACCACCCAACACACATGGAAACACCTATCCGTGAAATATACGTCTTAACGAGCCCAGACAACACCCAACGTACCACCCAACACACATGGAAACACCCATCCGTGAAATATACGTCTTAACGAACCCAGACAACACCCAACGTACCACCCAACACACATGGAAACACCCATCCATGAAATATACCTCTTAACGAACCCAGACAACACCCAACGTACCACCCAACACACATAGAAAGACCCATCCCTGAAATATACGTCTTAACGAACCCAGACAACTCCCAACCACTCCTCGAATAGCCTACTTAACGAAGATTATACACCCATACATGTACAGTGTTATAGGCCTCTGCCCTGACCCACATGTTCAGTGTTTATTGAAAATGACCCATAATTACAGTGGTACTGATCCACCCACCTTCCCATACAGATGCGGTGGTATTGTAGATCACGCAGATTTGTAAACCAGATAAACCAGGCAGGTATATTGATGTTTATGGGTTTAACATACAGAACATAATATACAGGTGTGAGAGGCGTAGTTTGATGGCATGCCAATCCATAGTACATTCATTATCACTTATATTTCCGTGTTTTTATGTAGCGTATTTCTTTATCCTTATTATTATTACGTTTATGCCTAATTGAACCAAAGAAGTACAGATAATGCTGTTTTGATCAGTCGGCTTTCATTTATGCCCCAACTTATTTCACTCCTTTCCAACGAGCTGTTTTTGTTTCACTGGAGAGGTTGTTCCGGTTTCTTAATTTGTCACAATCTGATCAACTTTCCAAGTAAAACTTTTTTGAAATATTAAATAAAAAGTACCGTTTTCTGTATTTAGTTGTAATTTTGTTGCCTTTTAAAAATGTAAATACTTGTGAATTGGTTTTCGTCTTCCTGTATATTTACTCATTTCATTTCAAAGAACTGAATGTTACACAAATCGTGGCACTAGTCCTCTTCTAGCACCGTGGACAATGTCAGGACTCAGGCCAAGCCAAGTGGAGTGAACTGGCCGGATCTAATTGCTGCAAGCCACATCTTGTCATTAGTTAACTGTCTACAAGCGGCATTTATCGCTCAATTTACTTAGAATTATCGTTTCACTTCGGGACACGATCTTATTTCGAGGTGTCGGCAGTGGGCGGATGATTTGGCTTCCTGGACTGTCTGGATGTTGTTTTACTGTCATTTGTCAATAACAGTCTCTTAAGTTACGGACAGTACTTTCTCTTGTCTTATCATATATTGATCATCAAATTATATTCTTCATAATTTGTAAAAATAAAATCTTATCAGGACAAATTTATTTATGTGTACTTGTATAACTGTTGAAGTTTCAAGCTAATTAAAACAAATTAAAGATTTAAAATTATAAAGATTGTTAAACACTGTCGCTCTTTTTAACTGTGTAAAAATCGTTTACAAGATAAATACTAAAATACAGAATACATTGTAGTCCTAAAATGATTAAACGGTAAAGCTACATTTAAAATTAAAAAAAACTTCATGGATAAATAATTGAGTGATTGAAATGAACGGCTAATCAAAAACCGAATGATGGAAAAGACAAAAATAAGGGAAAACACAGGACTTTTTGCTGGAAGGACAGGTTAAAAGTCCTGGTTTTGAGTTTTTACTATGTTACAAAGCTAAATGCATTTATATTTGCCAGATTATATTCGGGGACGTACTAATCTTTGTTAAAGGATCAGTACAGTAATAGGTTATTACTGTTAGTACTACAATCACCTATCACAGTAACAGTAATAGGTTATTACTGTTAGTACTACAATCACCTATCACAGTACCATGTAACAGTAATAGGTTATTACTGTTAGTACTACAATCACCTATCACAATACCATGTAACAGTAATGGGTGATTGAAACGGCGATTCAGATTTTTAGATAAAAGGACTTAAAATGTAGCTCCGCGAATCATCATCAGAAGTCAATTTACAACGCCTAAGGATGATTTACTCAAACGAAAACATCATTGATTATTAACACTGGAGAAAATGTCCTGTATTACACTTATGTATACATTATACAGTAATATCATATGGCTATGATAATATTGTTCATTGTTCAACTAACTCAACTAAACAGGACAGTAATGTTTTGGCCTAGTTAAAGTAGGATTAATTATAATTTGACTGCCGCCAAATATTACGCTAAACATAATTATGTGTTTTTAATACCAATTTTCTAATCATTCTTCAAGCTCTTTTCTTACTGGATTTATAATTTAATGTTATAAGATGAAACAAACACTCCAGTAAATAGTTGATTTTATTATGCCTTTCGGTAACAAAGTTACCATCTTCAGACATACACATTACATAACATACTCTATTTAATACGTATGTACATTTAGAAGAAATAATCATGGAAAGAATCATGGATGGAAAAAATAGGATGGCGAGATAAATTGTAGAATGAAGAATTACTGAGGAGAATAGGTGAGGCGTAAACACTTAAAACTATAAGAAGAAGAAAAATAAATTGGTTAGGACATGTAATAAAAGGAGTGTCTGTTGAGAAAGCTAACGAAGGAAATGTGGAAGAAAGAGAGGACAGGGAGGAAGAAGATATCAGATACAGTACAAGGATTGGAGGGAAGTATGAGACGGCAAAAGGCTTGCTCAAAACAGAGTGGTAAGGGCTGCTTATGATGATGATAATTAAATTGAATGGTATTTAATTAAATAATCCTTTTTATTGAGATATAGGATGATTACAATCAACGTTTAAGTGACTTGATCTAAAACAATACATCCATAAGATTGATTGATTGTTTGACTGTTGGCTCTTAGTTTATTTGGAATTAGAAAATGTATTTTTTATTTCTGGTAGCCAGCAATGTAAGTAAATTTTTTTGTCTGGTGGCCATCATATATATTTCTTCCTAGGCATGTTGACAAGTTCAATGTGCAATTTAAACTGCAAAGTCACATGTTATGCAACATTTTCCAACTAAATCATTTTCAGACCGAAAATATTCATACAATAGGTAGAGTGTCAATACTAGGACATGTCTTCAGTTAGACCTTTTTTGTTTTGTATTTTGGGTCTAAATATGGTGGTTAGTTATTTTTACTTCTATTTAGTTTCAGTAACCCAATACCGCTATACTAGATCGTATTTTATTTTTATTTAAATTTCATGTGACTCGCCCTCTTCACTGCAATTTTTTTGTCTGAACTTGCCAATTAACAATATTTTTAGTTTGTATCATATTTTTTCTTTTTTAATGTCCCAATTTTTTACTTATCTGTTATCTTGTTTTCTTATTATATACTCTTAGATAGGACCATTCAATTTTTCTTCTGATACGGGATGTCTACTGGAAGAACTGGCCAAGTCTGAATGGAAGTGGAAATGCTTCCGCTCCAAGCGTTCATAATTATATAAAATTCGCACGCAAACAGCGGATGAATGGGCTCAAACAAAATACATTATTCCCGCATACATTACTCCCGTGGAGGCCGGACACATTACAATTATCGTCTTCCTACAACCTCCCTTCATTCAACTTTATAGCAGGCGAACACGTGACTTTCATTCACAACTTCGTCAGGATGTTCCCACATCACTGGGCTTATCCGAAACTTGATTAATGAAAATTAGGGAGCACTCTGGGCGATTCACTATATCAGTGGCTCGAAACACATACTTGATTTTGCACTTTTGAATATACGCTTAATGAATATTTACTTCAGTCCATCTTCGAACGTGAACATTCAAGTAACTATTCTAAAACTCAGATCCTGTTATGACAAAAGACATAGATTTCTAACATAAAATGTTATTTTTGCTATCCATTATAAAAGTACATTCTTCTGAGAAATTTTGAGGTACAGAGCCGAAATTTTTATTTAATTTAGCTGTTAAATGAATTTTTGCAAGTTGAATTGTTTTGTTGCAGAGTTTTACGGTCCTCCTTAATTAAATGAAGCAATCTACAATGATCAGAGCAGTCGTCTGCCACGGAGACTATTCGAGAAATTTTAGGACAAGCTCAGATTTCGATTGGGAGTGTGATGACAATCAGTGCTACACGCAATTATTAGGTAGATTAAATTTGCATAAACCTACTAGAGATCAAACTCTAAGTTACAGATCGCCAAGTACCTTCAAACAGAGGTATAAGTATGATCTGAGACTCTTTTAAACTTTCGTCAAATCCGTCTTAGTTCATCTTTGTTAAATATCATCTTATTGCCTATAATGAGATTGCCTATAGTCGTACACTACCAAGATGCCGATAACTTAGTTGCCTTTCTCATATCAGTCAAGGCACTAAACATATTTTCTAGGACTACCAAACAGTATTTCTAACAAGATATGATAATTTGTCTCAATCCATGTTTAAAAAATATATTCTAGTTATTTATGTAAGTGATATTTGATATATGGAAACTTTTCAGGTATGAAACGAAATGAAAATCCTCTTTATTAGAGGCGAAATTAGGACTATAAAGTCCTCACTTCCACGTAACGTCACTTGGTATCTCTGAGGCCTCTGGCAATATCGATATGGGTCTATAATATGAGATACTTGTATATTCTTCAACCTTTGGTGGTGAGGTACTGAATTAGTTTTTTTTTTATATTTTCATATTGTTCACTATAGACCCTCAATAACTTATTAATCGGTTCATTGAAGGATACTAGAGTTATTATTACATGTAGAGACGGACTGAAATTGTCAATAGATCAAATTTTTTTCTTTATCACCGTTTTTTCATAATTTTTCATATCATTAAAAATACAAATAAATTCATAATATCTTTTGAATATTATATATATACAAATCTATTAACGAAATTTTCATTTCCCTTCAATTAAATTTCGCCCTTCTAAATTTCTTATTTTTTTGCAACAATTGATGTTGAGGGGAACAATACTATTTCTCTCTAATTTATCATATGTCTTAATCTTACTTACTCTCTTTGTACGTTTTATTGAGCCCAGTTATGAGAATAATTCATTTTTTCGTTCATATCAATAAAAATAAAATTTAGCTTAAGCATCTACTTCCAATCTTCGTGGATTTCTAGGAGTGTTTTATTTTCATTTGATTTATAATATTTGCATTTATGACGGTTCTCAATTGATTTCAGAACTATATATTGAATCTGTTGCCTCAAAATACGTGTTGCCTTACATGTCCTAATTTGGTCCCTTCAAAGATTAGTGGTTTATATTATGCTTAGTTTATTTTTTCTTGCTCTTTTTTATTTGTAATTTTGTTTTTTAACCTCTTATATTGTAAGTAGGTGTTTTATTGTTCTTTAATAACATAACACATAATCAATTTAATGCTGCATTTCTTAGTAAGCTCAGTTATGGCCCTTTAATATTATATAACTAATGTTACATTATTTAGTATTTCCATGTATTGCCTTATGCATTTTTTAATTTGAATGTCTATATGACTTTTTAACATAATATTTTTGTTTATAGTTTCAAATGTTGTGTGAATAAAGCATACAGTTGAAATGTTCTGATTAGAACGTATATAATATCAGTTCCTCCCTATAAGACACAAGAATACTTTTAATTTATTGGTTGTTATTTTACAGTAAATCTCTCTTGCATCAAACTGCCTAAATTGTGGTTATTTACATTGTTGATCATCCTCTTACGTTGATAACGTTATAAGCAATCTTTCGATTATAATTGAATGTTAAATATTATGCTCTTAACAGCTTACGTATAAATAAATCAACGTACTTTATCTATTTAATAAATAAATCAACAATTTCCTAAGTCCTGAAAACTGTTCGTTTAATCAAAGATGTTTGTTTTGTTTTGCATATTCATTAAAACTGCTATGCTTAATATTTATTTTAATTTTTAGTGGTCTTTGATATGTTTTGGAATGCCAAGATTAATTCACTAGTTTGCAGTTTTAAATCGAAATTCAAAATATGAAAGCTGATGATTACTCTAAATTCGTTAAAATCATACAATTTTTTATATCATCCTTTCTTACAGGTAAGAAACGTACAAGAGGAATGTACTAACAAAATCAAGGAACACTTAAAAGCGTAGTCCCTCATTATACTTGGTTGTTTATCCTTTTTCAATTCCTCCTATTCTCAGTTTCTTGAAGATAGAAGAAAGCAGTATATTATCGCTCGAAAATCAAGTTTAAAGGAGCAGGTTCTTTTTTATTGTAGGCCTACTTCTAGAAACTTAGGTTAGTCATATTTAGATTGGACACTTTTTGAAAACACCTCAGAAAGAAAGTTAGTTCTAAAGATATTTTTTGTAGCTCTAAACTGAGCTGTAAACAACATTTTAAATGAGTCTAAACAGAAAGCTCAATATTTTAAATACGTAGACATGTCTATTTGACTTCATCCCAAGATTATATATATTTTAAGAAATGTAATATTTTTTAAGTTAAAACTGCACAATTATTTAGTCAACTTCAATTATTTTAATATTTTTATATGATGATGTGGTATTTCTCACTTAGTTAGAAAAATGAAAATCAAATGTCTGAAAGCCGTCCTTCACGTTGCAAAGTAATAAGACATTTATAAGTCCACGCGCTATCATTGACATTTCGGAGACATCGCGCCTCGGCAGTTATGGTTGGTTAGGTTAAGTAAGGTTAGGTTATTGTAGCATGAATCTGTAATAGCGTATATCCACTGTCGCAAACCAGTTTTCAGTCAGCAGAATTTGTCAAAAAATATTCTACAATAGGCTATGATAACCTAACCTAGCCATGACTGCCGCGGCCTCGGTGTATACTAATGTATCACTAGTGATACTAACTCCATGATTCCGACACCTAATTTTTACTAAATATTGATATTTAGCATCCCAAAGATGTATTATCAGAGTATGAAAAGATTTCACGTTGACTAAGCAATAGTGCAGAATTGCCTTTTCTAACGTGTATCAGACACCCAATAACAACTTGCGGTTACAGATCCGTGTCCCCTATATCAGTTGGTCGTAAATGGATTTGAGTTATAAGTCTTCTCATAAATACAACGGTTTTATGGTTTTTATTTTATGAGTTATTGACTACTGAAACACATGTTTTGGGGATTGTTGCAGTTAATAATGCATCTAATAATGTTTAAGGATGTAACAGGGAAGTTTTAAAGACCAGGTATATATGGTATCATTGTTCACGATATATTCACCTAGAGCTCAGTGGCGAGAACTATACTTACGACGTTTAGAACAGTAACTCAAGACAAACATGTAAACTTGTGCACAACATTTGAACTACTTGAGCAATTTGAGAACAATATACCAGTGATCTATCTAGATTTAAAACAACACTTTAATCATTAAAATTATTCTTAAAACTTATTAAACTAACGTTGATGAAAGTTTTTTATTAATATGCAAACTATTTTCTTCCTGTGGGTTCTCGCAAGTTAAAAGGATCCATTACATTCCTAACAATACAGGCTATATTTCTTCACTACCCCATTATAACATATTTGACATATGTCAGACTCGTTAGCAAGATGAAATACCTGTTATATTATAATTTATTTATTTATTTTTCAGTTCGTTAATTTCCCAGTGGCCAATTATCACCTGTAATAAATCTTCCACATTGTATTCTCCTATGATACACAGTTTTAGGGCCCTCAGATTACCAGATAGCGCCACTGTTTCCGCTTGGAACCAAAACGTATTGTTACCCTCAACTGTGTTCAATGCGCTTTGTACGAAATTAAAAATGAGCTTAAAATTGAGAATATGAATCACTTAGAAGAGTTGGGTGGTCAAAACCACAATTAGAGTTTCCTGTGGAGTAATTAACTCTTGTAGCTATTTGCAAATAGTTAAACTATAACCAAAACATAGTAATTAATTAACTATGTTAATTAATTATACTGGAGAGGCTTGCCCCAAACATTGCAACAGTATCCACTAACCATTAAATAATGGCCCAACTTGGTTCTTTTTTAGTTCTTACCGTAAATTAATTGAAACCTCTTTAGTCAACTAACACAGTTAATTATTTCAATTTTAATTTTAATCACAAATTATGCAACATTAACAAAAGACTTGCTCCTTAATACGTTATAGTTTTCAACATTCCTTCTGATAAATTGGGATTTAGTAAAAAAGGAAATGACAAATTATAGTGTTACATAATTCTATTTGTCATTTATTTATTGTTTTACAAAACCTTTTTTGTTAGCTGCAACTGACAAAAACGTTTCATTGTTTCAAACCGTACTCAGGTTTATAGCTTTAAACAGTTTTATAATGGCGGATCTTCTAAATCCATAGTTCTTTTCACCTATAAACCTTCCAGTGAATACGAATCATAACATTTTTAGGAAGATTTATTACAGACATAAATTAATAATTACCTTTCAATCTTATTGAAGTACACTGAATTATATGCGATTTACGTCTATCTAAACTGTTTGAAATTGATCATTTGATAAGTAATGTGGACAAAATATAATTGCTAAATACTAATAATGTTGTGATACGTCATATCAAATTATTTAAATTATATTAAACTATGATAATAATTCAGTAATAAAAGTACATGAGGAACAAATATCGTTTTTTTTTTTTTTTATTCTAAAATAGTAAAAAATCAAATACATTACATAGCAATAACACTAATTATAAACATTTTCAACTATACAATGCATGATACAATATGAATTTTATTAAAAAACATTTTGTTTGAATTTAGGCCATCCTAATACTAGTTTTTGTTTGTTAACATTATATGTATAGGGTATCCTAATACTAAATTTCCAAACGTATAAGGACAATGTAGGAAATCCTTGGAAGAAAAAGACTTCCTATAAACATAGATAAAAAAAAAAGTTAACGTCAACAAGATAGCGTTTACATTTTGTTTTTTTTTTTACTAAAAACAATCTATAAAAAAGGATTGGACCAGAAACCCTTAATTTTGTAGTATAACTGCTATTATTATGACCTGATAAAGTTTTTTTTTAATCAATTTGAAACCGTTGTGAATTAAAAATGAGAGTTGTTTTAAATAATCAAAGCTGGTAATTATTAAAGTTATTTCAGGTATAAAATGTTATTACAAATCTAACAAAGTCTCGTTTTGGAAAATCGAGTGAAAAATAAGTGAGTTTTTTTACCAACGATCACATAAGACCAATAGAAGGGGCACTAGATCCCTGAGTTGATGCCGGCCGAAAGCAGGTAGTTATGGTAAGGCCGGACGCACACTGATCCAGCAAAACGGTGGAAGCAAAACGTTGTGCATCATTTTGTCGGAAGCATTTTGACGCTGTGTTGAGTCAGTGTGCGGTGGCTTCCGTCATGGCGCATTTTGACGTAGTTGGCGGCAGCTTGGACCCATGACAAAATTATAGTTTAGTTCGTCAGTGGACCTGCTTCAGTATGGAGGAAGTTAACGTGGCAATTTGTTTGTGGGAGTTCGTGAAATTGTTGGACTTAGTTCCGGAACGAAAACATTGGGTCCACCCTATCAACACAAAGAGAGATGTGTGCTCGTTCATTTTGGAACTGAAAAGTGATCCTAAGAAATTTTATAATTATTGTCGAATGAGCGTTAAAAGTTTTGAAATTTTGTTAGGTCTTGTGAGCGGGAGGATTACTAAGAAAGATACCAACTGTAGAAATAGCATATCTGCAGAGGAAAGGCTTTTTATTACTCTAAGGTAAGACAGATGTAAAAATATATACATATGCAGGGTGGTTTAAGTTTCCTTTTTTACTTGAATGAAGAAAGGATAATCTCCTTATTTTCTAATATAATAATTTGACTACGAAATTTCTCATAACAATTTAAAAATAAACTTTGACATTGCTAAAGTGTTTGTGTTATGACAATTATTTAACGAAACTGTCTTGACAGCTATATAGTCCAGTCAATAAAGGTTTTTTGTCGCAACAAATTAGGGGAAAGCTGGATTTTTTATATGTGATAGAACCTTATAAGGGGTGTATTTCCCCAAAAGTCCCCGATTCTCCCCCTTGAGCTTTCCCCCCTACCCCCCTTTAAAGGTGGAAATTGCAGTGGTTCATTAAATTGGCTATAACTCAAATACCACTTGGATTATTGAGATATTTTTTCCGTCAAATTGATTAAAATTAAATTATCTACAACTTTTATTTCAACTTTATTATTCCAAAACCATATGTCCTTCATTGACTGGACTAATAGTAAAAATTGGAATGTCCTAAATTTCCCTGCATATGAATAACAGTTATTAAATTTTGCACAATATTTTATTTAGAAAATAAGCAAAGACAAAAAAGATAGAAAGTAGATTAATGGTAATTGTATGAGTTGCTTTCAATGTCAAGAACTGTTTGAACTTGTTGAAGAGCTATTGGTGATTGAATGGAGCTGCTGGTTGATGGCGGTCGTGAGTTGTACAAAGATTGAGTGTTGGATATGGAGCTGCTGGTTGATGGCGGTCGTGAGTTGTATATTGAAGATGTGTCGTCTCTCGCATTTTGTTGTCCGTGTAGACAAAAATCTGTTTGGCCTATTGAGTGACTGGCTGTAACGCTGTTGTTTTGTGGTGGTCCAAAATAGTTATAGAGAGGTGTTTCGCCTCTTTCTTCCAAATCAGTATAGTAATTTACCATATTAACAATATCACTTTTTAATTTCCTTTGTGAGGCCTGCGATAGTTTTTCAACATCAGGCATCAGACCTTTAAAAACCAGCAACACTGGGTGATCCTCGGTTTGTTTCTTATTTGTAATTGATTTGAAGTAGGCTGCCATAGGTTCAGCTACTACTTCTGCTGCTGTCTTAGCTTTCTTCTTCTTCGGATTGATCTCTTCAATGTCCCCTACAGAATTGGTAGCTGAAGAAGTTATCCCAAGGTCAGCAACAATGCCATCGCCTTCGTCAGCTTCAGGTGTTATGTTTTCGTTATCTGCTGCATTAATGCCAATTTCGTCTTCATCCTTTTCTTTAGGCTTTTCTGTAGACTTTAGCTTCATATTACTGCTAGTTTTATTTTGTGGACCCATGTACGGAAGTAGAAAATTCATAGCGTCCGCCAAATACCATTTCTTTTTTTTCGCTGCAGACCCACTTGGCATTTTTTTTTAATTCACGTAAATATCTTCCATAGGAAGACCTTAAAGTATGCCATTTGCTTTTGCACACTGAACCTGAAAAAAAAACTATAGTGAACCAATAGTATTAAATTTAAATGAACATTTGCTAATAGAATAATTACCAATTAACACTATTAGCATACAGATTTTTCTTTACGCTTTTCATCATAGCGTATATGCTGTGAACTCAATTTTATTTACTGTATTTTACTGTAATAACATTAAAGAAATACTTATTTCCAGGTTTCTCGCAACTGGGGACAGATTCCAATATTTGCACTATAATTTCCGTATTGGTGCAACTACGGCCGGTAAAATAGTAGCAGAGACATGTGCAGCTATTTGGGAAGAAGTTTCGCCATTATATATGATGGGTGAACCTACCCCTGAAAAATGGATAGCTGTAGCAGACCGCTTCGAGGAATTGTGGAACTATCCCAACTGTTGTGGGTCTATTGATGGGAAACATGTGCGTATAGAAGGACCTTGGAACTGTGGTTCAACGTATTACAACTATAAGAACTTCCATTCTATTGTGTTGCAAGCAGTAGCCGATGCTGAAGGCAACTTTTTGATTGTTGATGTTGGAGCACCAGGGAGGAATAATGATGCAGGGGTGTTTATGGCCTCAAGTTTTGGTCGCAGATTCATTGATAAAGACTTAAACCTTCCTAAGCCTCGCAGGCTTTATCCAAACAAAACTGATTTGTTTCCGTACGTATTTGTCGCTGATGACGCCTATGCCTTGGCTATTAACATGATGAAACCGTTTACGAGATCTGGATTACTTACAAATGAACGAAAGATTTACAACTACAGGCACTCAAGAGCTCGCAGGATAGTCGAATGTGCGTTTGGTATGATGACAAAAAAATTTAGGGTATTTGAGCAAGTAATGCTTGTACATCCAGAGGTCACAAAAAAAATTGTCCTGGCTTGTTGTGTATTGCACAATTTTGTTAGAAAGAGAGAAGGAAAATTGTCAGATGTATATGAGGAACTGTTACATTTAGAATCCGATGAAGAACCACAACTTACTCAAAGAAGAGCCTCAAAAGCAGCTTTGAAAGTAAGAGACAGATTTGTAGAGTTTTTTAACCACCCTGTAGGAGCAGTCTCTTGGCAAGAGAAAATGGCGTTTTGTAATTGAAGTATTGTACTTTTGTTAGAAACAGTGATTCTCAGGTAGTCCACAATAACACCATTTTCGTATCATTTCTGTACGTCATTAATGATATGCAGTAATTTTATTCCTGATTATAGCAAATAAAAAACGTTATTGTAACTAGTGTACAGTACTTCAAATTTTAAGGATTCAACATTGTAACATATTTTCAATTTGTTCCCTACATATTTTCAAATAAATAGTCAACTCATGCGTTCGTTCATCTATCCAATACCGGTACATAAACAATCCCATATAGAAAGATTTTCTGGCCCAGTACTGGAATATTACTGGGCCAGTACCTGGCAGCACTGGGTCAGTACCGGGCAGCACTGGGCCAGTACAGACCAGAAAAAGAAGCAAATATTTATCATTTTATAGTGTGTAGCCTACTCAAATATACTCACATAAAATATAATAATTAGAAATATTTATTTATAATCATAACAAAATAATTAAAAGTTTCCAAAATAATGTATGTAATAACGTAGAGTCTTATAGTTATTGTATATTTTGATCTCAATAAGTTACAGGATAATATTGTTGTGAAAGATAATTGGCCCTTATATGTTTGTATAATAGATACATTATCTAAATATTTGGAATTGTGTTCAAAATATATTTCGATATGTATTCTATCTGCATTTAAAAACGTATTTTAAATACCATTATTCGACTATTTCAGATCCAAGGGCCAGTAGCAAGCCAGTACTGTGCTAGTATTAGGCCAGTACTAGGCCATTACTGGGCCAGTACTGGGCCAGTATTGGGAAATAGTTATAATTGGTGGTGGCCCATTTCATTTGTGGGTGAATCACCTTTTGTACTTACCAGCAATGTTCAATTCCTTTCCGATAGATTGCCAGCATTTAGCTATCACATCTTGATTGTGGTGATCTTTCCTCTTATAATCATACAGCTCCGGACACGCCTCCACTAACACTAACAATCTATCAATGTCTATTACTTCTGTCGCTTCAGTGGCGAGATCATCCCCATCGCCTTGACTGGCCATTGCACTAGCACAAGAACACAACCACAACTACACAGGTTGTGACAGTCACTGGTTTGATGACAGTCGCAGAACACGAATATGCGCATGCGCGGACCTGTTTGCTTCCAGCAATTTGACGCACAACGAAAAACAGAGGGTAGGGATCCGACACTGCTCCCTTGCCGCGCGGCGTTGCGAGGCGCGTATACGCACGCGCTCGGTCAGTGTACGGCGGGGCATTTAAATACAAGTACGACGCGGTGTCCGACAAAATGCGTGGAGCAAAACTGACGCGCAACACTTGCTTCCACCGTTTTGCTCGATCAGTGTGCGGCCAGCCTAAGATGGCGACGGCAGCCGATGAATCGACCCACTGGCGAGCACTCTCAAGTGATCCACCAGACTCTTCAGTTAGGACTGTTGTTCTATGCTTGTTTTATGTTATTGTGACATAATGCACTCCTGTAACGTTTGTTCTGGAGATGTGTAGCTATTGGTCTAGATGTAACTTATCTAGTTATACGTTATCTAATTATATAATCTATCTAGTTATACGTAATACGCTATCTAGTTATACGTTAAACGTTATTTAGTTATACGTCATCTAGTTATAAGTTATTCGTTATCTAGTTATATAACTTATCTAGTTATACGTAATATAGTTATACGTTATCTACTTATAAGTTATACGTTATCTAGTTATGTAATATATCTATTTATACGTTATTTAGTTATATAATCTATCTAGTTGTACGTAATACGCTATCTAGTTATACGTTAAACGTTATTTAGTTATACGTAATCAAGTTATATAACTTATCTAGTTATACGTAATACGTTATTTAGTTATATGTAATCTAGTTATACGTTATCTAGTTATAAGTTATACGTTTCTAGTTATACGTTATCTAGTTATACGTTATACGATATCTGGTTATATAATATATCTAGTTATACGTTAAACTTTATTTAGTTATACGTTATATAGTTATGAATTATACGTCATCTAGTTATATAACTTATCTAGTTATACGTTATCTGGTTGTACATTTGACGTTATTTAGTTATATAACGTATCTAGTTACACGTTATCTGGTTGTACATTTGACGTTATTTAGTTATATAACGTATCTAGTTATATGTTATCTGATTGTACATTTGACGTTATTTAGTTATATAACGTATCTAGTTATATGTTATCTGGTTGTACACTTTAGGTTATTTAGTTATATAACGTATCTAGTTATACGTTATTTACATTCTAGTTCCACTATTTCGTTTCAAGAGTGACATTGTGCGGTTTGTTGTTAATTATAACTTATTATAATATATTATATTATTCATTTTATATATATAGTTGGGGAGCTTATATAATCCCAGGAGAACATCATGTTTAACAAGACCCGGATAACAAACATGTCATATTACTCATGAAAGCTGTTTGCAAAAAAAAAAAAAAATACTTTTACAGTAAGGCTATTCTACTTCTCAAAATTATTAAGCAAGTCACTATACAAATGAAAAAGCAGAAACCAGCTCACGAAAACTGTGTAACATTTATTGGTCATTAAGAATTAGTTACCATTTAACCAATAGTTAAGTGGATGTAATGTAAATACAAAACGTTATCTACGTAAAATTTTACAGCTTTTAGTATTTAGTCTGCGTAGTTATAAAGTTACTAATTGTAAATTATTTCTGTTGTTCATTGTTAAATTGCTCCTTATACATAGAATTGTGACTTATTACATTATCCTGTGTTATTAATCATTAGTAAGCTGATTGTATTGTTGTATTCCTTATTATTGTATAATTCATTATTATATTATTTATTACATGTAAATTGTACCTTTGTGGCCTACTGGTTCAATTTCCTATATTAATAGTTATGTATATCTGGTTGCAAGCCTATGTACTGTCACCTATTTACCTGTGAAGTTTTAATTAATTATGGTACATTACTTTATTACATTTATTATTTGTAATTTTTAATTACAATGGTTTTTATTATTATGATTTGTACAATTGAGGTTTTCTAATATGCTACTGTATTTCTTAAGGTAATATTATTATACTGAAACCCCTGTTTAGATATCTTACAATGTAAGTTGGCTTTCTGCTTTAGACTTTAGGCTAAATTGTATAATCTCAGAAAATTAGTTATAAGCATCACAGTTTAACATGTTTTTTTTCTCAAGTCAACAATTACTAATTAAACTTCTACTATACGATTGCAAAAAACTTTTAAATCTATATTGTTGTGTTCAAGCTTTTTTATCAATGTTTTCGCTATTCATATAATGGTAGTTAGATTACATTTTAGTTACATTTTATAGTACACTTTTGCAACTATCAAATTACTTAGCCTATATCTGGCTTTTGTCACAGGTAACTGATATAAATTTAATACTGTTTTAAATAATTAATATTATTTACAATATAATTGAACAATTAATAGTACTATATTAAAATAACTTCATAACTTAACAGTTCTATTCGGTCTGATGTGAGCATTAAGCATTAGGCTATATCAGACAGCGCCACCCGACCAATGGCAAATGGTCGAGTCAAATGCGTAACTTCATAAAATAACTATTAAAAAAGCATACCAGAAAGATTTTTTTAAACTTCTGATTCTGTAAATAAAACTATCTACAACTTTCCCATTTATATTACTTCTCTGACCAAAAAAATAAAACATTTGGCAGTCGACAAACTTTTTCATATCACGATCTAAAATTCATATACAAAAATCAATTTTAATAATGATTTATTTAGTAAGTAATATAATTTAACTAAATACAGTAAACTACATTATCATGATCACAGACGAATTGTTTCAACACACGCTAAATTTAGTTATTTTATTTAATTTCTAAGAATTTTAAATCACGGATTATTTCAAACGCGCGCAGTAAAATGTTTTACTCTTCCAGGCGTGTTTTGTTCTTTTGTAAGTCATACTAAAATGGCGGCCACGGCTTCAGTCCCTTCTGTTGGACTCATGTGTTCGTTGGTGTTACGTATAACTAACTAGACACCGCTAGCTTGTGACACCCCCGCCTGGGGCGGCTGACACGTAGATCGAGGTCGGTGGGACAATTGTTTGAATGGTAAATCCGTCGACTGTTTAAATAAACCATTAGTAGTTCGGAATTCAGTGCATTATGTATCTTTCACACATGCATATATCACACATATTTATGGTAGGAAATCATTAATTTCTGAAAATAATCAATTACCTAACTAATTGAGCTAAATATTGATAATAATTCAAATAGAAGTACTATAGGATTATAACTAGAGCGATTTCCTACTGTCACCATGAAACCTATGATGAAATCTTCAGTACGTAAATACAAGGTGTTTAATTTTAAATAATTTTAATTACTACGTTAATTATAGTTCCATTCCTTTTCCGCCATTTACGTTCAACTGAAACTATAGTTACAATTAATCTAAGCAATAATTGTTTCCCCAAAATATACAAACACATTCAATGGAAAGCAAAACAAAAAACTTATAACCTATGTTAATTGATTGTTATAATATCTCAATTACCGGAATAGTTCAGAAGTTATTGATTTAAAGGATTCATTGCAAGTCCTATTGAAAAATTATATTTAAAAAATTCCTCTTTGTCCCCCCTTTTTCAAACGGCAAACCTATAGATTTCATGTTACATTGGGGACCTCTGTCTGTAATCCCCCCCATGGATTTCCTTTTCAGTTAGGAGTCGTCCAATCTAGGTCTTCCTTGCTTCTTAACCTCTAAAAATCTAATCTTTTACCAAAAAGTTTTCCCTTGGTTTTTAAGTTTGAAGTTCTTATTACACTATAGCTCAGCCTACTTAACTATGCTCTAATCCATTTGCGTTTTCTCATATTTACCGTATATTCCCTTTAATATCTTTTCTTCTTATCCCAGCTATTTTCCTCAACGTTTTCATTCTTCTGTTCGCGTTTCTTTCTTAAGCCTCTGTTTTTTTGACCATATATCTCTACAGTGGAATGCCAGTCTTACAACTGACTGATTAAAAACAGGAAATTATAAAAGCTAAAGACCAAATTTAGCACACAACTAAGCCATCATTATTCATACTAGACAGAAGCGAAGTAAACCGACCCCAGCACTATAACAAAATACTTTGCATTCTTTAATTGGCCTAACCTGCAATTGTAATAAAGCTTAGTGGAATTGCATCAATATTTTTCAAACTGCGCTAATTGCTCGTGAGGGTCTAACGAGGGATCTGTGAAGACGAATTTTGGTCGAGATCGCTATCTTTGCAAGACATACTTACTGCTGACAGCCCTGTCATAGTAGAAATTATTTATGGGGCTCATTACAGTTATAATGAATCTCACTCACAAGCCGACTGAGACAAACCTAAACCCTCCAGAGTGTTAGTTGTACCTCTAACAAACTAGTTGTAGCCTACAATAACTTTACTGTTCTGATGTCTTGTCACAGCTCAAGGCGTTCATATGTGTAACATTTCGACAGACTGTACCATACATTCTGAAAACATTACTAAACAATTGCTTTGTGATTTTAGTTTAGATTTTTTACCTTTATTTAGGACGAAATAAATAGAAGATTTTATATAGAATTTTCCAATAGAAGATTTAGGATAAGTATGGTTTTTATTTAAATTTAAATTAACAATAATATCATAACGAAAATCTAAGCTTCCTAATAATTACTATAATCACCGAAGGACACTTAACGTCTTCTTGTTCCAACTATGATTTAATCACTTTTATCTTTTGTATGGATAGATTTCTATTTCCTACAAATTTCCAAAAAGTAAAATTATAGTGAGCTTTTTTTGCTGCCTAAACAATGAATCATCAATAAATGTATGGGGAAATGAAGCAATACGAATTAATCTCTCTTTAATTAATGAAAGTATTCAATATAAAATATGATCTTGGTATTGCTGTTTTTCACGAAAAAGTAGCATGTAAATCTTAAAAGTATCTTAAACTGCATAAATTAACAATACAGTAAAAGGAGTATTTACTCTTTTGCCATACGGTGACCTCAATTTTAGTTTACCTTTTACAAATTATGAGGGAAAATACTCATTTTACTGTACAAAATCAAAAAATATATATACATAACAATAAAATATCCAGTCATAAATTTCGCTGTTTATCTTGGTTGAACTATAAATATATATTTTTAACAATCATATTGCTTACAAATTTAAAAAATCGTTCGTAATTTAACTAATTTGTTGAAGTTGAGCCCCTTTTAGGAGCGTATTAAAAAATATATAATTTTGCGAAATATCATAAATTATGAAAGCTTGTAACAATGAATGTTCAAGTGATTTTGAGTTTTTTCTTCATTAAAAATCATCAAAGGCAGCACTCATGACAAAATATAAAATTTATTTCATGTCCCTTCTTCATTTTTTAATATAAATCTTTAAAAGATGTATAAGGAGTGCCTTAATGACGTATTTTTTTATGGATACGTCTAAAAAATAACTAACATAAAAACAGATTAATACACACGAAAACCTTTTTCATGTGAAGAATGCTTGTGAAAATTGTTTGGGTTGTTAGACATGTAATTGTTCTTGTAAGTTTTTATTAGGTCTTAAGTTGATAGATCTGGTAAAATTAAACATAGGAATATGAAAATATTCCAATATGGTAAATAGTATCAAGTAAGTACATAGTGTGTACTTCGGGTATTATTTGATCATTTATATACTAGAACTTTAAAAATAAATATATAGAATAAATGTCTTTAGTGGCTATCTACCGATAACAATCGTATATATAGGCTTCGTCAAAGAAGTTAAGACAATACGTGACAAAATAAACAATATTTGAATAAAAACGAACCGTTTTAAATAATCAGATCAACTAACATTAATCAAGTCAAACTACAAAGAATATGGGTTTATTTGCCTGTAGTTGTAGCAATGGTTCTACATAAGTTGTTTTAAGAGAGAATCCACGTGGAGAGAAAACTTGAGGACTTGCATTCATCCATTTGTCTTAACTGAGGCTTACCGTGATGTGCAATGTTAACCTTTTAGCGATGGCGAGACGCTTCTGGGATCATTATCACCTAAAAATGAACACTTAAATGCAGCTTAAATTTTAGACTCTTACAATATTTGTTCAACTTCACTCACCAGTTCACATGACCTGTGTGCGTGAATCATATTCAACGAGTGGCGTACCGTCTGTCAGCTCATTTGTGAATTGAAACCTTGCACCACAGTTGGAAGACCTAGCCATAGAACCGTCACACAGGCGATACAATTGAGATACGACGTCCAATATAACACCTTGCACCACAGTTGGAAGACCTAGCCATATAGCCGTCACACAGGCGATACAATTGAGATACGACGTCCAATATAACACCTTGCACCACAGTTGGAAGACCTAGCCATGTAGCCGTCACACAGGCGATACAATAGAAATACGACGTCCAATATAACACCTTGCACCACAGTTGGAAGACCTAGCCATAGAGCCGTCACACAGGCGATACAATTGAGATACGACGTCCAATATAACACCTTGCACCACAGTTGGAAGACCTAGCCATATAGCCGTCACACAGGCGATACAATTGAGATACGACGTCCAATATAACACCTTGCACCACAGTTGGAAGACCTAGCCATAGAGCCGTCACACAGGCGATACAATTGAGATACGACGTCCAATATAACACCTTGCACCACAGTTGGAAGGCCTAGCCATATAGCCGTCACACAGGCGATACAATTGAGATACGACGTCCAATATAACACCTTACACTACAGTTGGAAGACCTAGCCATAGAGCCGTCACACAGGCGATACAGTTGAGATACGACGTCCAATATAACACCTTGCACCACAGTTGGAAGACCTAGCCATAGAGCCGTCACACAGGCGATACAGTTGAGATACGACGTCCAATATCTTGCACCAAAGTTGGAAGACCTAGCCATAGAACCGTCACACAGGTGATACAGTTGAGATACGACGTCCAATATAACACCTTGCACCACAGTTGGAAGACCTAGCCATAGAGCCATCACACAGGCGATACAGTTGAGATACGACGTCCAATATAACACCTTGCACCACAGGTGGAAGACCTAGCCATAGAACCGTCACAAAGGCGATACAGTTGAGATACGACGTCCAATATAACACCTTGCACCACAGTTGGAAGACCTAGACATAGAACCATCACACAGGCGATACAGTTGAGATACGACGTCCAATATAACACCTTGCACCACAGTTGGAAGACCTAGCCATAGAACCGTCACACAGGCGATACAGTTGAGATACGACGTGCAATATAACACCTTGCACCACAGTTGGAAGACCTAGCCATAGAACCGTCACACAGGTGATACAGTTGAGATACGACGTCCAATATAACACCTTGCACCACAGTTGGAAGACCTAGCCATAGAGCCATCACACAGGCGATACAGTTGAGATACGACGTCCAATATAACACCTTGCACCACAGGTGGAAGACCTAGCCATAGAACCGTCACAAAGGCGATACAGTTGAGATACGACGTCCAATATAACACCTTGCACCACAGTTGGAAGACCTAGACATAGAACCGTCACACAGGCGATACAGTTGAGATACGACGTCCAATATAACACCTTGCACCACAGTTGGAAGACCTAGCCATAGAACCGTCACACAGGCGATACGGTTGAGATACGACGTCCAATATAACACCTTGCACCACAGCTGGAAGACCTAGCCATAGAACCGTCACACAGGCGATACGGTTGAGATACGACGTCCAATATAACACCTTGCACCACAGTTGGAAGACCTAGCCATAGAACCGTCACAAAGGCGATACAGTTGAGATACGACGTCCAATATAACACCTTGCACCACAGTTGGAAGACCTAGACATAGAACCGTCACACAGGCGATACAGTTGAGATACGACGTCCAATATAACACCTTGCACCACAGTTGGAAGACCTAGCCATAGAACCGTCACACAGGCGATACGGTTGAGATACGACGTCCAATATAACACCTTGCACCACAGTTGGAAGACCTAGCCATAGAACCGTCACACAGGTGATACAGTTGAGATACGACGTCCAATATAACACCTTGCACCACAGTTGGAAGACCTAGCCATAGAGCCGTCACACAGGTGATACAGTTGAGATACGACGTCCAATATAACACCTTGCACCACAGTTGGAAGACCTAGCCATAGAGCCGTCACACAGGCGATACAGTTGAGATACGACGTGCAATATAACACCTTGCACCACAGTGTTGGAAAACCTAGCCATAGAACCGTCACACAGGGATACAGTTGAGATACGACGTCCAATATAACACCTTGCACCACAGTTGGAAGACCTAGCCATAGAACCGTCACACAGGCGATACAGTTGAGATACGACGTCCAATATAACACCTTGCACCACAGTTGGAAGACCTAGCCATAGAACCGTCACACAGGCGATACAGTTGAGATACGACGTCCAATATAACACCTTGCACCACAGTTGGAAGACCTAGACATAGAACCGTCACACAGGCGATACAGTTGAGATACGACGTCCAATATAACACCTTGCACCACAGTGTTGGAAAACCTAGCCATAGAACCGTCACACAGGGATACAGTTGAGATACGACGTCCAATATAACACCTTGCACCACAGTTGGAAGACCTAGCCATATAACCGTCACACAGGCGATACAGTTGAGATACGACGTCCAATATAACACCTTGCACCACAGTTGGAAGACCTAGCCATAGAGCCGTCACACAGGCGTTACAGTTGAGATACGACGTCCAATATAACACCTTGCACCACAGTTGGAAGACCTAGCCATAGAACCGTCACACAGGCGATACAATTGAGATACGACGTCCAATATAACACCTTGCACCACAGTTGGAAGACCTAGCCATAGAACCGTCACACAGGCGATACAATTGAGATACGACGTCCAATATAACACCTGCTAATTATGTGCCAATATTGTTTCTTTTTAACATTACAAAAATATCACTACGCATAAAAATTATACACCCAGCCCTCTTAATATAATGAGAATAACAAGATCGACAACTGATGAACAAAACCATCCAGGATCGTCCAGTGCGTCAATTACGTTCATAATGTGATCTATCTACGAAATGGTGCATGGTTCCTTCTACTCCGAATCTTGGAGTGGCAGCACAGTATCACTTGAATAAGTTGAATTTTTTATATTGTAATAAAACTGTAAACCAAAATATTTAATAGTTTCCTGTCTCAATTAATTTTTCCTAACATAAAAAATTCATCATTTTTAAGTTACTCTTACTTTATAGTTTTTCTCATGCTATTCTCGGACGGAGTAGAATCAAAGCGTTCTCTATAGTAGGAGCAAAAGCCGGTGGCGGCTGAGCGATGAGGAAGGTCGGGGCGGCGAGGCGTTGGTGTCCCAACCCCTTATTAGCCTCCACTTGACCGCTCCATGATTTGCCAATGAGTCACCTACTTGGCTCAATGTGTGGTCGGTACAATTTTTGTGTGTGATAAATATTTTAATAATAATGTAATTTTTGTAATTTGCATCAAATTACAAGAAATAAACAATACTACAACCGATGTAATTGTGTCAATAATGATAATTAGATAGTTTAGATTTTACTTGGTTAGGCCTGAGTTCAGATGACTCACAAGCCGCTGTTATTAAGTACACATTGATTTTACCTGGTTAGGCCTGGGTTCAGATGACTGACGTGCCGCTGTTATTGAGTACACATTGATTTTACCTGGTTAGGCCTGGGTTCAGATGACTCACGTGCCGCTGTTATTGAGTACACATTGATTTTACCTGGTTAGGCCTGGGTTCAGATGACTGACGTGCCGCTGTTATTGAGTACACATTGATTTTACCTGGTTAGGCCTGGGTTCAGATGACTCACGTGCCGCTGTTATTGAGTACACATTGATTTTACCTGGTTAGGCCTGGGTTCAGATGACTCACGTGCCGCTGTTATTGAGTACACATTGATTTTACCTGGTTTGGCCTGGGTTCTGATGACTCACGTGCCGCTGTTATTGAGTACACATTGATTTTACCTGGTTAGGCATGGGTTCAGATGACTCACATGCCACTGTTATTGAGTACACATTGATTTTACTTGGTTAGGCCTGGGTTCAGATGACTCACATGCCGCTGTTATTGAGTACACATTGATTTTACCTGGTTAAGCCTGGCTTCAGATGACTCACATGCCGCTGTTATTGAGTACACGTTGATTTTACCTGGTTAAGCCTGGCTTCAGATGACTCACATGCCGCTGTTATTGAGTACACGTTGATTTTACCTGGTTAAGCCTGGCTTCAGATGACTCACATGCCACTGTTATTGAGTACACATTGATTTTACTTGGTTAGGCCTGGGTTCAGATGACTCACATGCCGCTGTTATTGAGTACACATTGATTTTACCTGGTTAAGCCTGGCTTCAGATGACTCACATGCCGCTGTTATTGAGTACACATTGATTTTACTTGGTTAGGCCTGGGTTCAGATGACTCACATGCCGCTGTTATTGAGTACACATTGATTTTACTTGGTTAGGCCTGGGTTCAGATGACTCACATGCCGCTGTTATTGAGTACACATTGATTTTACCTGGTTTGGCCTGGGTTCTGATGACTCACGTGCCGCTGTTATTGAGTACACATTGATTTTACCTGGTTAGGCATGGGTTCAGATGACTCACATGCCCCTGTTATTGAGTACACATTGATTTTACTTGGTTAGGCCTGGGTTCAGATGACTCACATGCCGCTGTTATTGAGTACACATTGATTTTACCTGGTTAAGCCTGGCTTCAGATGACTCACATGCCGCTGTTATTGAGTACACGTTGATTTTACCTGGTTAAGCCTGGCTTCAGATGACTCACATGCCGCTGTTATTGAGTACACGTTGATTTTACCTGGTTAAGCCTGGCTTCAGATGACTCACATGCCACTGTTATTGAGTACACATTGATTTTACTTGGTTAGGCCTGGGTTCAGATGACTCACATGCCGCTGTTATTGAGTACACATTGATTTTACCTGGTTAAGCCTGGCTTCAGATGACTCACATGCCGCTGTTATTGAGTACACATTGATTTTACTTGGTTAGGCCTGGGTTCAGATGACTCACATGCCGCTGTTATTGAGTACACGTTGATTTTACCTGGTTAAGCCTGGCTTCAGATGACTCACATGCCGCTGTTATAGAGTACACATTGATTTTACCTGGTTAAGCCTGGCTTCAGATGACTCACATGCCGCTGTTATTGAGTACACATTGATTTTACTTGGTTAGGCCTGGGTTCAGATGACTCACATGCCGCTGTTATTGAGTACACGTTGATTTTACCTGGTTAAGCCTGGCTTCAGATGACTCACATGCCGCTGTTATTGAGTACACATTGATTTTACTTGGTTAGGCCTGGGTTCAGATGACTCACATGCCGCTGTTATTGGTACACATTGATTTTACCTGATTAGGCCTGGCTTCAGATGACTCACATGCCGCTGTTATTGAGTACACATTGATTTTACCTGGTTAGGCCTGGGTTCAGATGACTCACATGCCGCTGTTATAGAGTACACATTGTTTTTACCTGGTTAGGCCTGGCTTCAGATGACTCACATGCCGCTGTTATTGAGTACACATTGATTTTCTGCTGTAAAAAAACTCCAACGATTACCACGAGGAATTCTGAAATCTTTGAAAGCTGGGTTTTCAATGTTTTAACCCCTAGAAGCAGAATAATAATGTATCAACGCTCCATACAATTTACTCGTGAAAGATAAAGCACCCACTTCATCCTAAAAAAGGTGAAATGTTTGACTGGCTAAATAAAAATAACATATTATTTCCCACTGACCGAAAAAAGCCTGAGCTGTTTAACCTCATCAAGATGCACAAGCCAATTCTAAAGTTATATGGAAATTTATAGTAAAGCATCTGAACTAGGTTTTGAAATGCTACGTCTTTCGCCATAGCACTGCCAGTATAATCCTTTATACATGGTTTGGTCTACTTTGGAAAGCTATGTTAAAGAAAGGAATGCTACTTTAAAATTAAAAGACGTAGACATATTTTTTATGCATCCATAAGCACTATTACATAACATCTCATTAAACCTGCTTTACACTTAATTTGCTTCGTTCATTAATAATTGTAAGATCTGTGATTTTTAAATAATTGTAAACGTGTTTAATTGTAAATACATATGCTTTAATAATCCTAAATATATGTTTGATTCCGAAAAGTGATTTATTTTTGAAACCATACCGAATACTCCCACTCTTTGTTGGAAAATAAAAAACCCTAGGGCCTACTAGTTATGGTACAAAAAAATAGTTTAAGTAATATATGTTTAAAGTTAAAATGGATATAAAATGGTGAAAAACTAATTTATGAGTGCCATTATCCAAGATGGTGGCCATGGCACAGTTGCTTTCAACGAGGAATTTTAGGTAGGTTATTCCTATAACCACGGTAACTAGAATAATACGGTAGGAATCACGTGCGTGGTCCGCAGTAAATCTTGGTGTCAATGTCGTCACACAGACGTATCAGCTGGTTCATTAGCAACAAGGCGTCATACCCGGTAATAAATATTAATAATTCTATACAAATACTTATAATCATACTATTATTATTATGATAGAAATGTGATCAAAATAATAAAATAGAACATTTTCAGACAAAAGAACTCATTTTTTATTTTAAAAAGTATGACAACTGTAATAGTTCAAGACTGAATTATTAATATTATGGTCAATTTAAACAGCTGTTTCAATACTTGACACTTGTTATTTATTTACACATTTCCGAATGAAAACCGAAACAACCATATTTTAATTAGATTTATTGGGCACACCAATGCAACCATCTTAAAATATTAGCCAACCGTCAAAAAAAAATTAATATGTACGGTACGTTCATTAATTTGCTATGATGTACTATGTCTGAACACGTTCATTCACAAGGATGAAAGATCTAAACACTTCCTGTGAATGAACTAATTTTAACAGAACGGGTTCTACCCAAAAAAGAAGCTAATAGAAATAAATGGTTCCAAAGAATTGGAACAGTCTTTCCCCCACATTTAACACTAAATAATAAAAACTTCGAAAATTACCAGTCTGATCCCAAATATGTGATTTTGCCATATCTAAAAAAATAGTCAAGTTAGAGACAATCTGTTTTTACTAAAATGTTTTGAATTGTAATTCACATCTTTCCTGAAAACTTAATCAATATCGTTAGAGGTGTTTTGGTGAAAAATCCATTTTTGTATGTTTTTTGACCATAAAAATTAAAAAAAATCTAATAAGTGAAAAACGGTCTAGGGATATTACCTAAATACACCATACCAAATTTCATAAAAATTTATACGTCCATTTTGTCTACAGCGAAGTGCACATACACACAGACAGAAGGACTTACGGACAGACATCGAAAATGTTTTTTTCAAAAAACCACTTTTTGGGTCCAGAGGCCCCTAAAATGGATTTTTAGACCAACTTGTAAACAATTGTTTTTTTGACGATCACAATACTTTCTCTATGCTAACGCATATGGGAGAAAGTAATAAATATAAGAAAATGAACAAAATTCTAAATTAATAACGTAGTTCTAGTGTACTACGTAGTAAATGTGTAAATGTTACGTATGACTTATGTTTATTTAAAAGACAAATGTATTAATAGTTATTAACGGGTATGAAGCCTTGTCTATATCTATAAAATCCAATGTATGTTTGTCTGTCCTTTATGCGCTACCAAACCGTCCAGCCGATCGCCATGAAACTTGGGGAAGTTGTTCTATATACCCCAGGGAAGGTTTCTGTCCTATTCCCGTTTCTTTAATCCCTCAGGGCTCCGTCCCTTACACTTCTAAAGTTTCAATGTTAATCAAATAGCAGGATGCATGAAGGTATAATAAGTCAAATATAAAAAGAATATCTGCTGTGGGTTTTAAATATGTCAAAATTAAATTAAACCATGTGTTAATTTTTTAAACTGTTTATAATTTTATGTTTTGATTTCTTGTGAAGCTATATTAATTGATTGATTTATTTGATTAACAGCTGTTAAATAAAAACAAATAGAATAAAATTGTGGTAGGCAAAATTTTCAAAATTAAATATAATTGAGTAGCCTACAGTAGTAAACTACACAAAACATCAGCTGTTGTAAATTGGATACTGTGTAAACTGAAAGGTTGCTACACATTTCAATAATACAATCAAAACTCAATATTATGACCGGCGAAGCGGGCGGGTACAGCTAGTTGTTAATAAAATCAGTGATTGAGAAAAATCAGTTACTGATTATTACTACATTCAGTGTAACAGATGAACCAGCTGATACGTCTGTGTGACATCATTAACACCAAAATTTACTGCGCACCACGCACGTGATTCCTACCGCTTTTCTAGTTACCGTGCCTATACCTATTACAAACCACCCTCGTACAATCAAAACTGAGCCCATCGAAGGTGGGTGCGGAGGCACCGGACTCAGGAGATACAGAATAAAGAACACAAATTATGGTCAAAATGTAATTTAATTTTTTTTTAATTTAGTTTTAATTAATCAACATACAAGTAAAAGAAAACTTTAAATTGAACATTTCGGCAGTCGCCAGTTTAAAAGTTAATTAAAAAAGTTTAGGCCTACCAAAACAAAATGTACGATAAATTGTCAAAAGGTAGCAATAATAAAAAATTTAACACAAATAAATTATATAAGAACTAACAAAACATAAAAAATAGCCTAATCAATATATATATATATATATATATATATATATATATATAGCCTATATTTTCAATAAAAACATAAACTATAAAAAATAAATAACAACAAAGAATTATATAACAACTAACAATATACATGAATAAATAATCACCAAAATAACACACAACAAAAAAATAAGAGATAACAAACTAACCAATTAAAACAAAACAATATTTAACAGCAGCATTACTGGCCGGGGCCTCGAGAACACAAGTAAATAATTTTGAGGTCAGCCAATTCGGAACAGGTAAAAAAAACTAACAAATGGTTTGAGGTAGTAATTTTACCGGAACCCTGCGGGCCAGGCAGGGCAGCTCCTAATTGGGATAGGAAAATTTGATAAAAAGCCCCCGAGAACTCTGTTAACAAAGAAACCTAAAACCCCCCAACAAAAAATATAGAAGTAAGCAAATTAAAAATAAAATCTGTACAAACTCTTTTCAAAACAAATCCCCCCAAACAGAAAGTCCCAGAGTCCCCCAAAACTAGTAACCCCCCCCCTCGCACTAAACTGTTCACAGTACTCCAAAAAGACTTAAAAATTATTATTTCTTCTTTTTATAAATGTTATGTTATTTTTTTTTTTATTAAATACATAAAAGGTGGCCGAGAGGCTCTATCAAGCCCCAAGTTATTAGTAATTTTTTAAGTTAATTGTTAGATTTTGAACTAAAATGGCTGGAGTGCACTGGAATATAAAGTCATCTCAACCCACTACCAACGTAATTTATAATGCAGCATCCTCCAATTCAGAGACTAAATTTGTACTACAATTATAATGTTTGTTGATTTAACATAACTATCCAGAGTAGGACGGAACGAAATAAAACGAAAACACATAAAGCTTTTCAAATAAACGTAATCATCAATAATAATTACACAATCACATCGTGTTTAGGCTTGTTTTTCTTGTAATTTGATGCAGATTAAAAAATTGACATTATTACAATATTTGACGTAAAGAAAGACAATTGTACCAACCGCACATTGAGCCAAGTAGGTGACTCATTGCCAAAACATGGAGCGGTCAAGAGGAGGCTAATGAGGGGTAGGGACCCCTCACCACCCTGACCTTCCTACTCTCTCGGCCGCCACCAGTTTTTGCACCTACTATAGATAATTTGACTTATTCTAGATATTCAGTTTTCATTTTAATATCAGTTAGTAAGTAAAATGGAGACTGCGAGAGTGTTTCACCTGTAATCACATAGAGAGGGCTTTAAACACTAGAAGCTTAGAAATTCCCAAAATATTAACAACCAAGAAGAACCCAAACACACGTCAATATGTAAGGCTAACATGCTCTTGACGAGGTATACCAAACACACGTCAATATGTTAGGCTAACATGCTCTTGACGAGGTATACCAAACACACGTCAATATGTTAGGCTAACATGCTCTTGACGAGGTATACCAAACACACGTCAATATGTTAGGCTAACATGCTCTTGACGAGGTATACCAAACACACGTCAATATGTTAGGCTAACATGCTCTTGACGAGGTATACCAAACACACGTCAATATGTTAGGCTAACATGCTCTTGACGAGGTATACCAAACACACGTCAATATGTTAGGCTAACATGCTCTTGACGAGGTATACCAAACACACGTCAATATGTTAGGCTAACATGCTCTTGACGAGTTATACCAAACACACGTCAATATGTAAGGCTAACATGCTCTTGACGAGTTATACCAAACACACGTCAATATGTAAGGCTAACATGCTCTTGACGAGGTATACCAAACACACGTCAATATGTTAGGCTAACATGCTCTTGACGAGTTATACCAAACACACGTCAATATGTAAGGCTAACATGCTCTCGACGAGTTATACCAAACACACGTCAATATGTAAGGCTAACATGCTCTTGACGAGTTATACCAAACACACGTCAATATGTAAGGCTAACATGCTCTCGACGAGTTATACCAAACACACGTCAATATGTTAGGCTAACATGCTCTCGACGAGTTATACCAAACACACGTCAATATGTAAGGCTAACATGCTCTTGACGAGTTATACCAAACACACGTCAATATGTTAGGCTAACATGCTCTTGACGAGTTATACCAAACACACGTCAATATGTAAGGCTAACTTGCTCTCGACGAGTTATACCAAACACACGTCAATATGTAAGGCTAACATGCTCTCGACGAGTTATACCAAACACACGTCAATATGTTAGGCTAACATGCTCTTGACGAGTTATACCAAACACACGTCAATATGTAAGGCTAACATGCTCTTGACGAGTTATACCAAACACACGTCAATATGTTAGGCTAACATGCTCTTGACGAGTTATACCAAACACACGTCAATATGTAAGGCTAACTTGCTCTCGACGAGTTATACCAAACACACGTCAATATGTAAGGCTAACATGCTCTCGACGAGTTATACCAAACACACGTCAATATGTTAGGCTAACATGCTCTTGACGAGTTATTCCAAACACACGTCAATATGTAAGGCTAACATGCTCTTGACGAGTTATACCAAACACACGTCAATATGTAAGGCTAACATGCTCTTGACGAGTTATACCAAACACACGTCAATATGTAAGGCTAACATGCTCTTGACGAGTTATACCAAACACACGTCAATATGTAAGGCTAACATGCTCTTGACGAGTTATACCAAACACACGTCAATATGTAAGGCTAACATGCTCTCGACGAGTTATACCAAACACACGTCAATATGTAAGGCTAACATGCTCTCGACGAGTTATACCAAACACACGTCAATATGTAAGGCTAACATGCTCTAGACGAGTTATACCAAACACACGTCAATATGTAAGGCTAACATGCTCTTGACGAGTTATACCAAACACACGTCAATATGTAAGGCTAACATGCTCTCGACGAGTTATACCAAACACACGTCAATATGTTAGGCTAACATGCTCTCGACGAGTTATACCAAACACACGTCAATATGTAAGGCTAACATGCTCTTGACGAGTTATACCAAACACACGTCAATATGTAAGGCTAACATGCTCTCGACGAGTTATACCAAACACACGTCAATATGTAAGGCTAACATGCTCTCGACGAGTTATACCAAACACACGTCAATATGTTAGGCTAACATGCTCTTGACGAGTTATACCAAACACACGTCAATATGTTAGGCTAACATGCTCTTGACGAGGTATACCAAACACACGTCAATATGTTAGGCTAACATGCTCTTGACGAGTTATACCAAACACACGTCAATATGTTAGGCTAACATGCTCTTGACGAGTTATACCAAACACACGTCAATATGTTAGGCTAACATGCTCTTGACGAGTTATACCAAACACACGTCAATATGTTAGGCTAACATGCTCTTGACGAGTTATACCAAACACACGTCAATATGTAAGGCTAACTTGCTCTCGACGAGTTATACCAAACACACGTCAATATGTAAGGCTAACATGCTCTCGACGAGTTATACCAAACACACGTCAATATGTTAGGCTAACATGCTCTTGACGAGTTATACCAAACACACGTCAATATGTAAGGCTAACATGCTCTTGACGAGTTATACCAAACACACGTCAATATGTTAGGCTAACATGCTCTTGACGAGTTATACCAAACACACGTCAATATGTAAGGCTAACTTGCTCTCGACGAGTTATACCAAACACACGTCAATATGTAAGGCTAACATGCTCTCGACGAGTTATACCAAACACACGTCAATATGTTAGGCTAACATGCTCTTGACGAGTTATACCAAACACACGTCAATATGTAAGGCTAACATGCTCTTGACGAGTTATACCAAACACACGTCAATATGTAAGGCTAACATGCTCTCGACGAGTTATACCAAACACACGTCAATATGTTAGGCTAACATGCTCTTGACGAGTTATACCAAACACACGTCAATATGTAAGGCTAACATGCTCTTGACGAGTTATACCAAACACACGTCAATATGTTAGGCTAACATGCTCTTGACGAGTTATACCAAACACACGTCAATATGTTAGGCTAACATGCTCTTGACGAGTTATACCAAACACACGTCAATATGTAAGGCTAACATGCTCTCGACGAGTTATACCAAACACACGTCAATATGTTAGGCTAACATGCTCTTGACGAGTTATACCAAACACACGTCAATATGTTAGGCTAACATGCTCTTGACGAGTTATACCAAACACACGTCAATATGTTAGGCTAACATGCTCTTGACGAGTTATACCAAACACACGTCAATATGTTAGGCTAACATGCTCTTGACGAGTTATACCAAACACACGTCAATATGTAAGGCTAACATGCTCTCGACGAGTTATACCAAACACACGTCAATATGTTAGGCTAACATGCTCTCGACGAGTTATACCAAACACACGTCAATATGTTAGGCTAACATGCTCTTGACGAGTTATACCAAACACACGTCAATATGTTAGGCTAACATGCTCTTGACGAGTTATACCAAACACACGTCAATATGTTAGGCTAACATGCTCTTGACGAGTTATACCAAACACACGTCAATATGTTAGGCTAACATGCTCTTGACGAGTTATACCATACCATTTCTGTTTCCAATAATATATAGACGTTATAAATAAGAAACAATATTGTAATTTCCCCTGGAAATGTTTCCAGAATATACTCAATTTTCCGTTTGATAAGCCCTTTTTTTCAATGTGTAAGTAGTCTACATCTGGTTAATTAAATGATTCCCTCATTATATGATTCAGTCAATATCAAGTGTTGTTCCTGCCCGTCTTGTCAGCTGACACTAATTTAGAACCCCTTCTCTTCATATATTTACTTAGTTAAAACGGTTTACGGTGATAATTGCTAAATTTAGACCGTTCGCGTGATAGGTTATCGGGCCTGAAACCCGCTTTCCACAGCGAGAAATTCTTCCTCCGGAAGTTCATTGTTTTGCAAAATGAAAGAATCACCGAGCCCCTCCCAAACCATTGTAGTCTGGGCAATTAAATTGTTGGTTTTAATTTACAATAGTCACTATTTAGGCAATCAGGACCTGTGGAGCGCCAGTGGTAAGTTCCCAGTTTGCAGCCTGTGCAATTAATTTAATTGAAACTACTAATCCCATGCTACTAGGTTCGTCGATTCCCTTCGCGAGATAAGCAACTAATTTATCTAAGTAAATCAGACATTCAATGCCAGTCTCTTCAAGAAGTATTTACTGTACCTTTCCCGTTTCAAAACATATTGCTTAGACTTCTCTTTTGCAATAATTCTTACAGGTTGGCCTAAACGTTATGTATGAGAATATTGCAGAGAAGCTCCAAATAAAGGACAATAATAACAAACCATTACCATTACCTCAGAATAGTTACAGGCTTGCAATCATAGGCTTAAGAGGACTATAGACCTAGTTTTTTTTACTAAGTGAATTTTATAATTCTCATGTATTAGTACATTCACAGTCCAGCCACAAGGACTCTAGTAGTGAGTTCGTACACACTTCACTCCCCGCACCTTACATCTTCGACCTCAATGGGGTTGGTAGGCCTGGCCTACTTTTTGTTTACTAAAGACTTTTCGCTCCGTCTTTTTAGTATTAATTAACTGGTTTATATTAATTTTCAAGCGTGTTAAAATATACAGTGACCATTATTAGCTAGTTAAGTATTGATATCGAGCCAGGGAGGACAATTTCTCGTCGATTCAAGTGAGTAAATGACGGTAGCAAATTCGCTTGACAGTTTGTGAGGTTAGACTGACAAGTCGTCCTAACCACACGCTGCATTGACCCGAAGACGACACACTTTCTACAACTGCCGACCAACTGACTTATCAGTTCTAGTGGCGTTAGTGATAGCGTTCGTTGCTTCTAAGATATAGGATCTCGGTTCAAATCCGACTGTCTGCTCCTACTTTTTGCCACTGAAGTCGTTTATGGAACTGTTATTTATATTTATTAACTACTATTTTTATCATTTTTAAATTATATGTGTGCTCGTCTTTTTAACCGTTAATTTATTTGTTGTATATTTATTTGTTATATATTTATTTCAATAATTGTCCTTCATTTACAATCAATTAATCTGACACGGTGGAAACCACTTGTATCTACATAACTCAAACAGAAAAATAACAATGCCTTTTGTACTGGAAGTCTCAAAAATTGGCAAAGATTGTATTGTATATAACAATTATAAATATAGGGAATCTTACCCACTGAAAAGTGGAGATATTGTGTGGCGCTGTCTGGGGAAGAGCTGTAAAGCAACAATCAGAACCAACCAAGATAAAAATGCCATATTTTTTTCTAATGAGGTCCAAAATGGACAACACCCGGTGACGATGAGGGCTTTGACTCCCACGCCACCTCCCCAAAAGCAATCCCCTTCCGCAACTACTCCAGTATCTGTGTCTGTCGCCTCTACACCCACGAGCGCGCCTATACTTAACAAAACTACAGAACAAAATGATTCATCGCATTGTACAAATCAGCCGACTGCAGACCTTCTTCTGGAAAACATCGGTCTAAAAAAAGAATTAGTTGAGCTCCAGGCTGAACTGAAGATCGTCCTTGACTATTCGATAGAATCGGATCAGCGCCTCTTAGAATATACGGAGGATGTGTTCTTGGCCCCACAATCAAAAATGACCCACTCCCCAAAAAATACCGACAAGCCACGTACTGTGAGTAGCAAGGCGATTCAGACCGAAGAACAAACATACAATAAATGCCAATCATGTGTTATATTGAAGGAAGAGACATATAACATGATTGAAAGTATAAGATACCTGGAGGCAGAAATAATCCACCTAAAAAATGTAAATAACAATAAATCTCACATAACGCTATCCCCTAGTTTGCCGTCTCCACTGACTGAAACGAGTAACATGTTTGATGCACTGTCGGAGGAAAGCGGCTGTAACAACGAAGAAGAGCAAGAATTCGTCACCATACGTAAAAAGACGGGGAAGAAGAGAAACAAACCTAATTCACATCTCAGCTTGACCAAAACAAATATCAAACAAAACCCAAACAAAATTCCTACTGCAAAAATGAAGAACACCATGCCTTTCAAGAGCGTTACGGTTGTTGGTGATAGTCACGTTCGGAACCTGGCAAATTTAATTAGTGACAAAGTAAGTGCTGGAAATGTAGTAAGCGGTGTGTGTAAACCTGGAGCCGGTGTACTTAACATGGAACCTGTCTCCTTGCCTCCCCGAGACCACTGCTACGTTATTATGGTGGGAACTAATGACGTTGACAAAGGGAGAGAGGACTTGATTTATAATCATATGGAGGAACTGCTTCAGTCTTGTAAAAAGAACTCCAAAGTCCTAGTAGTACCCCTTACACCTAGATACGACTTTCACCCCAGAAGTCCAATCCATGGCACTGTAGGATTGGTGAACGGATTCATTCGCAAGCTGTGTTGTCGCAACAAGGGTATCGGGATGGTTGATATACACAAGATTTCAAGATCATGTTTCACCCAACATGGGCTGCACCTCAAACACAGCGGGAAGCGTCTATTGGCCGGTCTTATAATGGACAAAATGAGGACTATGATGGATCCAGCGGATCGACGTCGTAGCCAAGGACCATCAGTGGCCGCCCCACCATCGTCGTCTGGCGTTCAACAACACGTGACCTACGCAGAGGCTGTTACCAACCACAATACATCTGACATCCACCAGAAATCTTCTGTAAATAAACATTATTTCGTGCCTGAAGTGCAGACAAACAATGTTTTTTTAGGCTAGCTTACTCCAGCAACCAGGCAAAATTAGCACAGACAGACAAAGAAAAAACCCAATCAATAACACATCCTAAATTCAAAAAAATTAGAGTTCTACATCAAAATGCCCAGTGGGCTACTAACAAACTTGACGAACTATCGCTCGTGTGCGAATAACTAGTGCCCGATGTACTGGTTTTAACAGAAAATGGTTTTAAGAACTCCAACATCTCCTACTGTAAGGTAAATGGCTATGTACTGGCTAATTATTTCTGTCGACCTTCTTTAGAGGGAGGGGGTGAGGCCATTTTCCTTCACAAAAGTCTTTCTTACAAGTGTTTTGAAGTAAAAGACACGATGGAGAAAGATTTTGAAGCCACGGGCGTAAAATTACACACTGATAGAGGAAACATTGTTATAATTGGCATATACAGGTCTCCCAGCGGTAACATTAACGAATGTTTCCCACGTTTTGAGGAGATTTTGAAGCACTTGATGCAAAATACATTGTTTATTGTTTTGGGTGACTTCAATATTAACGTTCTTGACGTTAAAGCTCCCTTAACCAAGCGGTTTTCAGATTGTTTAAAGTCTTTTAATTTAGAGTGGTTGATCAACTCTCCTACTAGAGCTACGACCACCTCGCGAACTGTTATCGACAATATTGTGAGTAACATACCGGACAGCGATAGGAGACCATTGCGCCCAGCTGGCATCAATACCAGGACTGGCTTCCAAACAAGCAAGCCCCAGTTTTCATAAGACTAGAGTGTCAAAACCACTGAACATCAGCAATCTTAACTTATCTCTTTCCCAGGAAAGTTGGTCTTTTCTCAACTTCACTCATTCATGTAACACACAATTTAACAAATTCTTCAATACCCTAAATTTTCATCTAGACATATCCTGTCCAATAAGGGAAGTAAAAACCCATTCTAAACGGAAACATTGTTCTTGGATTACAAAAGGAATATTGGTTTCCCGGGAGAAACTGAAGTATTTATCAGAAATATCAAGCTCCACGGATAACCACGGATTCCATCAATACCTAACAAAATACAAAAGAATATATAAACGCATTTTGAAAGCTGCAAAAGCATACGATATTTCAAAAAAAACTTATCAATTCACAAAATTTTTCCAAAACCGCGTGGAATTTAATCAATTCATTTAAAAATCAACAAAAAGTAGAAATATCAGTTTAGATATCGATGGGGAGGTAATATCCGATCCCTCTACTGTGGCTGACATGTTCAACACTTTTTTCTCTGACCTTCCAACCCCTTTGAGTCGAAATAATAGCTTAAACTTTCAATCATCTGGCTGTGTGCATGGCCCGTCCACCTCGATGCTTTTAGCCCCCGTATCTATCAAAGAGCTCACGCAAGTAATACAAAATTTATCGCCCAAAAAGTCCAATGATGTACACTACATGTCTACATGGCTTTTAAAACAGTGCTTCAGGTACTTGTTATATCCATTGTCACATTTAATAAATATTTCCTTTCAATCTGGACAGTTTCCATCTTCACTGAAAACAGCCAAAGTAACACCAATTTTCAAAAAGGGGGATCCAAACTCAATCAGTAACTACAGACCTATATCCATATTGCCAGTAATAAGTAAAGTTTTCGAGAAAGCGTTTTTATTGCGACTGGTTTCTTTTTTGAATAAACATTCTCTTCTCTCGAATGACCAGTTTGGTTTTAGAGAGGGGAAGTCGACAATAGACGCAGTAGTGAGTCTAGTCGACATGGTAGTTAACAATTTGGAGAGTCGTAGACATACTCTTGGTGTGTTTCTCGATCTCTCCAAAGCTTTTGACTGTGTTAACCATAAAATCCTTTTAAAGAAGCTAGAGTCATATGGTGTTCGAGGAGTGCCGTTATCGTGGCTCAAATCTTATCTGAACAATAGGTTTCAAGCAGTCCATATCGGTAATAAAACATCTTAACCAAGCGAATTAAGGATCGGGGTCCCACAGGAATCGATTCTCAGCCCCTTGCTCTTTCTGGTTTATGTTAATAATACACCTGCATCACTGCGTCATGGGCGGCTTATTCAGTATGCAGATGATACAACCCTCTGTACAAGTGAGGAGTTGAATTCGGATTTGGAAAGAGTAACCTTTATAGATTTAAATAGTTGTGCCCAACATTTTAATAGTATCAATCTTAAAATAAACCCGTCTAAAAACTAATTTTATTAGATTCTCCTTACGCCCATCACAAATTGATCAATCACCGAGGGTTGTCTTAGATGAAGTAGAGGTGGATGAGGTTCATACGACAAAATTTCTCGGATTTATCATCGACCGGGGACTATCTTGGACCAATCATATTGATATGGCTTGCTCCAGGCTGTCATCCGGAATATACGTTCTAAGAACCCTGTCCGAGATATGTCCCAATCAAGTCATGCTTGCGGCGTATTATGGTCTCATTTATCCTCACTTGTCGTATGGAGTTATTCTTTGGGGTGGCTGTTCCTCAGCAGACTTAATGAGACTCTTTAGACTGCAAAAAAAAAGCAGTAAGGATAATGTCCAAACTGAAGTCTAGAGAGTCATGCAAACCCGTATTTAAGTCGTTAAAGCTATTGACATTGCCTTGCATTTACATTTTAGAGGCTGCATCTTATTGTATGTTCAAATGTGTGCTCACCAAAGGCAGTGAAATACATAATTATCCAACCAGACAAAGAGAAAATTACAGAATCGCACAACATAGGACTGTGACCTACGAGCACCTTCCCTCACAAGCAGGTGCTCGCATGGTCAATAGTCTTCCGATAGAATACAAAGGCAATATTGAGCCAAAGGCTTTCAAGGCACGGTTAAAGAGGTTTCTCATTTCCGAAGCCTTTTACTCCGTGAGAGATTTCTTATCCCACAACTGGGAGACCAATAATTCGGCGGTTTGACACTGGAAGCTGGAGTATCTAACTTGGACTAATTGTGTGAATGTGAAGAATATATGACCCAAAAATTGATGTATGAATGTGGAATTCTGTAGGAATGGCTGCTTTAATTTTAATCAATATATAATTTAATTCAAGTCTGACGATTGCGATACATTTAATGTAAATGTCCATGCAATAAAAAATTTAAAAAAAATTAAAAAAAAATGGCAACTTCTCACAGTGAAAATCAAACAATAATTTATTGGGCACAATTGACAATATATCTTGCATTTGCCAAGTCAATATTATACATTGAGTATATAGGTAAAATAATGTTTACAAAGTCAGTATTAGCTATATACAATTACGTAAATACAAATATTTACAAACTAAGAAAACTAAAAATACATAAAATGTATTTACCTTTAAATCAAGAATGTCGGACCTATTTCACATGACCGCCAGCCACATATTCCTTGACGCTGTAATGGCATTTATCAATGAGGTATGTTTTTACCTGACGCCGGAACTTAGCGCTACCGGACTCCATCCTCAGTGCAGTTGGTAAGCTATTGAATATCTTGACTCCATTGTATATAAGGTTCCGTTTAAAAAAAGAAGTAGAATGAGAAGGAATGTTAATCATGTGGTTATTGCGGAGGTTGTAAATATGATTAGAAGTTGTTGAAAAATGGTGGAAATTTTGTTTTACAAAGCTCAGGGTTTCTAGAATAAAAATTGAAGGGAAGGTAAGAATGTTAAACGCTCGGAAACGAGCATTCCTGCAGCAGTGCTCCATCAAGTCTTGATAAATAGAAAATATACCAAATGCTTTTAGTCACGTTAAAGAGTTTTAATAAGCCCTTTTCTCTGAGGATCTACCCCAAAACCAAAAACCGGGAACTGAGTGATATAAACAAAGAAGTGTTATGCCCAAAATGTGTATAACGTAATTCTTAAATGGCTGCTTAATTTAATCATATTATTTAATTCGTGACGAGGAACATTAACTGTAAATGTCCATGCAATAAAAAAACAAATTTTAAAAAATCAACTTCTCACATGAAATCAAACAATAATTATTGGCACATTGACATATACGATTTGCCAATCAATATATACATTGGTATTGGAAAATAATGTTACAAAGTCAGTATAGCTATTACAAATACGAAATACAAATATTTACAAACTAGCAAAACTAAATACATAAAGTGTATTTACCTTTAAATCAAGAATGTCCACCACCCACCATACCGTACAATTTCTATTGCACCGCCTAACCCATTACAGAGTACAGTGATTTTAAACCTACGCCCGAACATTAGCGTACCATGGTATTGACCCACGTAACTATAGTGACATGTATTGTGTTTAAACCAAAATAGAATGAGAAGGTGTACTGGGTTTGCGGAGTTAATTGATTAGTGTAATGTGCAGGTGGGAATTACACTAACGATGTATAAGGTCGGTTAATACCACTATACGAGTATGGTGGGCCTGGACTCAATACCACTTGTTATATGTTATTCTATCAGGTTTGCTGTTCATGATCCACAATAGTGTTTGAAGATGATTCTGTTGAATGTTATAGTACATATGGATACATCAATAGAGATTGAAAGACCATTGTCCGCGTCTGCCAGATCCAGTTGAAGATTCTATGTATTTTCATTGGATACATTCAATGAGAGATAAAGAACATCATTTATGTCTAAAAGTCAGAACAACTTGAGCGATTTTTATGTCCACTAAGTCCCAAGAGAAGATTTATGATTTAAATAAAAATTAAAAACAAATTGGCGTTTTCAATGAGTATTGTTAATAATAAAAATATATTGTCAATTGTTGTATTGTCAATACATATACTGTTAATACATATTGTCAATAATATATTGTCAATATTGAGTATGAAAATAAAAATATGTCAATTGCTTTTTAATTAGCATAACACGTGTTTGTACATATACAGTACAAGTGAACGTCACACAACACAAATATATTACAATATATCCACAAAAAATGTACTACAATACAAATACAAAATGCAAAAATATAACAAAATACAAGCACAAAATTCACAAATATATTAAAATACAAGAAAAAATGCACAAATATAGCACAATACATGCACAAACATTTACAATAATGGTACAAATGCACAAATATGGTGAATGGTTTCGGTGAACCTTCCTCAGACCAGAGGGATTCACAAAAGAATCATTTGTGCTTATATTGTAATAAATTTGTATTATGTGACGTTCACTCGTACTGAATAATATCTAATAAAAACAGAGAAGCACATAAAACAGATAATACCAATGTAACTCCATTCAGTGTGGGTGGCCCTATGCCGTACCGTACGTAAATCAGCCATCGCGGATTTCTAACGTACAAAAAATGCTATACGAAGTTTCTCTAAACGGTTTGAACAATCTTGTACGACCAAAGACATCTTCCGCTTTTACCAAAGAGTATTTTATGTTTATCACATTTGTAGTAACTCGCTGCAATTATAAACTTCAAAATTGCTTATTCAAATCACCGTAAGGAAAATAATTATTTTGCAAGATTGAAACTATTCTGCCTAATTATGTAGTAAAGTATTTAGTACAAATGACTGGAGATGGACACTGGATGGATATCAGTTCTTTATTCACGTCCGTCAGTTACCATAACATAATCTTTGCTTTATGCATGTCGATTGATTTGTTAAACATCAGATTTAAAAAGTAGGTAATTTTATAGGAATTTTCAAATATTATATGTACATTTGTTAGTATTTCAACTATAATTTTTATATTCAAACCAAAGAAATAAATTGTTTTCAAGAATTAACTATCAATATCTAATAAGTAAATCAACATAACTAATAATTAAAAGTTAAGCTACTAAAGTTATATTAATTATCATACCAAGTTAGAAAACCTTTTTACCCAAGTGATTTTTTAGTACGAAAATAATGTTTATGGAAGATCTTATTTCAGTTTAAATCAATAACCAATAAAATGCCTTCGGCTTATTTAATGCTCTGAAGAATATATCACTCATAACAGTACTAAATAAAATACATAATTTAACATTGACCATTTATGTAAAAAGAAAGCAAAACATACACCTTGCATGGATTTAAGATTATAATTTTTTAAAGTTACAATTAAACACTTACTTTAATAAAAATACTAGTATATTGAAGATTCAGATAACATTAAGTATTTTCACAACCTGTAATAATGTGTCTAAACTATTAGAACTGCTTCAAATATCGAGTGATTCGCTTCTTATGGTACAAAAAGCTGGGAGGAGGGAAGGACAAAACTAAGGAAAAGGATGTGATAGTCAGAAGGTCAACAAGCAGGTAGGTACATGGTCTTACTTGTTACATTTATGAAGCGTATTACTGTGCGTAACGTGTCTCGGTAGAACCACAGACATGGTCACCAGTCGTATATCGTTCTGGCATCTAGTCGTTGGACATTAAAACAACAGTTCTACGGATTGAGTAAATTGTGCTTAGTGGATTAAATTGGAACAATGTCCTGTTTAAATCTGGCAATTCCTATCAGGAAAACCGTTCAGATAAAATTTTATAATTTTAATATGTTAATATTTATTCAACCTAAACTGTTACTGCAAGCCTGAAATGTCCATAAAGTTGATAAAAACGGTCTGCGTCTAGACACTTTGGTAAATAGGCTGGGACATTGTCCCTAGGATCGTGACATCGAGGTTCGTGCCGACAGTGCGACTGATGGCTAAACACGCAACTAAGTGGAGTCCTACCGTTTGAAATGTGCTTCATCAATACATAGAATTGCTATCTTCATGTTTACTTCATGCCTCATTTATCTTACATTAAGTGTACATTATACATCATGTATGGTTACTTTTCCACAGATGACACCCAAATATTTATAGTCAATGTAAGACAGGAGTAGAATTATACGTAAGGAGCCATCAGTGGACGTTGTACAATTGCAGTAACTAAAACAAATTATCACTGATCGTCCTCAAGAACATTAACAAACACTCGAGGCGGGTGGTAAAAGGGTTCTTTTTAAGAAGACACTGATTATTATTATGTTTATGTTTTATTTATTACCCTAAGTCAGTAACATTAGGGTAAGGTCGGTTTTTAATAGTAGTTTAGTGTATGTATAAATTATACATAATTTACCGTTGCCTTATAGTTTCAACGGCGTTAAACCCATTTGCACGCATTTCTATAAACATATTCGATAAAGATATTTCTATAAATATTTTTTCTAAAAGTAATCGGAAAACCCCCGGAAAACAAACTGTCGTAGTTGCACAGCATCTGATCTGTACATGATTAGACTAGTATTAACTAGGCTAGATAGATCAACAACCTTAGTTCTCATTTGTTATGTTTTCCTATGAAATATCACTACATCGTGCGAGTCTAAGTGAGAATGTAGGTTAAAATCTATTCATTTTTGGCAGATTCTCAAATATTATATCAGTTCACTGTATGCAGTTTGAAGTCTTTGCCTAGGGCGAACTATAATTTATATATCATACATGTTGTTTCACTGATGGACTGTTCAACAACCCCTATTACGACTCCCCTTTTCACTGTCCTATAGTCTACTTGGTCTTATAATTAATTCGTAAGAATAGACGATCTTTAAGAAGCTTAGTTTACCATTAAAGTGAGGAATAGTGCCAGTATAGTAGCTAGCCAGTATACTAGCTAGCCAGTATAGTAGCTAGTCAGTATGGTAGCTTGCCAGTATAGTACCCAGCCAGTATAGTAGCTAGCCAGTATAGTAGCTAGCCAGTATAATAGCAAGCCAGTAGAGTAGCTAGCCAGTATAGTAGCTAGCCAGTATGGTAGCTAGCCAGTATAGTAGCTAGCCAGTATAGTTGTTAGCCAGTATAGTAGGTAGCCAGTATAGTAGCTAGCCAGTATAGTAGCTAGCCAGTATAGTAGCTAGCCATTATAGTACCTAGCCAGTATAGTAGCTAGCCAGTATGGTAGCTAGCTAGTATAGTAGCTAGCCAGTATAGTGGCTAGCCAGTATAGTAGTTAGCCAGTATAGTAGCAAGCCAGTATAGTAGCTAGCCAGTATAGTAGTTAGCCAGTATAGTAGCTAGCCAGTATAGTAGCTAGCCAGTATAGTATAGTAGCCAGCCAGTATAGTAGCTAGCCAGTATGGTAGCTAGCCAGTATAGTAGCTAGCCAGTATGGTAGCTAGCCAGTATAGTAGCCGGTAGTTTTAGTTTGTAAAGTCATATGCAGGTATGAGGTACCGATACTTGGATCAGTCCCGTTATGTATCAGCTCGGTCAGTCAGGTTACATTGTACATATGTAACGAGTCCTTAAGTATCGTTTATGCAGTTATTAGATACCGATATTTGGATCAGTCCCGTTATATATCAGCTCGGTCAGTCAGACTCCATTGTACATATGTAACGAGTCCTTAAGTATCGTTTATGCAGGTATTAGATACCGATACTTGGATCAGTCCCGTTATGTATCAGCTCGGTCAGTCAGGTTACATTGTACATATCTAACGAGTCCTGAAGTATCTTTTATGCAGTTATTAGATACCGATATTTGGATCAGTCCCGTTATGTATCAGCTCGGTCAGTCAGGCTACATTGTACATATGTAACGAGTCCTGAAGTATCTTTTATGCAGGTATTAGATACCGATACTTGGATCAGTCCCGTTATGTATCAGCTCGGTCAGTCAGGTTACATTGTACATATGTAACGAGTCCTTAAGTATCGTTTATGCAGGTATGAGATACCGATATTTGGATCAGTCCCGTTATGTATCAGCTCGGTCAGTCAGGCTCCATTGTATATATGTTACGAGTCCTGAAGTATCTTTTATGCAGGTATTAGATACCGATACTTGGATCAGTCCCGTTATGTATCAGCTCGGTCAGTCAGGTTACATTGTTCATATGTAACGAGTCCTTAAGTATCGTTTATGCAGGTATGAGATACCGATATTTGGATCAGTCCCGTTATGTATCAGCTCGGTCAGTCAGGCTCCATTGTATATATGTTACGAGTCCTGAAGTATCTTTTATGCAGGTATTAGATACCGATACTTGGATCAGTCCCGTTATGTTTCAGCTCGGTCATTCAGCTTACATTGTACATATCTAACGAGTCCTGAAGTATCGTTTATGCAGGTATTAGATACCGATACTTGGATCAGTCCCGTTATGTATCAGCTCGGTCTGTCAGGCTACATTGTACATATCTAACGAGTCCTGAAGTATATTTATGCAGGTATTAGATACCGATACGGAACAGTCCCGTTATGTATCAGCTCGGTAAGTCAAGCTACATTGTACATATGTAACGAGTCCTGAAGTATCTTTTATGCAGGTATGAGATACCGATATTTGGATCAGTCCCGTTATGTATCAGCTCGGTCAGTCAGGCTGCATTGTACGTATGTAATGTACGATATTACAGACTCGTTCCTGAAGTATCTTTAATCATTCCTAACGTATACTTTCCAAAGAAAGAAATGTAATCATTATATTTAGTTCCTATAAAATATTTTATACTAGATGGATTTAAAAACAACAAATAAATATTCCATAATTGTTGTAGCATAGTAATGTAAATGTACTTTTTAACTGAATATATTTCTTGGAGTAAATAAATCTCCTATACATTAATATTAATTTTTAACAAACCTGTACGTTCTGAAGAAGTTCCTTTTTGCGTGTACCACTGTTGTTAGGCACATCGCTAATTATTACTGCACCGTGCATATCGCACATTACGATGCGACCACAGCAGTTAACATCCAGTAATAAGACTGAGGAAACGAATAGTGCACGCTAATTTAATAACGCCTCTGGAAAAAATCCAGTGAACAACACCCCATTAGAAATCAGCGATGCGTGTTTGAAAGGGAAGAGGGTGCAACACCTAGAGGAACGCACCGGTCTCAGCGCGTGGCATACTAGTGCTCAGCATTTTGCATTAACCTCACTTGTAATTATCATAAAGACAATTATTACGGGGAATAAATCTATATGCAAGGAGCCCAATCTGATATCGCGGACGCCTCGCTTTAAATGCATTAAATTCCATGGAATTATCAGGCGTAATTAGGAAGATATAAATTGTAGTACGGTGGCCAAAGACCGTTGCTAGACCCTGCATGTTAATAACGGGAGACGCTTTCAGCTCAGATGCTATCGGTTAGATTAATTGCTGTCATTTAAAGATTTAATGCACTTCCCCTGGCAGTGAAGAACTCTGTCGTGCACTGCCATCGTCACCTCATAACGTTTGACAAGTGAAGTAATTGTTTCCTGCCAGTCTCTCCGAGTTTAGGAGATTTGCTCAGTTTCCCAGATGCCTCCTGTGATTGTCTCTCTGCCAATTAGACGCAATTAAATTGTTGACGACGTTCGACACGCAAGCCACGCTTTTGGTTATTAAATTCACGTACCATTTCACCTGGTAATATAAAAAGAATATCTTTAATTTTCAGCTACATTTAATTAATAATTAATTTTCAGGTACATTTAATTAATATTTAATTTTCAGCTACCTTGTGGTCCAGTATTTTAATAATTAACTGGGGGTTTGCAGATTAGTATTTGGAGGCTAAGTTATTGCCTCTGAGAACCGAGTATATACCAGTATAAGGAGGCTCTCCTGATTCGACGTACTTCTAGGTCAGCCTGTCCACAAACCCGCGTCTTGATGAGGTCTATTATTGCCTCTGAGAACCGAGTATATACCGATATAAGGAGGCTCTCCTGATTAAATGTACTTCTAGGTCAGCCTGTCCACAAACCCGCGTCTTGACGAGGTCTATTATTGCCTCTGAGAACCGAGTATATACCAGTATAAGAAGGCTCTCCTGATTCGACGTACTTTTAGGTCAGCCTGTCCACAAACCCGCGTCTTGATGAGGTCTATTATTGCCTCTGAGAACCGAGTATATACCGTTATAAGGAGGTTCTCCTGATTCGACGTACTTCTAGGTCAGCCTGTCCACAAACCCGCGTCTTGATGAGGTCTATTATTGCCTCTGAGAACCGAGTATATACCGGTATAAGGAGGCTCTCCTGATTCGACGTACTTCTAGGTCAGCCTGTCCACAAATCCGCGTCTTGACGAGGTCTATTATTGCCTCTGAGAACCGAGTATACACCGGTATAAGGAGGCTCTCCTGATTCGACGTACTTCTAGGTCAGCCTGTCCACAAACCCGCGTCTTGACGAGGTCTATTATTGCCTCTGAGAACCGAGTATATACTGGTATAAGGAGGCTCTCCTGATTCGACGTACTTCTAGGTCAGCCTGTCCCCAAACCCGCGTCTTGATGAGGTCTATTATTGCCTCTGAGAACCGAGTATATACCGGTATAAGGAGGCTCTCCTGATTCGACGTACTTCTAGGTCAGCCTGTCCACAAACCCGCGTCTTGATGAGGTCTATTATTGCCTCTGAGAACCGAGTATATACCAGTATAAGGAGGCTCTCCTGATTCGACGTACTTCTAGGTCAGCCTGTCCACAAACCCGCGTCTTGATGAGTTCTATTATTGCCTCTGAGAACCGAGTATACACCAGTATAAGGAGGCTCTCCTGATTCAATGTACTTCTAGGTCAGCCAGTCCACAAACCCGCGTCTTGATGAGGTCTATTATTGCCTCTGAGAACCGAGTATATATCAGTATAAGGAGGCTCTCCTGATTCAATGTACTTCTAGGTCAGCCTGTCCCCAAACCCGCGTCATGATGAGGTCTGTTATTGCCTCTGAGAACCGAGTATATACCGGTATAAGGAGGCTCTCCTGATTCGACGTACTTCTAGGTCAGCTTGTCCACAAACCCGCGTCTTGACGAGGTCTATTATTGCCTCTGAGAACCGAGTATATACCGGTATAAGGAGGCTCTCCTGATTCGACGTACTTCTAGGTCAGCCTGTCCACAAACCCGCGTCTTGACGAGGTCTATTATTGCCTCTGAGAACCGAGTATATACCGGTATAAGGAGGCTCTCCTGATTCGACGTACTTCTAGGTCAGCCTGTCCTCAAAGCCGCGTCTTGATGAGGTCTATTATTGCCTCTGAGAACCGAGTATATACCGGTATAAGGAGGCTCTCCTGATTCGACGTACTTCTAGGTCAGCCTGTCCACAAACCCACGTCTTGACGAGGTCTATTATTGCCTCTGAGAACCGAGTATATACCGGTATAAGGAGGCTCTCCTGATTCGACGTACTTCTAGGTCAGCCTGTCCACAAACCCGCGTCTTGATGAGGTCTATTATTGCCTCTGAGAACAGAGTATATACCGGTATAAGGAGGCTCTCCTGATTCGGCGTACTTCTAGGTCAGCCCGTCCATAAACCCGCGTCTTGACGAGGTCTATTATTTTAGTGCATTTAATGAAATGAAAACTGCTTTATTTACCAGGTGAAGTTTGGAATTAGAAGTCCTCTATACCACTTAATTGAATGAGTTATCAAGACGATCTATTAAGATGTGTAACCTGTCATATTATATTTAATTTATTTTATTTATTCTATGTGTTACTATTTTATTAAGAGTGAAATAGTGCATCTGTGGTTTGTAATTTTATTTAACAGTTTTTTATTTTCTTACTTTGTTTTTGAAACATGGTATTTGTTGTTTTTCTACTTTTGAAAATAAAACAATGTATTTTGTTAAATAGCTTTTATGATGTATTTAATGATAAGTCTACTTCAAGTTATTAGCAGAGCATGGTTTTTTTAATTTTTCACTTGCAATACTATTGATAAAAATAGGCTTCTTTTTAAATATATTGTAAAAAATAGGTTTCTTCTTAAATATAGAGATTTCTTTCGTCAGTCTTGTTAACTACACGCTGCTACAATGTGCTTTTGCGCTTGAACTTGGAAACGAATTCTGTCTGATAGCACCACCACTGTAAAGAGCTCCAGATGTGGAATGGCCTGTCGAGTTATCTCCTGTGTCACTGTAGCGTTGTACGGTTCCAGATTCACTCCGAAGCATGTACTTGTTCTCCAAAGCGTCATTTACTGTACCCATCAAATATCGTAGTATTGTCTTACCTTTGAGAGTTAAGGTCTAGGATTCCTCCAATAAACACGATGCTTTCCCAACTGCATAAGTAATGTCTAGCCAAGTTCCTCTCATAAGAGACAGATACTCTCCAAGACAGATTCTCTGTAAAGAAAAATCTTCTCTGCTTATTCGCTACTTTTCATTTTAATCTCACCATCTTTGATGATATGTACTGGTTTGCATTCATCCATACCAAAATCTTTCTGAGTAGTTTCTTCGTGTATGCAGCTTGGCTAACTGTTGAAACCGTCTTCCCTCTGCTTGTTTTCAAAACCTAAAACAATAAATTGTTTCTTTTTCTGTTGTTTTTAATTCATTCTTCAAGCATGTTATGAAGGCCTCTAACACGTCAAGACCATCGTCCACGTAAAGTGCGATCAGAAGCTTCTCTGCTCCTTCCTTTTTTGACAAACAAACATGGATATGCTTTACTTCTCACAGACCATAATTAATCAGGAAACTTCCAAACCGATTGTTCCAACAATTTGGAGTCTGCTTAAGTAGTTATCAGTTTAAACATACACCACAATCATTTTTGTATTTTCTAAAGTGCATGTACGTCCATGCATCATCGCACGAACAAAAGAAAGGTTCGGTTATCACGCTCCTTTCATTCGTTTGATCAGACGTATAAAGTTTCTTAACCTTTGTTTTATTCCCTGTTCCCATAAAATTTGTCTTATAGAACCATTATTAAACTCTCTTCCGTTACACTTAAAACCACCTTCACTTCTTTCCTTGCTGTTTTACTCCTCGCTAAAAACAATTACAGTTTTCTGCTAATTTTAATTTTTGTTTTATAAAGTACGCTTCTCTCTATCTGAACAAATTATCTTTAATCAACACGAAATATCGATATCCTAAGAATGAGTACATGAATGGACCACAGACGTCTGTTTGTATCAGCTCACTAGGCTCAGTAGCTCTTTATTGGGTATCAAACTTTAACCTGTAGCTTTTACTGTAAATACAGCCTTCACTGTCAGCAGTGAACAATTTCTTAACTTGCCACTTATTTTGGTACACCGTACTAAAAGTTCATGATAAATCTGAAACAAGCGCTCATCAAAAGAAAGTGTATTTATCTGTACGGTATTTATCGGTTTGACATTTTTCACATTCAGCTTGTAAAGTCCTGCTCTTCTGGAACGTGAACCATTAAGTTTTACTTGACCATCCATTTTCAAATAATAAGTTTCTGTTGTTGAAACAAACTCACCATTCGATCTTAAGTGGCTAGTAAGTAAAACAAGGTTTTCTTTATTCTAGGTTAAATACAAATCATCAACCAATTCAGTTTTTTGCTGTTTTTTTATTTTCTGTAGCCAACACCTCCTACCTTTACCTCATACACAATTTGACCGTTTGCAGTAGTTACTGACGATTTTTCGTCAAAAACTATTGAAGTGCCTTAAACAAATAATGACTACACGTAACACGATTTGTTGCTCCATTATCAACATTCCAGTTAGTCCCACTATCGACCTCTTCAATTACAATATATTTATTTACTTGACAGACAGACAAAAGAGTTATGCTTGTCCCAGTATCATTTCCAATTGTTTTATCGTGGCTAGTTGGTTTTGCTGGTCTTCCATCCGACTTTCACTTAGAGCATTGTTTGACCTTGTGCACTGGAAGTTTGTAGTAATGGCAAATTATTTATTTGATCTTCTTGCCTTTGCCCAACTTCATCCCTGAATTTTGACCTCCAAGCCACATTTCAGATTTGAATTAAACGTTACTACATTTTGTATATTCTCACTATTTAAGGTTTTTTTGTATGCATAAAGCTGATTGGTAAGATTTTCTAACGTTCTCTCAGAATTCCCCATCAACATCCAGCTATTTTTAAAAGATAAATACTCCTCCGGTAAAGTGCTTTAAATCTTCAAAATTAAAAATAGTTCCTGTAGATTAGCGTTACTTATATTGTTCTTACTAACTTTCAACTTCACATAAGTTTTTTAGTATAGACATATGGCAAAAATTATCATCACTAGGATATTTTCCTATAGCTAAATAACTCTAAGCATAATTATGTTGCAAGATTTATGTTCTGAAACTCCATCATACATCCTATGCTTTTATAATCCCTAGCATTAAAATCTCATATCCTTTTGCAGAATTTCCTCTGTTATATTTGTATTAATTAGTAAGAGTGCATTACTGTCAGCCCTGACGAAGGATAGCTTTGTCATCGTTCGGTGCATATGGTTTCAGCTCCTTTGGTTCTACAACTGAAAAGCTCCTTGTAGGATTCTAAGTAAAATACAAATGGACCAAAAATCCTTTTTGGACGTTGGTTAACTCCATGATTTACTCTCCCTCGAAAAACTGCTTGGCCTGAGGCAAGATTACTAATTTAAGCTGAGTCACCAAATAAACAAATATTTAATAAATATGTTTTTCTACTTTTGAGAACCAAGCAGAATACTTAGACACTATTGCTATGTCTAAATCATAGTGTTTAGACAAATGTGATTTCAACAATACTATGAATGATTTAAACATAAAATCGAATGTTGTATAAAACATATACAGATCTACTTAATATTAAATATTTTTTATTTAGACAGACAAATTGACGTAATATGTACACGTTGCAGAAAGAGTTAACACATTTTGTAAAAGCAATTAGAACTACGATGTTGTGCTAGGAAACTCCTTGAAAATATTGGGGGGAAATATATAGATGAATTAAAGGTTGTAGCAGTCATAATACTTTTTTTAAGATTGGGTAGATATAAGTTTTTGTATTATTTCTAATGTGTTGATAAATATGAATTCTAATTATTAATTGGAATGAGGATTAACAGTTCACCATAAAATCAAAAGCTCATTGTTTTATAATTGGCTGACTAAAACTTCTTATTTCCAAACGCAGTCTACGTGTACACTATTTCTCTTCTTTCTCAGATTGATAACAGTGCGCGTCAATCAGACTTTCATTCTAGGTATTACATCACCATGGACTGCCCATAAGTACAACCAAAAGAGATTGTTGCCATTTAATCCCTTATTTAAATATCTGGAGAATGGATTATTAAATCATTAGCGGCTAAACAGTAACAACTTAGTCACGTAATGATGCTTAATTATCATTTACAAAGCACGTTCACGTTCTAAAGTCAACAGGAGAGTCGCCATCTCTCGGTAACCCTGATGTTGAACGAGGGGGAACTTGAGAGGTTCGTGTTCTAAAGTCAACAATAGAAAGGCCATATCTAGATTGCCCTCACGTTGAATGAGGAGAAACTTGAGAGGTTTTCGTTCTAAAGTCAACAGAGCATATCTCAGTAACCCTGACATTGAATGAGAGGGAACTTGAAAAGTTCGCGTTAACAAGTCATTAGGAGAAAGGCCATATCTCGCTTACCCTGACGTTGAATGAGGAGAACTTGAGTAGTTCATCTTCTAAAGTCAATAAGAGAAAGGCCATATCTTGCTTACACTAACGTTGAATGAGGGGGAATTTGTGAAGTTCATGTTATTAAGTCAACAGGAAGAAGACACCATCTTCCTTTCCCTGGCGTTAAACGAGGGTGAACATCACAGGTTCGCATTATAAAATCAACAGAAAAAAGACCAACTTTCGCTTACCCTGACATTTAATCAGGGGGGAAATGAGATGTTCGAGTTCTAAAGTCGATAGGACGTAGACCGTCTCTCACCTACACTCATCTTTTGTGAGGGGGGACAGCAGTAGTTTTCGAAGTACTAACGAGTTATCTCTCCTCTAATTGGTTAAGCTCGGTCTACTTTGGTCTGACACTTTCATTCTACGAAATCATGTTTGGTTACGCAAAAGGATTTTTGTTTGTATTTAATAGGGAAGTTTCTTTTGGAAGTCTGGAATTACATTAGAAGCAACATTTGTAACACGGAACTAAAATACCGATTAACTAAGTATATGTTAATAGTTATTTTTAAATATGTCATTTAATAAAACTTGATTATTTACAACATTATAAAATGAATACGCTCTTTGAACCTGTTTTGCTCATTTATTTATTTTATTTAACTTGATAAGTGGATTGATCACATGAACTTCTGGCTTTCTCTTTCTCTAATGTAAAAATAAGAAGACGTAAGGTAAGTCGAAAAATCACACAATGAAATTTCATTTATGAACACCTGAGTCTTACTTTCATTTTATAATGTATTTAATTGGTTGACAATGTTGACTAGATCATACTTTTGTCGTTTAAACAGCAACAGCAGGCTGTAGCCCTTTATTATAATTGTTCATCATTGTTGTCATTCGAACATTTAATATTGGTGTTATTTTAATATTAATATTATTGTTATTTTTATAATTTTTTTTATTATAAATTTACTATTTTTAGTTTTGTTGCTTGTTAAAACTACTTAATGGAGGAAAACATTATAACTAAATGTCTATAGTGGAATGTTTATTGCTCCTTTGATCTGATGTGAGTATGAAGACAGTATCGGACTGGCATGCACTTCAAGTAAAATAAATGTATTGTATTAATACTACATTGTAACTGGGATAAAAACTTGTTTTGTAGCATTGCATGACCGAAACATTGTGACTAAAATGTATTTCTTACAAATAAGCTGGCTTGTATAAAAACGCGAGCTGCTAATACTAATGTTAAATATACAGTATAATGGATTTTACGTTTGTGAGTTTTACAATACCTCTTTTCTGAGTTTTATATGCTGAGTGATATAGTCATATTTTTATGGGATGTAGTTGTATTATCTATTTTCATTTATTTATATAATTCATTAAAGACACTGATCGTCAAATTATGAGTGAAAATAATTATTTATAATGCAGTATATACGAACGAGTGTAATCATTGTTACTAACGAAGATTAACTGTCTAGTAATATGTCTTTCTAGTAATAGCTCTATAGACAGGCTAACTAAGGAGCCAAGCATGGAATCAGAACAATTAGTATTGGTCTAATTTTTTATGCAAACTGACAAGCATGTTTCTAAGTTATCCTCTGTGCACATGGACATTGCAGTACTGTCCTCGCTAATGGCAACCATATAGCGTCCGTGTTCAGAGGACTGACAACAGAACCTACCCCCTACAATCTCCACAACACTTAGCCCAAGTAGTTGGGTTACAGCACTATGCCGCAGTGTTAGCTAAATACAAACTAAAATAAACAAATACTTAAATAAAAATGCTTCACCGAAATAAAACAATAATAGGTATTTAAGGAAAATCCTTAATTTACACTCACAGACCAATCGTATATTTGCCAGTCTTACGTGTAAGCCTACCCAGTTGGCCCGGCGGTCTGTGCCGGCTCTCACACGCGGAAGTCGTGCATCATTGCTGACACTACAAAGGCACAAAGCTCTCAGGTAACCATATGTTTACAGCGCGTAACCTCTGAGTAATACAAGTGCCTACAAATTACCCGGTCTCTGAATACTGTATCTCGCCCGCCGGAAATACTGTGATATTCGATTATATGGCCCATGTAATTGTGACTCGGTTATTTGTAATTACATCAAGCTGGATGTTCATCACATTGACGCAAATGTTTATGTATTAATTAATTTACAGGTTAAGAGCCATTAACTTTGATTGTTGATAATATCATCCACTTAATTTCCGGGGCCTAAAGTTTCTAGGTGATGTGTCTAAATCGTTTAAGTTAAATACTTAAATGCAGGTAGATAGATAGGTAATATAGATAGGTAAATAGATCACCAGGTAGTTAATAAACTTACATTAGAAAGAGAAAGAACTAAACTTATTGATGTAATGTGAAGATGTCAACGGCGAAACAATAGAACCTTGTGGCACACCATGAATCACTGGAGCCTAATAAAATGTGTTTTTTTCAGCTGGACAGTAGGGTCCCAAAATTTAGAGAAACTCGTCCAAGATAACCGACCTCATAAAGACTTTTCAGTATATCATACGAGTTTGGCATTACATTTATTTACTCTCCAAATACAAGCAAACGTTTTCATAGCAATAGTGCGTTGATTGGTGTGTCGAATCATTGTGTCGAGTAGTTATTTATCCAGTACCTTGTCAGTCCCTCCCTTATCCCCCCCCCCCAAATCATCATGGTTAAGCAAAGTAATTATTACTAGAAATATAAAATACATTTGTTTTAATATTTCTCAAAAACTGCTGGTGAGGCGTTCGTTGTGGCCATAAGAAAGCGACCTCTGTTTTCTTTTCTCTGTGGTGTGCAGTGAGAATGAGTGAGAATTGTATATGGGGGAGGGGCGTCCACAATGACAGTAATTGGTGTGTAGGCAGTAAAAGAAGGACTATTCACTGATTATATGTATAGTAAACCTGGTCCAAAGGTGTCTTTGGTACTGTAAATAAATGTTTGCAGCACTTAAGTGCCGAAACTAAAACAATATTAGGTGGAGATCCTTATACTAGCCAATAATATCCAAGCTTGATCAAAGATACAAGTGAAAATGTCATATTGCAATGTAAGGCTTTAAATAGCGGCCTCTTCCGATTAAAATACTTTAATACATTGACAAAAATACGATTATGACAGTTCTCTCCAGTACCTAATATAAAGTTTACTGATATCCACCTCACACAATCAAAAATATAGACATCACAATAGAAATAAAAATTAACTACCTCTCATTCACCCAAAAAAGATTCCATTACTGACAGAGCTTCAACTCAGTTAGCCCCTCATCCACACACACAATGAAGATTATAGCAGCCCTCTCACTCTCAATACAAACATTATTGATTACTGGCAGCACTCCCACCCATAATAGAAACATTATTGATTACTAGCAGTCCTCCTACCCTAAATCAAAGATGATTGATTACTATAAATTCTCCCTCCCACAGTAAAAACATAATTGATAACTGATAATATTCCCTCCCACAGTATAGTGTGATCCATTACTCGCCTTAGTCCTCCCACCAACAACTTAAAAATGTTGTTTGAAAGTTATTTATTAGCATTAAATTGTTCATGATATGTAGGTAATATTGGGAGATTCCCAATGCTTCGTTCGTTGAGATTCCCAAAACAAAACGTTTCGACAGGTATAACAAACTTCTGCTGTCTTCAAGTATACTTACTAACTTAGTAAGTAGACCTTATTAAGTTGATTACTAACTTACTAATCAAACATTATTGATTGATGGCAGTCCTCCCACCCACAACTCAAACATTATTGATACTAGCAGTCCTCCCACCCACAACTCAAACATTATTGATACTAGCAGTCCGCCCACCTACAATACAATTATAATTGACTACTGGCTGTCCTCCCACCCACAATACAAACCTTATTGATTAATGGCAGTCCACACTCCTACAAAGAAATATTATTGATCACTGGCAGTCCTCTCACTCACAATACAAACATTATTGATTACTAGCAGTCCTCCCACCCACAATACAATTATAATTGACTACTGGCTGTCCTCCCACCCACAATACAAACCTTATTGATTACTGGCAGTCCGCCCACCTACAATACAAACATTATTGATTCCTAGCAGTCCTCCCACCCACAATACAAATATAATTTATTACTGGCAGTCCTCCGACCCACAATTCAAACATTATTGATTGATTACTGGCAGTCCTCCTACCCACAGTACAAACATGATTGTTTGGTGCCAATTTTCTCTCCTAAAGTACAAACTTAATTTATTACTAGAAATCTTCCTTCCCTCGGTACAATCATGATTGATTGCTGATAATCTTCCCTCCCACAATACAAATATGATCGATTATTCGTACTTCTCTCACAATACAAACATTATTGATTACTGGCTGTCCTCCCACCCACAATTCAAACTATATTGATTACTGTCAGTCATCCAACCCACAATTCAAATATTATTGATTACTGGTAGGCCCCCCACCCACAATTAAAACATTATTGATTACTGAGCAGTCCTGCCACCCACAATTCAAACTATATTGATTACTGGCAGTCATCCAATCCACAATTCAAACATTATTGATCACTGGCAGTCCTCCCACCCACAATTAAAACTATATTGATTACTGGCAGTCATCCAATCCACAATTCAAACATTATTGATCACTGGCAGTCCTCCCACCCACAATTAAAACTATATTGATTACTGGCAGTCATCCAATCCACAATTCAAACATTATTGATCACTGGCAGTCCTCCCACCCACAATTAAAACTATATTGATTACTGAGCAGTCCTCCCACCCACAATTCAAACTATATTGATTACTGAGCAGTCATCCAATCCACAATTAAAACATTATTGATTACTGAGCAGTCCTCCCACCCACAATTAAAACATTATTGATTACTGAGCAGTCCTGCCACCCACAATTCAAACATGATCGATTACTGAGCAGTCCTCCCACCCACAATACAAACATTGTTGATTTATTACTAGCATTCCTCCTTCCCACAGTACAAACATGATTGTTTAGTGCCAATTTTCCCTCATAAAGTACAAACATAATTTATTACTGGAAATCTTCCCTCCCACAGTACAATCATGATTGATTACTGATAATCTTCCCTCCCATAATACAAATATAATCGATTTTTCTCACTTCTCTCACTTACAATACAAACATTATTGATTACTGGCAGTCCTCTCACCCACAATTCAAACTAAATTTATTACTGGCTGTCCTTCCACGCACAATATAAACATTATTGATTACTGGCAGTCCTCTCACCCACAATTCAAACTAAATTTATTACTGGCTGTCCTTCCACGCACAATATAAACATTATTGATTACTGATAATCTTCCCCCCCCCCCACAATACAAATATGATCGATTGTTCGTACTTCTCCCACTTACAACACAAACATTGTTATTTACTTATTTACTGGCAGTCCTCCCACCCACAATTCCAACTAAATTGATTACTGACAGTCCTACCACCCACAATTCAAACATAATTGATTATTGGCAGTCCTACTACCCATAATACAAACATGATTGATTGATGCCAATTTTCCTTCCTAAAGCACAAACATAGTTGATACTGGAAATCTTCCCTCCCACAATGCAAATATGATCGTTTATTCGTACCTCTCCCACTTACAATACAAACATTATTATTTACTGGCAGTCCTCCCACCCACAATACAAACATTATTGATTATTGATAGTCCTCCCACCCACAATACAAACATTATTGATTATTGACAGTCCTCCTACCCATAACGCAATCATGATTGATTGATGCAAATTTTCCCTCCTAATGTACAATCATGATTGATTACTGGAAATCGTCCCTCCCACAGTACAAGCATGATTAATTACTGATAATCTTCCCTCCTACAATACAAATATGATCGATTAATCGTAGTTCCCCCACACTCAATACAAGCATTATTGATTACTGGCATCTTTCCACTCATTAGTGACTACTGACAATAAATATAAACTATTTCGAAACCATCCTAAGAGTATGATAGTTATAAATAACAATATCAATAATGCAAATGAACAACAATAACAATATGTAGAGGCCTTACAAGAATTTGAGGTTGTTGTTTGATGGGTGTGTCTAAGATATTCATCACGCTAATTAATATATACACTATTAAATACGCTAATTATGTTAATACGCTAATTATGTATATTTATTATATATATATATATATATATATATATATATATATATTAATTAGCGTAACTTTTGGACATTTTTTCCAAGTATAAAACTCAGCTTTTACATAATTTAAAATTAAGAAAAAAAAGTAGCTAACAAACAACCATACTATATAGCCTATATATAAAACAAATTAAATATTATAATAAAATTAAAAATAAATAAATAGCAAATGATCTCCGGTCACAAAGCTAAATCCAATCCATCAAGCCATTTAAGACCTGCCTCATTAATTTAATTTAGGCCAGCTATTCCTTCCGTAAAACAGGGCAAAAGACACTCTAAAACTATGTGATCTATTGTTTGGATATACTCACCGCAATCACATGACTGATCTACTGTCAATCCCTATTTCCAGTAGTTACATCTGCCCACTCTAGTTCAGAACCGATTCAATAAAGTTCATCCCATCTGCAGGTATTGACGGATCGTTAATAAGAAACTTATTACGTCCATCAAAACTGTTCCACGTTATGGCCCAGCGAGTATTTGGCGAGAAATTTGATCTGCTCAACTGGAAAGGAGTACGTAGAGGTGGGTTTCGAGATTTTAATGGACCTTTTTGGGTTGATTTTGTTCACGTCCTCAGCAAATCTTTAAGGTGGTGCAATCGGTTTTCAGTGAGTTGATTATTTTCCAATTTTATAATCAAAATTAGATAATGTACCTTCCCTTGAGATAAGAAAAATACAAAAAAATCTGTAACCTCTACATTAGAACTTGTGGCCTTATGAATGAAGTGGTGAGTTTATCTGATTTTAAATATAGCACAAGACAAAACCGTTCAAAGTACAAGTTTAATTATTTATAACTTCATTTATTGCACATAACTGAAGGGATTAACATGTTTTTCATTTTTTTTTTTTTTATTATAAAAATATTTATAATTTTGAAGGTAAACAATACCTCTTTTTACTCTTTAAAATTATAAATATTTTTATATTTAAAAAAAATGGAAAACATCTTAATCCCTTCAGTTATGTGTGAAAAACTAGTTATAAAAAATTAAATTTGTACATAAACGGGTTTGTCTTGCGCTTGATTTAAAATCAGCTAAATTCATCACTTCATAAGGCCATATGTTCTAATGTAGTGGTTAAAATATATATATATATATATATATATATATATATATTGTATTTTTCGAGTCACAAGGGAATCTACATTAGCTAATTTTGATTATAAAATTATAAAATAATCAACTCACTGAAAACCAGTTGTACTACCTTAAAGCTGTACGTATCTCCTGGGTAGTTCTAAACGAGCAACAAACCAGGTAGCTGGACCGTTACAAGTATGATCTCTCAGCTATGGCAGATACCACACGTTAAGGAATGATTCTTGCTAGAAAGCTTTAATTTGTAAGAAACCAACCTATGTAGTTTTAAGTCTTTATTCGTTGCTGAGTCTGCGAGACCGTTAGACTGGATTGGTACGGCGGTCTCATGAATTCCCGGATTCCGGCCTATTTGGTGATAAAATAATTCATGTGTACAAAATTAATTTCAGCTCAAGCTTATCTGTCATAAACTAATAAAACGTTACGCTACCATTTATAGAGTTGTTTTGCAATATTGATTTAAAATAGCACCATAAAAGTTTGAATTGGATTGTAGAACAACCGTTTTTATTATGTGATTAGTATTCAAGTTGTTGACATTGTTTAGAAGTATTATCTATTTTTATAAGCTTGAAAGGTATATAAATTTAAAACCAGTTAATTTTAGACATATTCTATTTTCGTGTATTACCAACATTGAGGTACTTTTTCATCAAGTAATATGTGTTTTTAGTTTCATACTCCAATTACTTGTGTATTTATTAATTTTATAAATATATTAATTTTAATTTGCCTTGGCTATATTGTTATTATAATACATTAACGTTTCTTAAGATCTGCAAGTATATTCTGTAACAAAAACTACATTCATTCACACAAAATAATTCTTTAATAATAAATAAATTAGAAACTGGCGTGATCACAGTCTGCTGCTCCTTTCCAATGTGTAAGCTCTCTTGCCAATATTCTTCAACCAAAAAACTTTTTGTTTAGTAGGTACTATTTAAATTTTGTTTGCCATATGTTGGCAAAATTAATAGTATTTGTCTAACATCAAATAACTTTGTTGACTGTCTTTTTTTACTATCGATGTTTTATTAATTTTTGTTGTTGTTTTTATGCTAGGAATCAACATTTATTCAGTATATAATTTTTTTAATGGGCAATGAAATTCCAATGGAAGTAAGTCTTGAGACATTTGTTTCATAACAGCAATATCAAAGGTATTATCCTTTTGTAATACATGAAATAGGATGTGCCTATAAATGAGGAACTCTATTTATAGTTCTTAAGCCTTGGCATAGTGGATATAAAATATAAATACTCGTTTATTAAGTGAAATCCAGCAAAATTTACGCCAAACAATCCAAAATATTCCTCAACGACATTTCTAAAACAAGAAGCTTAAATAACTTATAGTTAAAGGTTAATTTATAAAATCTGTTTTTAATCTATATGTCCTTGGAACTACTTTTTTTTGAAACGGGGTGCTTAGTGTAAGGCAATAACTCGGGTCAGTTAGTTCTTGATCGTGCAACGGGGTGCTTAGTGGTAAGGCAATAACTCGTGTCAGTTACTGATCGTGAAACGGGGTTCTTAGTGTAAGGCAATAACTCGGGTCAGTTAGTTCTTGATCGTGCAACGGGGTGCTTAGTGGTAAGGCAATAACTCGTGTCAGTTACTGATCGTGAAACGGGGTTCTTAGTGTAAGGCAATAACTCGTGTCAGTTAGTTACTGATCGTAAAACGGGGTGCTTAGTGGTAAGGCAATAACTCGTGTCAGTTAGTTACTGATCGTGAAACGGGGTTCTTAGAGTAAGGCAATAACTCGTGTTAGTCAGTTCTTTATCGTGAAATTACATATTATAACAAAAAAGTTAATGTTTAATCTTAATAAACAACAAAAAATGACTATAACATTGTAAGTTGAGCGAAGAAAATTTGCCAATTGAAGGCACCGACAGTATAAGCAGAACTTCATAAATATAAATTGCCAAAATACTTTAAAATGCATTATGCAAAACGAGCAGGTAGTGTTATAAGTCAAGAGTGCTGGGGCATGAAATTGACTTAATGACAGCTTTAGAGAGCGCATCACATCTATCGACCTATAATATCGCTGCATATTCATACTACTGCATAATTTTACGTGGAAGTGAGCTCGCGACTTCATTTAATTAGTAATTCCTAAAAACGAGCATTTGGTTATTATTTGAAGCAGCCAAGGTAGATTCTCGGACAACGGTGTGCTGGGCTTCCGCTTCGGTGGCTGAACACATTTCCTCAACACGACAATTGTTATGCAACATGGGTCTCATGAAAATACGTTGCAGCTCTTAAAGTTTCGTTTTCGAGCTCTGTTAATTGTTTTCCTTTATACGCAGTGAATAAATAAATATAATGAAAATGTATTTCATAAAAATCGTTGATTTAATAGATACCGTAAAATTTCCTAACTAAACTACTATTGACATTCATGAGAAAAAATTACATCTTGCCAAAATCATGTTATACGTACAAATTTTCCATTCAGATCTATCCACTCTAGTACATGCACTAGTGAAAAGTTACTCTCTGCGCACAGCAGGAAGGACGCTGTGGGACAGTTATGACGGATCCACAGATCAGTTAGGGGTCAGACATACGTCCAGATATATGTTCTAAGATCACATATAGGATTAAATATTTATCATTTTCGTTTTATTTAGAAATACACAACTTATTTCATATTTTCAACGCGTCCATATGAATGTCCATATTTCCAACTGGCCCTGAGAAAGTCTTCAGCATTGTAAAGGAACTTTCATACATTCCCACTACCCAACTTTTTCCCTTCCCACACAATGAGTGGGCAAGCCCGTAAAGTATTGTGAGGGAAAACAATTATGAATAATCTCTAGAATATTCTTCAAATCTTGCTAGCCTAGTGGTTAACACTTCTGCTTCAACGTAGAGGATCACAGGTTCAAAGTTCGGGAGGTCCAACATTCACACAAAGTAAAAAATACAACTGACGTCAGTAGACTACATATAAAAAAGCCTTAAATTACGCAGCACATAATGTCACTCCATTAAAGCACTATAATGCAACACATAATGTCACTCCATTAAAGCACTATAATGCAACACATAATGTCACTCCATTAAAGCACTATAATGCAACACATAATGTCACTCCATTAAAGCACTATAATGCAACACATAATGTCACTCCATTAAAGCACTATAATGCAACACATAATGTCACTCCATTAAAGCACTATAATGCAACACATAATGTCACTCCATTAAAGCACTATAATGCAACACATAATGTCACTCCATTAAAGCACTATAATGCAGCACATAATGTCACTCCATTAAAGCACTATAATGCAGCACATAATGTCACTCCATTAAAGCACTATAATGCAACACATAATGTCACTCCATTAAAGCACTATAATGCAACACATAATGTCACTCCATTAAAGCACTATAATGCAGCACATAATGTCACTCCATTAAAGCACTATAATGCAGCACATAATGTCACTCCATTAAAGCACTATAATGCAGCACATAATGTCACTCCATTAAAGCACTATAATGCAACACATAATGTCACTCCATTAAAGCACTATAATGCAACACATAATGTCACTCCATTAAAGCACTATAATGCAACACATAATGTCACTCCATTAAAGCACTATAATGCAACACATAATGTCACTCCATTAAAGCACTATAATGCAACACATAATGTCACTCCATTAAAGCACTATAATGCAGCACATAATGTCACTCCATTAAAGCACTATAATGCAGCACATAATGTCACTCCATTAAAGCACTATAATGCAACACATAATGTCACTCCATTAAAGCACTATAATGCAACACATAATGTCACTCCATTAAAGCACTATAATGCAGCACATAATGTCACTCCATTAAAGCACTATAATGCAGCACATAATGTCACTCCATTAAAGCACTATAATGCAGCACATAATGTCACTCCATTAAAGCACTATAATGCAGCACATAATGTTACTCCATTAAAGCACTATAATGCTACACATAATGTCACTCCATTAAAGCACTATAATGCAGCACATAATGTCACTCCATTAAAGCACTATAATGCAACACATAATGTCACTCCATTAAAGCACTATAATGCAACACATAATGTACAGCGTTTGTTCATCCTGGTCGAACTTTTTCACTTCGGTTTTAACTGTCGAACCATTTTAATGCGTTTTCCTAATACACACTAAATCAAGTTTGGTGAGTAAAATGTGTAAAATATTGTGATATACTAAGTCAAATGCTTTAAAAAATTATTAAATATCCCCAATTACTTTTCGTTGCCATTAAGACTGCCATAAACTCCTCCCATAAAATTACTAATCGCTATTTCTGTATTTTGTCTTTTACAAATTTTGTCCCTTAACTAAAAAAAAAATGTTTATTTGAAAATTCTAATAATCTAATTTTCGAAGCACACTCTACGATTTTAGAGAGAAATATAATATGGCAATAAATTGGTCCATATTGACGAACTAGCTCTCTCTTACTTCTTAAGAAACGGAATAATAAAACTTTGATTTAGGTTATTAGGAAACAAACCACTTGAAAAATTAAGATTAACCACGTGGGCTGAAACATGAGATATTTCTGATCCACTTTTCTTATTATGCTTGATGTATCAAAGCAGGTAGTTTTTGTCATTTAAAAAAACCCCACAAGATAAAGTTTTATAAGAAATGGTTTTGAAATCTGGTCAAAGTATAAGGTGCCAAGAAGTTACACAATCGAGAGGTAAGCTATCAGCTCCTGGGGAGCTTGAGTGAAACACTCGTTGAATATATTATTAATTGTTTAAAGTTTTACGGCTGTCCATTATCAGCACTACCGGTAGGCTGCCTATCTCTTTAGTCTGTCAAGCTGTTTGCAATTTTTCATTGTTCTGATGTATCTCCTGAATTCCTTAAAAATTCTATAATAAGCATTTTTCGTGTTTAAAATACAAAGTTTTAACTGGCAAACAAGTCTTCAAATAATTGTCGATTTGCAAGATAAGGCCTTCTCTGAACGTGTTTTGCTAATTTATTTCTTTGATCTCATTTGATCTGGACTGATCACAGGGACTTCTATAGTTCACTTTCTCTAATGTAGAAATAAGAAGACGAAAGGTAAGTTGACAAATCACACAATGACGTTCTTCAATAATCACCCTCTTAGCTCAAAGCATAGACCAGAACCATGACGGTCCTGAGGAGGCAATCCGTAACGGGTGCCTTACTCATTGAAACACTATTAATATTCGAAATAATTTATTGGTAGTGATGGAGTTGCTCCCGGCTGGTGGAGTTATCTCAGTCAAGGCGCACCGGGCCGATACCCTTGGGCTGAGAGCCAGGGATATATCACCCCGACATGACGGATGTCATGACCTCAGGTCATCTTGGACGATAACGGCGCCTCACCCTCCATGATAGCGGTTGCAACTGATAGGTTCTCTAGAGCAGTTCACCTCCTCCCATATGTTTCATTGAAAATTACCAAATTCCATGTTTTAGAATACGAGTTTTGACTGTGCTCAGGGAGATTTTCGGAGAAGAAACTGAATGCTAAGAAATATTTCAATTTATCACATGTCAAAACCCCTGAAGTTGTATTATCTTTTGTTTCCTGAGATAAGAGATGGTCCAGCAATAGTTTAGCTAGTAAGTTTTATTTGTGGATTTCTAAAAACAAGCACGTTGTATTGTTATATTTTTTTTTTTAAATGTAAAAGAAATATCAAAATTTAAATATCACCTACATTGAGTTTTTCGAACCTGAAATTTCGACAAACATTTTTTATTTATGACAATTCAATGTACATTAAGACATCATTCGCTGTCATTGAGTGAACTAGGTTAAATAAAGTTATAATAATTGTAAGAGATAATATTTACGACTATTTTTTTTTTTTATCCAAATACATTGTGACTGGAAGCTTCTCTTCTTGGCTGTACTTCCCAACTGAACCTAGAAACCCTTCACCTTTCCTTTACCGTATTTCTTTCATCTGACGTGAAGTTAAGTTTTATGGGAATTCAAACTCCTCAAGTACAGATAGTGAGTCTATTATTTTTACCAATGTTTTTATAGTTATGTAACAATAAAGTAAATAACAGCACTACATTTTTCCGATGGCGTTATTAGATTGTAGAAGACATCTGCTACTGAAGATGATAATGATTTATTAACAAGCAAATTACTGTAGCTAAATTACAAATATTATAAGCCAACCGTTAAAAATGTTTAATAGAGCATCTGTTGTAATGAAAATATCGAGTTAATTTGATAAAACAATACAATCAAAAACATTATGAATAGAAATGAACTGTTTGTTAATACTGTACTAGAATACTGCTTAGCGGCGGAGTGTTGTTACTGCGGGTGGAAACAATTTTGTCCAGCGAAAAAAAGTTGACACCCAGTTCCTGGAATGCAATTGCATCTATTCATTAATTAGAGATGTTACAATACCGTTAGCCTACTTTCCCCGATCACGTCAATATAAAATGTTCTATTTTTAAACACCATTGAATTCAATTCACATTGTCGGGATAGTTTAAACAATAAAACATGCAAACGTTTAAACCTGTCTAATTTAATCTTTAAAATAAATCTATACATAACTATCACTATAATATATGACACCATAGGCTGGGCAGACTCATACTGCCATGAAGTGGAAGACCCGAGCTGCAATGAGCTATGAAAACCGTATAAAATATAAAATTTAAGCTATAGAAGTATCGTACATATACAAATTTAGTTATTAACAGAACAATTCTCTCTTGAAGTCTAGGGGGTTTTAAGACCGAAGTCACCTCCAAACTGGTGCGGGGAAGGGGGGTTCTGAAGTCCTAGTGGAGGACTTGTTTTTAGAATTCTTTTATTTTAATGTTTAATACAGTACACGTGATTGGGATTCTTTATTTTTATGGTTACTGCCATTCGGCCGATTAATTTTTTTATTGTATTTCAAACATTCTTCATTCACCGAAACACCTGGGCTTTTAATATCCCAGAGACAATTTTACTGTAAAAGTATTATCCCTCACAATATTTTCATCCTCAGCCGATATATATATATATATATATATATATATATATATATATATATATATATATAATATATATATATATTGATGTTATATGTCTCCTTAACTCTGCTGGTACACAAATTAATCAAGGTACGCTGGCTTATTGAATGTTGAGAATGAATTTTTCCTGTATTCAATTGTGGGCGATTGGGTGATGCAAAACGAATTGGTATCACCTTGGAAGCTATTTTATTTCATTTGCTATGTAATCGTTGCCAATCACCAATCTAGCTGCTTCAATAATACGCCAATCATCATGATATATGGAGAATATATAACACGTCTGTGACTGGTGTAGATGAACGAGTGTAATCTTTGTTACAAACTAAGAGTGGTTGATCCTTTGAAAGGCAACTTACAGTCCAATAGCCAGAGTAACAAAGGAACCTGTCTGTATTTTATTATATAATCCGAACAAAGTAAATTATTATTGGATTAATTTATAGTATTCAATCGTATCATACACAATTGATATATTTATTGTGAAAATACTTTATATATTTTAATAAATAAATAAATGGTTTATTGCGTAGAACATAGTAAAAATATGCATTGCAATCGTCAAGCTATTCATTATTGCTATTCGCTATTTTTTAGCCATTCATTCTTCCATCGAGATCCCTTTCAAACATACAAAACACATTAATACACGCATTCATCTCATAAACCCACTCAGTAGCCTAACCCAATCAATTTCGCTAGGTCTCCTAGTTGTGTGCCATAAATTCGTCTAAGCTGTAGAATGCCTCTGCAATCAGCTTTGCTTTTAGACCAGATCTAAACGCCTTCAGCGTGGGGGCACTTTTAATTGAGTTTGGCAATTTGTTGACAAATTTTACTCCTGCCTGTACAGGCAGTCGCTCATAAACTACCGTAATATATGTACAGTTTTTAATTTGAATTCTTTTCTTAAAGAAAGAAATGAACAATTACTGCAAAAAACTGCTTACAGGTTTCTGTTTCCTTATGTGTAATATTTGGCTTGACTTGTAGTTTTTTTTTTTTTTTGTTTTTTAAGTAAAACTGAACAAATAATGCAGAAGGCTGCTTACATCATTCAGTTTTCCTAGTTATAGTTATCCTAATAGTTCTCCTTTTATCTCATTCTGTAAAGCTACTTGAAAATTGTGACCAGTTAATTTCTATATAATTGAAGGTTTGTTGTAAATAGAAATAAATAATTTATTTATTTTCTGCTACCTGATATTTAGGTGAAATGTCAGGTTGCATTTAGGTGATTTTCCAGGTACTACACTGGAACCTACACCCAAGACAGACCTAGTAGTGTTTATGACATTGGGCGGACACCACTGTCGGTGTTCAGTGGAATGAGAAAGGAGAATACCACCTATAATCTCCACAACATTTAACCCAGAAGTTAGTGCACTATGCCACAATTTCTACTAGAATTACGATCAAAAAGATAGTTGGCTTTCCTTGAAGCTTCAATTCTTATGAAACTAGGAAGTCGGCAGCCTATAAATCTTATACTCTTTACGCACTTTGTGTAAAGGCGTTTAACGGAACTTGACTGACCTACCCTGAGGGACTTGCGGGTGTAAGGGTGGAGGGGTGAGGAAGGAAGAAGCAGTCTTAACGTTTCACTGGGTTTGTGATGTTAATCCGGTCTTTGTCACAGTGAGGTATTGTGGGCGGTCACTCCCCTGGCCTCCCAGACTTCCCAGCATCCTGGGGTTGTTGGCCTACCCTCAAAGACACTCTCACTCAGAGCACCGCTCAGCCGAGAAAGGGGTAAGATTCAGAAGGCTTTTCTTGTAGGCTACACCTGAGGAGACTACAGGCCTTAGAAAACATCCTGTCGGCCCAATTGTAAATATAAACTCTAGAAACAGCTTAGAAAATAAATTTTTATTTTCTTTTTGTCCAGTCAATTATTACAGTTTATATTATTTAAAGTTAATTTATATTTATAAGATACTTTTCTTATGCAGACTATCTAAATATTACTAATTTACTAGTTAAAAAAACTTCTCCAATAATTAAATATGTATTTTATTATTTGACTAACTTAGTTTCGTTACTCAAAATTTAGAATGTTTATTCATAATCTAGTTTAAGAAATCAAAATATTTCCGTCAACTTGACCTTAAACAGTTTTTTCAATAATAATAATAATATTGAAATTGTAAATAAATAATAATATACATTATCTAGTAGAATCTTTTATACTTTCCCAAAACTTAAACAAATCTCTCTTTTCAATTAATTTTCAAAGAATATTTTAGTCTCAAATCGAAAAATAGTTTTGTTTAATTCTTTTTACGACTGATTATTTTATAGACTATTAAAGGTACTTTGGATATTTTTCACTACTGCGTGATGTACTCGAGCCATGTTATAATGGAAGGGATTCTAAATTACTTAAGAAACTCGTAGTGCTGATTTCACCACAGAGAAGAAATAGAGGTCGATTCAATTGTGTGTTAAATGTGTGTACAAGTAGTGTGTCGAATAGTGATCTCTCCAGTTTGTTATGCACTTGGCAGGGCCAGCACCTTGTCAGTCCCTCCCTTAAACACAAAGTACTTATCATCACTAATGTATAATGATGTCCATTAGTTTAAATTGTTTATAACTGCCACTGAAGTGTTCAATGTGGCCATAAGAAAGCGACTTTTGTTTATTTTTTTCTCTGTGATTTTATAATCGAAATGCCCTAAATAAGCTCCTGATATTGATATAGTTAGGATATGTCTTTATAAAACCTTAAAGTGAACATTGTTTACTAGTTAATCTCCACTTTTAACCATTTGTGTAAAAATTGTGAGAAGTAACATCCATGTTGGCACTCGAGGTGCGACATGGACTACCTGTGTTAATCCCAGCGACCCAAAGGGCCGTAAAACTGGCACTCGAGGTGCGACA